>VYXD01001083.1:168525-183487 GCA_013397195.1 Hylia prasina | reverse complement strand
CCTGGCAGTGTCCAGGGCCAGGTTGGACACTGGGGCTGGGAGCCGCCTGGGACAGTGGGAGGTGTCCCTGCCATGGCAGGGCTGGCACTGGGTGGGATTTGAGGTCCCACCCATCCCATTCCATGATTCCATGATGGTTGAGGCATCCTGTACCTCAGTTTTAGATCTCAGCTCCTCTGAAACCCTGCAGACAACTGAGCAGAAAAAAGTGAGTTTGCAGCTGGTGAAGTTCCAGCAGGATCCTTTTCATTATTCACTCCCTCCCATCGATTACAGAACTTATCAGGATCTCAAGCCCTGACAAGGAAAACGCTTTTAAGTGGTTTCAGCTCTGTAACCAAATGAGCAATGCAGCAGGAATGGGTGCCAGGGGAGGGGATCTGGGATTGAAATGTTGCACACAAACAACACAGCAAGTTCCAGAAGCTGGGCACACGGACTGCAGGAGGAAAACCTTCAGCAGGGAAGAGATCTGTGAGAGAACCCAAGCAAACGCCCCTGAGAGCAATGTAACAGTGTCCAGACACGAAAATAATAAAGGTTTTTAAATCTTAATAGAATTTCCAAGAACAAGGATGCTTCCCTGTGCTGAAACAGCCACTCAGCTGGGTATTAAACATCAACAGCTGTGCACAGTAAATCCAGATGTGGAGACAAATGTAACTGCTCACCCCAAGCATGTCTGGATTTGTACAGTTGGGAGTGTGCTGTCCTTCACCAAAACACAGGCTGAGTCACCTCCGAAAGAGATTCTATTGCAATTAGAAGTTTAACCCAAATCTGAAGCAGCAAAGAACCTGCAGAGCAATTGTTGTGATTTACATGGGCCAAATATTCTCCAGACTTCAAAAAAACCAGGAAATATCCACATTAATTACCCTGGCTGAACAGTGTTCCCTCCAGTTTGTGTCACCCTCCTGCAGTTGCAGTGAGCAGCAAATCAGGCCCAAAGTCCCTTTTCAGGCAGGAATGAACCCAAAGTGATGGGCACGGTTTGAATTCCAATGTTATTGTGGGGACTGTTTCCCCCTCTGAGGCTGAGCTGAAGAAGTCAGGCAGAACATTCTACCACAGGCTCCAGGAACAGCTCCTGTATAATGGCAGCACAGAAATTCAATTATTAATTACTCTGCAGGAGCAGGGAGCTCCCAAAAGGCAGCAGGTTCCTCCAGATGAAGGCAGCAGGAGCAGTGCTGAGGGTGCCTCTGGGGAAGGGGCAGGAGAGAAGCCCCAGCACAGACCTGGCAGGACACCCTGGGTCCCACGGAGGGAAGGCTGGAGAACCAACCTAAAACTTGGGTGCAGCAAGAAACCACAAGCCCCTCTGTGCTGTCAGACCAAAACCATGGGAGGTAAAAACAAACCCCATCTGCACCACTTCTGTGTTCTGTCTGTGAGAATTGAACCATTTCTGTGTTCTGTCTGTGAGAATTGAACCATTTCTGTGTTCTGTCTGTGAGAATTGAACCACTTCTGTGTTCTGTCTGTGAGAACTGCACCATTTCTGCACTCTGTCTTTGAGAATTGAACCATTTCTGTGTTCCAGCTTTGAGAACTGCACCATTTCTGTGTTCTGTCTGTGAGAATTGAACCATTTCTGTGTTCTGTTTGTCAGAACTGCACCATTTCTGCACTCTGTCTTTGAGAATTGAACCATTTCTGTGTTCCAGCTTTGAGAACTCCACCATTTCTGTGTTCTGTCTGTGAGAACTGCACCATTTCTGCTTGTCCTTGAGAAGAGGTTGCTTTTCTGTTGTTTTTTTTTTAACATGGAGACATGCAGGAGCCACACAACAAGACGATTTGCTTCAGCAGTGAAGCAGCTGGCACCTGGGACACTCGAACACAACGTGATTTCAGGAGAACACACTTCTGTCCCATGGGTTTGCGGTGAGTGCCTTGGGATGTCAGGAGAAGGATGGAACACAAAAGCAGTTCATTGACGTGAGCATTTTTTGCTTGCAAAGGATCCATTTGAAGGTGCTGACAAACAGTTTAACCCCCCCTTGCTACTCCAGGCTCAAGTGCTCATCATCATCCCGATTCCTGAGAGACGGAGCAGCCTTCAGGCACATCCTCACAGGAGAACAGCGCTGCAACAAAGGCAGGGAAAAAAGCTCCAAACCCAGAGTGCTGAGAACAGAGAAAGAATCCCACTTGCTCCATCTCCTTCAGATGCCAGGAGTGAAATGCAGGTTTGAGAACTCCTGCTCACGCTCCTTCATCTCGGGCAGGCGGCGTTGAGGAGCAGACGTCCCCTGTCCCCAGTGCCTGTCCTTCAGCTGATCCCCCTGCACTCATTGTTATCACCACACAACAGAGGGGATGTGTTAGGATGAACAAATGGTATCTCTGGGACCATTTTTATGGCATATAATTCACACAGACAGACATCAAAATCCCACTCCATCGGCGCTGGCACGAGATGAATTCAGACCCCGCTTCAGTTCCTGAAGAATTAAACACATTCTCAAAGGGCCTCGCACAATAGTGCTGCTGAGAGCCTGGTGATAGTCATCATTAACAAGAGATTTAATTTAAAGATTGCGGAATGCTCATGGTATCAAGCAGGCAGCTCTGACTTGCACAAGGAGGAATTCGGCAGCTGGGGAAGTGCTGGCAGAAAAATACCCACTGTCCATCCAGCCCCTGCCCCTGGGGAAGGGCTGGCAGAAAAATACCCACTGTCCATCCAGCCCCTGCCCCTGGGGAAGGGCTGGCAGAAAAACACCCACTGTCCATCCAGCCCCTGCCCCTGCCTGTGCCAGACCCTCCCTGGGGAAGAATTCCTTCCTAAGTTGTTCCTCCATCTAAAACAAACAAACAAACAAACAAACAAACAAACAAACCAACAAACCAACCCCCTCCAGCCACCTTCACTCAAATGAGAACACTCCTGGTGCCACATTCCCGCAGCAGGAGGGGAGCAGGAGTTACCTGTGCATTTACGGTCTGTGTCCTCCTTCTTGGAGCCAGTGATGGTCAGCTTGCAGTTGAAGTTCTCCTCCCAGTACTCTGCAAACCACACGTTCCTCCTGTTGTTCTCCAGGGTGCGGGAGGTGAAATAGGTGTCAAAGCCTGCAGGAGGAGAGGGCAGGGCTCAGCCCACCTGGCACAGGTGCCCTCTGCTCCCTCAGCACCCAGCACACCCCTCTGCCCATGGGAGGGCACCGTGGCAAGGCAGGAAATCCTGTTTTCTCATCAGCTGCGTCCTGCAGGAAAATGACTCCAACTACCAGGCATGAAACGGGGCAAGACAAATGCAAAACAGATCAGTGTGAAAAAAGTTACAAGGAAAAAGCATGGGTTAGAGATGTACCAATGAGGAGTGGAAGTAAATGATGTGGTGCAGCTGATACTGGGCTGAGCTCAAAACTAATTTTGTTTTTGGCCTGCCCTGTCCAGAGGAGGCATCTCCACCTCACCAGGCTGTTCCCAGCACCTCTGTGCACAAATACAAATTGGAACCACCAGTACAAATACAAATCCCCTGTGGAACCACCAATACAAATACAATTGGAACCACCAATACAAATAGAAATCCCCTCTGGAACCACAAGTACAAATACAAATCTGCTCTGGAACCACCAATACAAATACAAATCTGCCCTGGAACCACCAGTACAAATACAAATCCCCTGTGGAGCTACCAATACAAATACAATTGGAACCACCAATACAAATAGAAATCCCCTCTGGAACCACAAGTACAAATACAAATCTGCTCTGGAACCACCAATACAAATAGAAATCCCCTCTGGAACCACAAGTACAAATACAAATCTGCTCTGGAACCACCAATACAAATAGAAATCTGCTCTGGAACCACCAGTACAAATACAAATCCCCTCTGGAATCACCAGTACAAATACANGCTGATACTGGGCTGAGCTCAAAACTAATTTTGTTTTTGGCCTGCCCTGTCCAGAGGAGGCATCTCCACCTGACCAGGCTGTTCCCAGCACCTCTGTGCACAAATACAAATTGGAACCACCAGTACAAATACAAATCCCCTGTGGAACCACCAATACAAATACAATTGGAACCACCAATACAAATAGAAATCTGCCCTGGAACCACCAGTACAAATACAAATCTGCTCTGGAACCACCAGTACAAACACAAATCCCCTCTGGAACTACCAATACAAATACAAATCTCTGGAACCACCAGCCAGCACCACCCTCCCACAACACTCCTGTCCTGTTATCATCCCACTGCACTCTGGGTTTTCCCTGGCAAACAGGATTTGGGTGAGCACAGGAGCTGTGCCAGTCCCACAGGTGAGGTGAGCCCTGGTGTGGGGACACTCAGCTGTGTCACCTGGCTGTGGCTGCAGGAGCAGCACAGGGCTCTGCCTGCCCCTGGAGCTGCTGATCCTCAGGGAACCTCCCACAGCTGCAGCTCCAGCTCACACCCAGGCACAGAAAGAGTTTCTTCTTCATCTGAGAAAGCTGTGGAGGAATTCAACCCACCCAAATCCGAAAGCTGGATGAAGCAGGGCAGGGGTGAAGGGGACCTGAGAATGCTGGCTGTACCCAGGGGAGCTCAGAGGTGAATTATCTGCCACCCTACCAGGGCAAAGCCACTGCAGATGGGGCTCTCAGAGGATGTTTCCCACTCCTGGGCGCTCCAGCCGCTCTGGCACTGCAGAGGGGGGTGCAAGGATGGGAGCAATGAGCCCCCCCAGCCCAAACCCCCCTGCCACTGCAGCTCCCCACGGGCCTGCAGGCAGGAAGGGCTGCAGGCACACATTCCATGGGCAGGGGAACGTTCCTGGCTCTGCAGCCAGAGGTGGGTGAAGTGACACGGGCTGGCACAGCACAGGAGTCCAAGGAAAACCATCTGGCACTGCTAAATTAGCAATCCTTGCACCAGGGATAAAAATAGCACCAAGCCAGCTGTTTTAGAATTGGAAAGGAGGCTGGGAATGGGGTCAATCCCTCTCCTCCCTGCTCTGTGTGCCACTGACCCAGCTCTAACCCGGGCTTTCCCAGGGCTGAGCCTGCTGCTCTCACACATCCCGAGCTCCGCAGGCACAGCCCAAAAAGCAGCCAGAAACAGCAGCTCTGAGGCCTTCCAGGCTGAGAGATAATTACACTTCTACCTGCACCTCCCCAGCAAACGATGCAGTTTACTAAAATCAGAAGTGGGTCCCCCTAGAGCAGAGGCACAGGAGGGTGCCCAGCCCAGCCTGAAGGAGTGCAAGCAGCCCATGGAAAAATGCAAGAAAAGCACCAAAGAGGGCTGGGAGGAACCCTCAGTGCTGGCTGGCACTTTTACTGAGTACTGGGGGGCACCCTGTAAGCTCCACACGACTTTCCAGCCCTCCACGTGGGCACTGCAGCTTGGAATGAAACCTTCCCAGAATAAAATGGGTCAGACTGCAGGGAAAGAGATGATCCTGGGATGGCAGAGAGCCCCACCTCCCCCTGCCCTGTTTATCCTGAGGCAGGAGCTTCACCTGGGCCTCCCACAGACTGAGCAAATAATTGGTTAAAACTCCCGGGACACTTGTAGATAATTAATAACAAATTAGTGATTTTAGAACATTTCTGTGCAGTCTCTAGAAAGGTCAGCACTGTTTCTCTACCCAAACCATTCTTTGATTCTATGATTACCATTTACAGGATTAAATTTCCTAAGGAAAATATTCTTGTGGATGGGTCAGAGGAATATTCAGAAAACAGTCAGGTTTTAGGGACACACAACCGAAACCTTTCCTGTAACCCTGCGTATATTGGTTTTCCTCCTAATTAAAAGGGCATTCCAAAGGGGATATCCAGTCCTAAGATCTACAATATCCATGTGGCTGGGAGAGAGCAGCAATGAGCCCTCCCCACGTGCCCAACCCAGTGACCTCTGGGGAAAGTGCTCTATAACTTAATAACGTAAAATCAATGGGTCCTGATAAAACTGTAATAGAATTCCATATGAATTACTCGAAACCTTTACAGATTTAATAACAAATAATAACATTCCCATTGATTGGTTTAATGATCCCTCTGCATTTGCAGGCAGGAATATGGATCCCCATTAAAAAGGGAACATTTTTTACTATTCTTTTCTATCGACTGGGACAAGTGGGTGAGTGACAGCTGGACACAGCCCTGGTCACTCCCAGGGGTCAGCCCTGTGCAGCCACCCCTCCTGCACTTCTGCCACCCCTCCTGCAGTGCTGCCACCCCTCCTGCACTGCTGCCACCCCTCCTGCACTGCTGCCACCCCAGACACTGCTCTCCGTCCCAGCCTGGGAAGGCGAATCCCGGAATGGAAGGGATGGAAGGAGCTGAAATCCCACCCCGTGGCAGCCCTGGCAGGGCAGGGACAGCTCCCGGTGTCCCAGGAGCACTGCCAGGGATGGTTGCACCAGCCAGGACTGTTCCTGCAGCTCCATCTGTGCCACCTCCAACGCTTTGGCAATGAACCTGAGCGCTCAGGGCGAGCACAGCACAGGCTCTCTGCACTGACAGCAGCCCCCAGCCTGCGCTTCCCCTTCCTGACCCAAACACGTGGAGAAAACTCACACACACAGAGCTCTGAGCTTCAGAGTTTGGGGTTCAGGGGCTCTGGGAACCAGATGGCCCAAGGAAAAATGCTGGATGTTTAAATGCAAAAGCAGGAATAATCACTTCTCACCCCTGTTCGTGACCAAGCACTGCACTGGTGTGACAAGATTTAGTGATTCCCCAATGTTCTCCATATTTCATACTTTAGCAAATTACTTTTTCAGCAAATACCTCTAAGAGATATAAATAGTTCTTTTATGAGATTTTCCAAATTACAATGAATCTCTTATTACTCCAAATCGCTGTGATTTGATTAAATCATTATTTTTACACATAGAAAGATGATACTACCTAAAGGGTTCATTTATTTTCCACCACGGGATAAATAAGTACACGAACCACATTGTGATGAGACAGAGGAAAACAAAGGGGGAGCGTGGAGGGGGGAGTGGGGGGAAGGACAGCACCCCAAACCCCGTGGAGGGGCTGGGGAGGTGCAGCAGCCCCAGGAGAGCTCAGGCGAGCCTCTCCATTCCAGCCAGGAATGATCCCACCCAACCCCCAAACCCCCAAAAGGCTGATTCCATTAACCCTGCCTCCCTGCCTCCCTGGGGTGTCCTGCTCCTGCTGGGTCCCCGGAGCAGGCTGGGGCTCTGCCACGGGCAGTGGGGACAGGGAGAGCTGGCTCTGGCACTGGGACAGGGTCAGGGGCACTCCCAGGGACAGGGACAGGGACAGAGGGAGCCTGGCAGCAGGGCTGTGTCACCAGGGGAGTCAGGGGCACTCCCAGGGACAGGGACAGGGACAGGGACAGAGGGAGCCTGGCAGCAGGGCTGTGTCACCAGGGGAGTCAGGGGCACTCCCAGGGACAGGGACAGGGACAGGGACAGAGGGAGCCTGGCAGCAGGGCTGTGTCACCAGGGGAGTCAGGGGCACTCCCAGGGACAGGGACAGGGACAGGGACAGAGGGAGCCTGGCAGCAGGGCTGTGTCACCAGGGGAGTCAGGGGCACTCCCAGGGACAGGGACAGGGACAGGGACAGAGGGAGCCTGGCAGCAGGGCTGTGTCACCAGGGGAGTCAGGGGCACTCCCAGGGACAGGGACAGGGACAGGGACAGAGGGAGCCTGGCAGCAGGGCTGTGTCACCAGGGGAGTCAGGGGCACTCCCAGGGACAGGGACAGGGACAGGGACAGAGGGAGCCTGGCAGCAGGGCTGTGTCACCAGGGGAGTCAGGGGCACTCCCAGGGACAGGGACAGGGACAGGGACAGAGGGAGCCTGGCAGCAGGGCTGTGTCACCAGGGGAGTCAGGGGCACTCCCAGGGACAGGGACAGGGACAGGGACAGAGGGAGCCTGGCAGCAGGGCTGTGTCACCAGGGGAGTCAGGGGCACTCCCAGGGACAGGGACAGGGACAGGGACAGAGGGAGCCTGGCAGCAGGGCTGTGTCACCNGAGTGTCACCTTGTGTCACCCCGTGTCACCTTGTGTCACCTCGTGTCACCTCGTGTCACCCCGTGTCACCTCGTGTCACCTCGTGTCACCTCGTGTCACCTCGTGTCACCTCGTGTCACTCTGCTCTGCTGTTCCCTGGCACACGCTGCACACCGTCCCTTTCGTGTGTCACACGGGACTTTGGGGGCTCAGGGGTGATTCAATAAGGAAAATCATTAAGCCTAATTAAAGCACAAAATTATCGAGGCACTGCATTTCCCGTGTGCCTCGAGCGCTCTCACTGCCAGCCCAGGTGAGAGCAAACCCAACATATTGACCCAGCCTCACTCCAGCAGGGATTTGATCAGTTTATGAGATTTTTATTCTTCTCTTTAGCACCCAGGATGGCCACGCTGCTGACAGCCAGTTATTTACCCACACAGCAAATCATCACCTGCTGTAATTATTGATGCCAAATGAGCTGAAAGCAGCTACTCAAACACTTTTCCAATTTTCCTAGCATTTAACCCAAAGCAGTTTCGTTTGCCAGCATTAAATCTGGGATGAAAGCATTAGGTGGGGAATGACAGGATCAATTGCAGGACACCAGGTCTCCCTGCAGATTTGTGGCTGTTGCCCAGCCACACACTATGGGGTGGTATTAAGACAGTCTACAGATATTTTTTTTACCTTGCTCGGTGAAAAGGCCGTAAAATAAATGATTTTATTAACTTCCAGCATGCCATAGAAGTGCTTTGGTGTTGTTTTCTTTTCCAATAATTGCTGATTGTAACTGTGCAAAAGGGTATTTTAGGCGGTGTCACATTTGAGTTTTCACATCCATGACATAAATCACACGGAGAGGGAATTCCACTCAGGGCACACGTGGGATTTTAGGCTGTAAAGGTTCTGCTGGGGAGGCAGACACTGGCTGAGCGTGCTGGTTATCCCTGCACACCTGGTACAGCTGCCAGGGCAGGGGGTCGTGCCCCAGGTGCTGTGTGGGGCAGCCCTGGCAGGGAAAGGTGAATACAAGCTGTGTCATTATTCACCTTGCCACACCTCACAGCCCTCAGGCACCTCTCCCTCCCCGAGTACCAGCAGCACCAGCCCGGAATTCCAGAATTCCTCTCTCCGTTCCCGTTCCCAGTGCCTGAGCTGGGGCTGCCCTGGTGCAGCAGGTGCTGAGCTCTGAGCTCAGCCCCAGCCCAGCCCTGCAGGGCCCTCCTGAGCTGGGACAGAGGGACAAATCCAGCCCTGGGGCTGCCAGGGATGCTCTGAGAGCTCCAGGATCTGCATTTTCAGCCCCAGAGGGACTTCCCAGGCTGGCACAGGTGTGAAGTCACCTGGGCTGGTTCCGAGCTCGGCTGAGCACTGCAGGGGCTCCAGGAATGAGCAGTTCCCTGCGAGCTGCAGTGAGCAGGGTGCCAAGGCAGGATCCCTGCTCCCCCCAGAGCTGGAACCAGGAGCTCCAGCTGCACAGGATGGCCCTGCCAGGAACTCATCCCTTCCTGCTGCCCACACATTGGAAATGCGAAGGGGTTTTTTTGCCAGGACCTTTATCCGTGAAAAAATCCTTTTCCTTGCACCTGAAGATGAGCTGAAGGCTTTTACAAAAGCTGTTTAGCAAATACCAGAGCAGCTGTGGCTGCCCCTGGATCCCTCAGTGTCCCTGGAGCAGCCTGGGGCAGTGGGAGGTGTGGCAGGGTGGCACTGGATGCTCCCTCCCAGCCCACTGGATCTTTGTTCCCAGCAGATTCCCAAGTCCCTGCCTCCCACCCCTTTGCCAGGAGCTGCCCCACAGCTGTCCTGTTCCATTCCCTGCAGGGATCCCACCCCAGGGATCCCCTCGGGGACCCCCAGGCCAGCCCTGGCTCAGAGCCCCCCTCTGCTGCACCCACAGCACCCAGAGCTGCTGCAGCCCACCCGGGGGGCAGCAGGTGTGTGTCCCAGGGGATCAGCACCCAGCATTGCCCCCCGAGCCTGGCACAGCCACCCCAGAGGGGTGACACAGCCTGGCACCCCACAGATGCTGGGCACAGCGGCCCGAGGCTGCCTGAAGATGAGGGAACTTTGAAATGGCTCTCAAGTTGCAGGATAATTTGTATTCCCCTCTCTTCGTACCAACACATTAACCAGATACATTATTTCCATAATGAGGAGATGAACATCTGTGTGGCTTCCCAAAATTTCAAGTGGCAATACTTGAGACAAGTATTCCCTCTTTGGGACTGGCACATCAGCATTTCAAATAACTGCCAGAACTAAAAATATCATTTAAATTCCGAGGAGGTCAAAGACAGTTCAGGTGTGGTTTAGATTTCGGGAGTTTTAGATAAAGCAAACCAATTTGATTCCACGAAATTAAGTCGCTGCGGCATTGCACGAAATCATTTGTACTTGGCCCCGGGTAAACGAGGTGCTCAGTGCAAACTTGGCCAGGAATGGGAGAGACAAATGCCCGAGGCAGGGCTGTGCCACTGCAAACTGCTGTGGGAGAGCTGCAGAGCCCTGGGCACCTCGCCCTGCCTCTGGTGCAACACACCTGCCCGGAGCCACCGAGAANCTGTGCCACTGCAAACTGCTGTGGCAGAGCTGCAGAGCCCGGGGCAGGGCCCCGTGGCAGCAGAGCAGCCCCAGCTGGCACAGCGTCACCTCGCCCTGCCTCTGGTGCAGCACACCTGCCTGGAGCCACCAGCCCATCCCATCACATCTGGAATGCTCCTCTCTGGAAATTCATGCTAGGGGAAGCAGCAGTCAAACAGAGAAACAAAGTGAAGTCACAGGAACAGGAATTCCTCTCAGATGGACAGAGCCATGGAATGGAAATAAAGCCCAAGCTCTGCTTCCCAGGCCTCTCCCTCGAGCTGCACAGAGCAGGATCTCCCCTCTGAGAGGCAGAGGGGCTGTGTTTGTCCAGCCCAGCAGGACACCCATCCATCTCCTGGCTCCTGCTCCCCCTTTGCCAGCAGCCAGCACAGGGGGCTGCAGCAGCAGCTTCTCCTGAATCATTCTCCACCCCTTTGCTGTCATGCAGCCAGGTCAAGAGAGGGAAAACACGCTCCTGGAGCAGACGTGCAAACCCAGCCGGGGTGGAGCGGGCACTTCTGCATTCATTGTATCATCTCTGAGGAAATGATGTGTACTATTCTGTGCATTACCCCTCTCCAAAGCCTGTAATCAGTGCAGCATTAACAGCGCAGACCAGAAGACAAAAAGGCAGGGAAACAAAGCGGGCAAGCCTTTCGAGCCCCTGCTCACCCCCTGAGCTGGCACATTTCCCTGAGTGCCCGAGCCTGCCCCGGCAGAGCAGAGGGGAGCAGCCTGCAGGGAGCTCTCCTGGGCTGCTCTGGGGGACAGCCAGGCTGGCAGCCAGCAGCTCAGGGGGGACACGGACCCCACAAACGGGTGACACTGTGCTTGGGGTGTGATGCTGACACTCATCTGCTGCTGCCGCCTCTGCACCCACCACAGGAGCCTGGAGAGGCCCTGGAGCTGCCACACGCAAACTGCAGCTCTCTAAAGGCACAGTCCTTCCTCTCTGGCTGGAAATACCCTGCCCAAACACGTGTCACGTCATCCAGAGGAAAACTGGTCTCGAGGAGATGCAATCTGGGGTACCCCGAAGGCACGGATCCATCTGAGGGGTGACCAGTGGCTGTGTGCTCCTCCGGGGATGGTCTCTACCCACAGCAGCGGCCCTCCCTGGGCGTCTGCACGTCCCCATCCCTGGCTCACAACCAGCTCCAGGGCCCAGGAACCACAGCTGAGGGTGCAGAGCAAAGGGACAATGGCAGCAGAGCCCGGGGAGCAGACACAGATCCCACCCTGTGAGCAGCAGCTGGATCCCAGCAGAGATCCTGGGCTCTGGCACTGCCACATCTGCTGCTGGGGCAGCAGCTCCTTTCATTTCAAGGGCCCCAGAGAAGCTCCTCCATCTCCATTTTACAGCAGTTCTTTATGGCCCAGTTGGAGCTCCCCAGCTCGTGTCTGTGCTGGGGAGCAGCAGCAGCAGCATTTGGTTCAAGCCCCATTGGGGACAGGGTTTCTTGTCGAGCCCTGCTGGTTATGGGCCGTGTCCTGCACTGACCACTGGCAGATCTTTCTCTTCAATCTTCCAAAACCCTCACAAAGCCCGGGGAGCTGCAGTGCTGAGCCCACAGAGCAGCCAGGGGGCTGCTCCCCAAATCCCAGAATATCCTGAGTGGGAGGGAAAGGGGTCCTGGTGAGACCCCCCCTGTAGTGCTGCTCCAGGCCTGGAAAGCTCCTGGTGCTGCTGCAGTTCCCCAGGGACTGCAAACAAAAAAGGAGCAAACCAGCTCTTGCTGGAAATGAAAACAAAAGAGGATTCAGCCTCTCTTTGGAAGACAAACAGCTGAAAAGGCCAAGGACAGCTCTGTTGGTTTGCAGCGCTTGCAGTTTTTATTGTTTTAAATATATAGGCTCATCCCTGGGCTGGATCTGAGCTCTCCCTCAACCTTCTTGCCCAGAGCTTCACAAACTCCAGCCTCAGCCCCATCACAGCCTCTGGAGCTGAATCATTAATCTGAAATCTGTTTGAATCCCACTGTTCAGCTGCATCAAGTCTGAGCTCAGACAGTAAAGACTGTTTTTCTCCACATCAGCAAAGCTTTTGCCAGACTTTCTAAATAATTAAGATCAAATCTCTGTGTTATCCTCTGTATTGCTCCTCCTTGGGTCCACGTCCCTGGGAGCTGGTGCAGACAGAGCACACACACCTGAGGAAGGGGAGGAAGAGTCTTCCAAAGGAAAACATCAGAGGAATCCCAGAGCTCTGGGGTGCTCAGCAGTGACTCTGCCTGCCACAACTGCTCCCAGTGCCAGCCTGGAGCTGCCCAGCCTGGTGAAAACTGCACAGGAAGAGGGGTGGGAACGAGAGAAAGGAAGAGGAGAGGGGGTCGCTGTCCCTCACAGCTGAGGTGAAGAGGAAAACAATTTCTGGGACTCAGGATGAGGTTTGGGAACCTCCTCTGGAGTCAGGAGGGCCCAGCACAGGGCACAACATCCTGCTGCCACAGCTGCTCTGTGAACAGACAGACAAACAAACAAACAGACAAACAAACAAACACAATCTCCTCCTTTTCCCCTGAAAGCCTCTCCAGGCCTGTCACATTCCCAGTACCTGGCTGGGCTGGCACTGGAGCCTGCTCCCAACTTGCCAAGGAGTGATTCCTCTTTCATGTGCACTTCTCTGGCTCCCTGTCTGCTGCAATTATGCAAATAAAATGCAACTTTATCCTTTCAGCATAATTACATCAAACACAATCAGGCTATATTAAGACTGACTTAAGATGAATGAATTCAGTTCATCTAATGATTTCCTAAATCCCCCCCGTGGGACTGTGGCACAGAAAATTCTGTCCCAAGAGTGACATCAAGTACCACGACAAATAACTGTGGATCTGGGGCCTGATCCTACAAAAAGCCAAACACTTTTGGGCCCCTCTGGTGTCCCAGATAGTCCCAGTGCCAGAAGAGCAGGAACATCAGCTGGTATCTGTGCCCAGAGCAGTAAAACCACAGCACACCTGCACTTCATATCTGTATTTTGAGCTGAACTCAAAGCTGGGGGTGAAGAATAATTTGAAAAATGCTTTTTTTTTTTCCCGTACAATGAGTGTTTTGGCTTATGAGACCTGTGACCAAACAGACACATCCCTGCTAGTCCAGAGTGTGCCATGCACCCCTGAACTCGCAGGCACAGCCACTTCAGGGCAGCTGAAGGTTCCCTGCCTGATCAGCCAGACTTGTTCCCTTCCCTGTGGCAAGAGGCAGTGACAATACTGGGGTGAAGGCACACGAGCTGCAGTGCCCCCTCTGCTTCCAGCAAGGTTTCTTAGCAATCTTCTTCCAACACATCACAAATAACACTTAAGACAGTGAAATTAAACTGACTTTCTGCACCTGGACTCTCCCACTCTGCCATCCTCACTCACAGCATCCAAAACCCCCTCATGCTTCCCAGGAGGGGTTTAATGTGCAACGTAAAAGGGAAATGTTTTAAAACAAACAAACGTGGAAAGTTTTTGTTTCTGTGCACTGTTATGGAGTTTTTGTTTCTGTGTCAGAAACCCTCAGGGATGAATACAGACAGTGTGAAAAGCTTATTAAAATATCCTGGTTTTCTGAAACAAACCACTTCATTGTCTGTCAACTTTCTGTATTTACGGAGAAATAACATCCAGGAGTGCCTCGGGGGGTTAAAATGTAAGAGAATGAAACAGATGATCTACCTGAGAGGAATAACTGATGAGCAGGGAGTGCAGGCACAGGAAAAATGCAAATATTTGGTTTTGCAGGGAGCGAAGACACCAGAACCCATTTTAATGTGGGCAGCGTGTTCCAGGGCTGGGCCAGCAGAGGAGTTGGGTTTCCTTGCCCTGGAAACAACTTTTCCTGCACATTCCAGAGAACACAGACTCTGACCAACCTCTCTGGTGCCCAGAGGGAGCCATGTGGGTGCTAAAGCACCTTTAACCACAACAGGATTGACAAACTGAGGCGAGATCAGACAACAAACACTTCAGAGCACAAAGGGAAGTTGAGAAACAAAGGGATTAAGCAAAACAAGCTTCCCCAAATTCACCATACACACACATCTGTACAAGTGTGGGTACTGCTGAGGCACACAGGCAACATGGATAAATACAGTGCATGATATGAAATGAAGGTTAAGCTGAGTTTAAATGGAAACCACTGATTGAAAAATGAAGTTTTAGTTGTTCAGTAGAAAACTCCTCCTCTGGCCGAGGCGCTCCCTCCCCACGATGGGAGCTCAGAGCAGCTGGGCTTCTCTTTCCAGGGGTAAAGCCCTGCCACATCCTCCCAGGCCCTGAAATCAGGTCTCTGGCAGCTCCTCAGCTGGGAACCAGCCTGGAGGTTCCTGGGGAACAGGAACTCATCCAGGGAGAGTCGGGGGATCCCCATTCCAAGCCCTGGGCACCGATTTGGTTTCTCCCCCAAGCCTGGGGGCAGGGGCAGGGGCAGGGGCAGGGGCAGGA
>VYXD01001083.1:149360-163361 GCA_013397195.1 Hylia prasina | reverse complement strand
GAGCACCCCAGAGCACCCTCCTGGCTGTCCCTGTCACCCCTGAGCCGTGCCACTGTCACCCCTTGCCATATCCCTGCCACCCCTGGCTGTCCCTGTCACCCCTGAGCCGTGCCACTGTCACCCCTTGCCATATCCCTGCCACCCCTGGCTGTCCCTGTCACCCCTGAGCCGTGCCACTGTCACCCCTTGCCATATCCCTGTCACCCCTGGCTGTCTCTGTCGCCCCTGTCACCCCTGCAGGAGGAGCCCGGGGCATTCCCTGCAGGCAGTGCTGGTGCTGGGGGCTGCAGCACCTGGAATCCAAGAGCTGCTGCAGTAGCCATGGAGACCCACGATTAGGTGCTATTTGGATCCTGCTACAACACTAAGTACATTATTCTGCTTGCCTGAAATTCTCCAGGAGCTGTTTTTCTTATCACCACTTAATTGGATTACCAGGTAGCAAAAGAGACAATTTAACACTTTTTCGGCTGATTTATCTGCAGAGATCCTCGTTTTTCTAGGGGGGGAATCACTTTTGGCAAGGCTGCAAACATCACGTCACCAAGTTATGTTGGTGCTGATGACTATTAAAAGGAGCTCTCAATTAATCTGATGAATATGTTCCTTTAATTAGAGCTGCCTCCTGGATGTTTATCAGAGTTCTGGGAACAACAGACAGAGCCCCTGGCACAGCTCCTCCACTGGCAGCCATCCCAAGACATTCCTCACTGCACAGCAGCACAGAAAACGCCCCAAAATGAAGATTTTGAGGGTGGTTTGTTGGGAGGGGTGAGAAAAGCTCAGGTTAAGTACAGAGGGTATGCTGCAGACAGGTAAAAGTGTTCTAAAAGAAAAGCCTTATGAAATCAGGCCTTGCTCTGCTGAATTACCAAGCTAGCCTGTCACTTCTGCCAGGTGCAGCCAAGTTCCCAGGCAAAGCAGTCTGAGGGGTGAAAAGGTGCAGCCAGAAATGGCAATAAAGGGATTTATCCTGCCCCCCAGTGAAGGCAGGCCAAGGCAGCTCAGAGGGAGCTGGGTGGGTTCCATTCTGCTGCACAGGTCTGGGACGTGGAGCACCACACTGCAAGGACAACTAATAAATGGACAGGCCACATCAGCACAGAATACGCAGGAACCTCAAGGAAAAGGAAGTGCAAGTTAAAAAATGGCTTGTGGAGAGATGCAGAAATGCCAGCTGGGCCCTCGTGTCCTAAATCAGAGTCCTAATGAGGCTCTGGATCGGCTGCTGGTTTCTTTGCTGGAACAATTAATGCCCTGCTCCCTAGGAGTGCTCGCTCTCCTGCTCGCCAAGGGCTCCAAAGTCCTGGCCTGTGGCAGTAAAAGAAGTTTACAACTGCCCTGCTCTGCAGATGGGCTCGAATTTAAATTACATCTCCACAGTATGGTAATTCAATTGTAAAAATGGAAAGTGCAGCAGTAATAAAATTACATTAAAACATGGAATGACAACAATTTATCCAAGGAAAAGGATCCCTGTGGATACCCGGCAGCTTTAACTTGGAAAGTTTCTACACATGAAGAAGCTACTGAATCACTTGGAAATTTCATTTTCACTAATCTTGTTTATTGTTTCATTTTTTCACATTAGCCCTCATCATTACCCAACAACAGAACACCTAAACTAATACGGAAGACTAATATTTCTAGTATGTTATTCATTAATGCTTAATTCCATTGTGTCAGACCTTTGCTGCATATTTAATGACATTCCTGGTGTGTTTTATCACCTCAAAATTGTCCTTTATTATGGCAGTTAAACTCCAGTAATATACAAAAAATTAAGACTCTCCTTGGGAACAGTAAATTAAATTACAAGAACGGGGTAAGATCACTTTGAGAGATGTAGGAAAGCTCCGTTTGTGAGCAGGAAAATGGGGCTGTGCAGTAGGAACAGGAGCTGCTGTGCCTGGGCAGCAGCAGTGAGAACAGGCCCAGCCCAGGGCCTGCCTGCACAAGGGACTGGCAGCTGGGGCTCCCTAAAACCTGCCACAGAAGCTGCATTGGAGCCACACACTGCAGCCGTGCGGGAAAAGGCAGCAGAAAATAGAACAAAGTGCTTCAGACATCTCAGCCCCTTCTGGTGGGGCAGCTCCGTGCCAGGAGGGCTCCCAGGAGCTCTCCTGGAGCACAGCCCTGCGGAGGGGAACCCTGCCCAGAAGGGCTCTGAGATCCACCCAAAAATGGAAGGTTACCTGCTGGGAGGAGGTGGGATTGCAGGGAACACACTCCTGAGATGTTCCAAACACTCCTGAGGGTGCTCTGCTCACTCCTGAGGGTGTTCTGCACACTCCTGAGGGTGTTCTGCTCACTCCTGAGATGTTCTGCACACTCCTGAGGGTGTTCTGCACACTCCTGAGATGTTCTGCACGCTCCTGAGATGTTCTGAACGCTCCTGAGGGTGTCCTGCACACTCCTGAGATGTTCTGCACACTCCTGAGATGTTCTGCACACTCCTGAGGGTGTTCTGCACACTCCTGAGATGTTCTGCACGCTCCTGAGATGTTCTGAACGCTCCTGAGGGTGTCCTGCACACTCCTGAGATGTTCTGCACACTCCTGAGATGTTCTGCACACTCCTGAGGGTGTTCTGCACACTCCTGAGATGTTCTGCACGCTCCTGAGATGTTCTGAACGCTCCTGAGGGTGTCCTGCACACTCCTGAGATGTTCTGCACACTCCTGAGATGTTCTGCACACTCCTGAGGGTGTTCTGCACACTCCTGAGATGTTCTGCACGCTCCTGAGATGTTCTGAACGCTCCTGAGGGTGTCCTGCACACTCCTGAGATGTTCTGCACACTCCTGAGATGTTCTGCACACTCCTGAGGGTGTTCTGCACACTCCTGAGATGTTCTGCACGCTCCTGAGATGTTCTGAACGCTCCTGAGGGTGTCCTGCACACTCCTGAGATGTTCTGCACACTCCTGAGATGTTCTGCACACTCCTGAGGGTGTTCTGCACACTCCTGAGATGTTCTGCACACTCCTGAGATGTTCTGCACACTCCTGAGGTGTTCTGCACACTCCTGAGGGTGTTCTGCACACTCCTGAGATGTTCTGAACACTCCTGAGATGTTCTGAACGCTCCTGAGATGTTCTGAACGCTCCTGAGACACATTTGCTGCAGGAACAGCCGTGGGCGGTGCGAGCTCCGGCTGGGGGAGAGACACAAACACAGCACCCAAAATACCCCGGGGAGAGCAGAGCCCAGCCCAGCCCTGGCAGCAGTTGAGAGCCAGGCCTGCAGCTGCTGCAGAGCCCCTCCAAAGCAGCAGAAATCTGAGATTGTGCAGGAGAAGCAGCCCCTGATGTCCCAGGAGTGAGAGCCCCAGAGAGGCTGGGCCTGAAAGCAGATTGGATTCCATGGAATCAGCAAAGAAAGAAACAAACTGGGAAAATATTCTGTGTTTTTCTGTAAGTGCTATGATTAAGGCAGAATCACAGAAGTGTTGGGAAAGCACTGCCAGGCCCACCAGTGCCCCGTGTCCCCAAGCGCCACATGCACACAGCTTTTAAACACAGGATGGGAACTGCACCAGCAGCCCTTCCAACACCTGACCACCCTTTCCAAGGAGAATTGTTCCCAAAATCCACCCAAACCTCCCCAGCCCAGCCTGAGGCCGTTCCCTGTGCTCCTGTCCCTGTTCCCTGGGAGCAGAGCCCGACCCCCCCGGCTGTCCCCTCCTGGCAGGGACTTGTGCAGAGCCAGAAATTCCCCCTGATCCCCCTTTTCTCCAGACTGAGCCCCTTTCCCAGCTCCCTCAGCCCCTCCTGGGGCTCCAGCCCCTTCCCAGCTCCGTTCCCTGCCCTGGCCACGCTCCAGGCCCCAGGTCAGTGCTGAGTGTCCCCAGCCCTGTCCCCTGCATGGAGCCCTGCAGGTCACTCCGTGTCACCTGCCAGCACTGCAGCCCTGGGGCTCTCCCTGCAGCCTGCCCTGCTCCCCTGGGTGCCAGGCTGCACCCCTGGGTGCCAGGCTGTATCCCTGGGTGCCAGCCCTGCTCCCCTGGGTACCTGCCCTGCTCCCCTGGGTGCCTGCCCTGCTCCCCTGGGTGCCAGGCTGCACCCCTGGGTGCCAGGGCTGCTCCCCTGGGTGCCTGCCCTGCTCCCCTGGGTGCCAGGCTGCACCCCTGGGTGCCAGCCCTGCTCCCCTGGGTGCCTGCCCTGCTCCCCTGGGTGCCAGGCTGCACCCCTGGGTGCCTGCCCTGCTCCCCTGGGTGCCAGCCCTGCTCCCCTGGGTGCCAGGCTGCTCCAGCCCTTAATGATGGAGCTTTTCCCTAACAACAGACCTTTCCCCTGAACGGAGCTTTCCCAGCCACGGAGCTTTCCCAGCCAGGCTGGAGCGTTCCCGGGCTCCCAGGCTGTTTTGTCCCAGCACCAACACGACATCTCTGCCTGCTCCCGGATAATGCACTGCTGTGTCAGGGCAAGCACAGACTTGTCACCTCTCCAAAGAGTGACAAATCCGGAGAGCAGCGAGGACGCCGTGAGACATCTCCGTGGGAGGGGAGGGAGGGGGAGAGATCTTTGATAGATAATTTTGGAAGGAAACATGTTTCCTCGTTTTTCCGCCCAGCGTTTCCAGCATGACAGAATGCTTTCAGGAGCCTGGTGCTCACAAAAGCTCTGCAGCAGATCAGGGACACGCAACGAGGCCACAGAGCCAAAGCAGGGTTGGAGAGCTGGACCCCAGAGGACACCTCCACACCCAGACCCCACCCCGGCTGGCCCCGGATCTCCTGCAGGTGCCAGCCGGGAGGGCTGCGGTACCAAAGCAGGTTTTTGTTGGGTCCCACCTGGGGTTTGGGCGGCTCCTCCCCTGCTGCAGCACATTTTGCCTCCAGATTCACACCCAAGGTTGTTGCTGGGAGCTCACACAGTGACCACTGCTCTTCTGGGACTCAAAATGGGCACGTTCAGCAACGCTGGGAATTGTTTAAATAGCCTCTGTCCCCAGCCTGGGAAATGGAGAATAGAAACAGAACTCTGTAATTCCTGGGTTTTCTGGCCATTCTCACAATCCCCATCTCCTTCACACTGGAGTAATGTTCCTAATGTACTCGGCTGAGCCTTAATGGCCCTCTCTCAGATGGGTACTGAAAATGCAATACAGTCCAATAAAGCCACTCCTGCAGCCTGGCAAAGCCCAGCCCCTGCCCGGCCCTCAGCTGCTCCATGTCCAGAGGCTGGGAAAGGCACAGGAGTCAGGAGCGAGCTCTGGGGAGGCACTCCAGGATCCATCCCTCCCAGTTGGGATCTCCCACGTGAGATCCCAACAGGCAGGGGCAGAGAGAGGGCCCTGAGGGACACCCAGTGGCAGTGTCCCCGCCACGGCAGGGGTGGCACTGGGTGGGCTCCGGGGTCTCTCCCAGCCCCGCTCCCTGGCCACGTGTTCACTTCTCCCAGGAAGCACAAGAAGAGGTGGAATATGTGTGTTCCTGGGTGCCCTCAGCACAAAGCTCTTCACTGCCTGCCTCCTCAAGAGCCTTTTCAATGAACGCCATTAAAGACAGAGTGAGTCTCTTCATTGGTGCTGGGCTTGAGAGAGCCATGAAACATTTGCCAACATCCCGAGTGCCCAAAGTGTTCAACTGAACAGGCATTGCTGCAGGAATCAGCCCCAGGAAAGCCCTAAAAGCTTCCAAAAACATCATCAATCTTTAAAGCCTCCAGTTCCTTGGTGCTGCAGTCCTGATTTTATGAACTGGCCATCCAGACCTGTGGCAGTGCAGGAGAAGCTGCTCTGTGCTGCACCAAGAGTGAACCCAAGGAAATTCACTTTACAGCAAGAACTTCAGAGAGTCAAAATATTCATGCACCAGATTGGAGGTCACAGCCTCCAATCAATCAATCAATCAATCTTGAAACAATTTTTATGCCACAAAGAAGTTTTGTCATTACTTTTTTTGCATGGGGCAAGGCAGCACCAGGAAATCTGGGATTCACACGACCAGAGAGAGAGGCCAAAGAAAGGATAAGGAAGAATTAATATGCTGAATGTGCCCCTTTCCCTTGCCGTGGGACACTCCTCGTATTAGTCTCAACTTAATTGAATTTCCTTCTATTATTTGCAGACCAAATTTCACACTGTCCCCCCCTCCACCTCCTGGCAGGCGCCTGCAGTGTCCCTTATCCCACGGCATTTATCACATCCCGTGGAGCTGAGGAGATCAGGAGCTCCTCCCCAGAGCTGTGTGTGCAAATGATGGCAGTGCAGAGCAGTTTTTGCTCGCTCTGTCAATCCCTGGGCTGCAGCATGGGGCTCCCCACTGAAATCCCCCTGCCAGGCTCATCCCAGTCTGGAACGAGGGACAAGGGCCAACACATCTTCTCTTACAAGGAGTCTGACTTGTATGGAGGAATTTAAATGATGTTCTGAGTATTAAACAAATGAAAAGTGATTAACTCGGTGTAAGTTCTAAGGAAGCAGATGTTAACTGTTACTTCACACAAGACATCCACCTCCTTTATCTTTAATTCATTTTGTGGTCGGAAAAGATGACCAAAGTTATCTTTACTTTGCAAAAACTACTGTAATGGGAGTGAGGGAAATTAACACTTTGATTAACACTTTTAATATTTGAAATTAATTTCAGAGCTTCATCTCAGTTCCCAAGGCTCGCATTAATCATTTCTCCCAATATTATGGCATATTGAAAGAACTTGATTAGATTGATTCCAAAACAAAGAGTGAGGAGACAGCTCAACCACCACTGATTCAATTCCTCTCTGCCATTCCAAGTCTTCCTACTCAGGGAACTTGCCCTGCCGAGGAGCTGCTTTGCTACCACCTCTGTTTTAACAGAAAACGTGGAATTTTTGGTGTAAAATTCTCTTTCTCAGAGCAGCTCGTTGCAGGGCTGGGGTCTGGGGCTGGGACACCCCCAGAGCTCTGGCAAAGCACGGCTGGTTGGGAAGTCTGTCACCTCACAGAGGCATGGAATGGTTTATGCTGGAAAAGCCCTGGAAGGTCAGGAGCCAGCCCTTCCCCAGCACTGCCAGGGCCACCAGGGCCCCGTGTCCCCAAGTGCCACGTGCACAGGGCTGTGAACCCCTCTGGGGATGGGGACTGCACCACCAGCAGCCCTTCCAACACCTGACCACCCTTTCCATGGAGAGTTGTTCCCCAAATCCACCGTGAGGCTCCCCAGCCCAGCCTGGGGCCCTTCCCTCTGCTCCTGTCCCTGTTCCCTGGCAGCACAGCCCGATCCCACGGCTGTCCCCTCCTGGCAGGGACTTGTGCAGAGCCAGATATTCCCTCTGATCCCCTTTTCTCCAGGCTGAGCCCCTTCCCAGCTCCCTCAGGAACTCTGCATTCCCTGCCCTGTCCAGCAGCCCGGGCATGGAGCAGACCCTGGAAAAGCTCCTCCATTTCCAACTCGTGGATTTGACTCCTGCCCTTCCAGCCTCTCTCACAGCAGGGCAATGTTCCCTGCATAAAAAATACAGGATAAAAGCAGAATATCCACCAAATTCCAGCGAGTCTTGTTTAATCCACTCGCTTGCGGTTGTTCTGCAGACTTGTTATTTTGTGGAAATAAATGTTTTTAATTAAGTTGGCTGCGCAGCTGCTGAGGCAAGGGCTGAGTGTCAGAGCTCCGGAGCAGCCCCTGCACATCCTCCCCGGGAGCTGCACTTGATGGTGATAAAGCAATTTGTTGAGTCATCCTCTTTTCCCTCTCTCCAATCCCGATTCCCCAGACAGTGTCAGTTCTCCATTTGTTAATCCATACTTAATTTTTAAATCACAAACCATCATGGCTTTAAAGATAAGCTTTTAAAGCGCCCTCCCACACAGTCTCTCTTGCCATCTCCCGGGACATTGCTGATAACAGGCTGGAATCAGACACTTCCAACATTCATGAAGGAGCTGCTGCTGGGAGCTGGGAACCTCGGGGCCAGGTGCTGATGCTGTGGAGATGGGATGGGGAGAGGAACCTGGGCAGCAACAAGGCTGAGGGTAAAGGAGCAGGGAAGGAGGGCAGCAGCAGTGTCAGGTCAGGATCTGGGAAAACGCCTCTTCCCAAAGGCAGGGAGAGGGAAGGAGCTCTGCCAGGCAGGGGTGAGAACCTCATGGCATGGGGGGGGGACGTGTTCCCAAATTCCTCTGCTCTGGAAACGCAGAAAATGCAGAACAGCCCCACCAGGCTGCTGGTTTCTGTCCCTGGAGAGTCCTTGGGACACGCAAAGGACAACACAAAACCTGCAGCAGCAGCTGTCCCTCCAAAAGCCAGGCATTCATCAAAATCCCTGGAAAACACACAGAGCCACGGAGCTGCTCCTGTTTCCAGTGAAATGCCCCTGGGATGGGAATTCCCACCCACCCAAACCCAGGCTGGGACCCCCGGGGCCCCAGGGCTGTCCCAAACCCACCCAGGGACGTGTGGGGCAGGCACTGGGTGACCCTGGGGCTGCCCCAGGGCTGCCCTGCTGCAGTGCCCTTCCCAGCACCCCTGGAATTCCCAAATAGCATGGAAAATCCTGATTTTCTCTGTTTTCAAAGATACCAAGACCTGGAGGAGCCCTGCTCCCTCCAAGCGTGTCAGTAAAGGTTTTAAACATAAACTGGATTCCTGTCACACCGGGGAAAGAGTCCTATTAAAACTAAAGTTACTCTGATGATAAATTTTAATTAGTACAATCCACCAAGTGCTGAAATAATCTGATGGAGGAGGCGAATTCCAGCTGAAACAGCAGAACATGTAAATCCTCTGCCTGATTTACAGATCCTGGAAGCAAATCTGGAGCAGTTCCCTCAGCCTTTCATGCAACATTTTTTCTTTTTCTCCAGAAAAGTTACACTGCCAAGGAGACATCTCTTTTTTTGGGTAGATCCTTGTTAATTACTAGCATGGAACATTCCTACTAATTGAGCAGCCAGCCAACACACCAACTCAGAGAGGCACACTTTGCTGCAATCTGCGCTACAGCATGTGAAAACCAAGGGATTCTCCTTTAAAAAGGGATAAAAGCATTTCACCAATGGTTGAAAGAGAAGTGGAAGCACTTTTTACCTACCAAGATGCAGAGTTCAGCGCTGTGCATTTCAGCTGAAGGCAGCAGCAGCACCTGCTGTGGTGTCAGTGATGTTGGTGTACTGCCACGGTGTGAGCTCAGCTCCCAGGGCCAAGTCCAACTGCCCTGGGGCTTCTGTTCCCTTTCTCCCCAGTCAATGTTTGCCCCACAATTAATTACTCGGTGTGGAAAAGGGATTTTCCTTGGGCTGAAGTTCTGTGCTTGCTCTGGAACGTTTTCTGTGAGGAGATGATGGAACCTGCACTGCCCCTGCCCCTGTCTTTGCACATCTGACATTAATGTCTTTGGGCACTGGACATTCCATGTGCAAGTGCAGCTCTCTGCACTTTACTGTGACTGCCGTGTATTCATCCCAACCTTGGCAGAAAAAGAAGCCAAACCATCACTCCTGGGGATGGATGTCCCCCAAAACCAGCTCCCAATCCTGCAAATATTCCTGAGGAGCCGCCTGGAGCCCGCCTGGAACCCCTCTGTGCTCTGCTGCACCCCAGGGGAGCGAAGCTCAGCCCTGGAAGTGCTTCCAGGAGCCACCTGCAGCTGGAGAGAGCACAGGTGCACCAGGGAGAGCTCACAGAGTCCCTCTGTTCCCAGGGAGAGGCGGGGAAGGAAGGAAAATTCATCCTGCCAGGGGGTTTTGCTGCTTGTTGCCACACAGGGTTTGCCACATTCCTGCACCCAGCAGAAGTGATTTCCTTGGGAAAAATGTAAAAGCTTAAAAAGAGAAAAAAGGGAAATCCATTAGAATAAGTAAAAATCAAACCCCCCACGTCCTGCAGCGCTCAGGCTCCAGAGCAGCCCAGTGCCTGAGAGATCCTGAATCACTTTCAATTTGTCATGAGACTGTCAAAGGTGAAAAGGTGGAATTTGGTGGCAGTAGCTCCCAAATTCTAGTGGCTGTATGTGGATTTTTGCCTGCCAGCTGGAATGGGAGCTAAAGTGAAATTACCCTCCTGCTAACAGCTGGAAATGGCTCCCAGGAGTCAGCCCCGTGCTCCTGGAGTGCTTTGATGGGTTAAATTCCCACAGATTTTACTGTGGATGCCACTTGTGCCTCCTTATTTCAGGGAGGATTTCATCTTGGCTGCAATGTATTTTCTGCAGACAAATTTTCTCTCTGGCTCTTTCTTCCTTCATTTGACAGAAACAGAACTCCAACTTAAATAGCAAAATATCCATAATTTTGTACCAAGGTTCTCCAATCATCTGAAAAGTGGTGGTTGATGCAGCCAGTTCAAACCCTGTCTGGACAGAAGATGTGCTGGAAATACAATTCAGAGATCTCCTGTTTCCATGGTAAATTAGGATGAACAACATGAAGTCGGGAGAGATAAATCTGGAAAAAAAGATCAACATTATGGAGAAAGGAAATGCCCAGAATGAGGCTGGGTAAGCTGTGGATGTGTGTAACAATAATTAAACCTCTGCAGCGTCTGTCACGTTGGAAAAACAACCCCAAACAACAACAAATCATCCAAAAATGTTCTGAAGTGACAGATACCAAGGGGGCTCTGGCTGTGCCTCTGCAGAAGCCCAGACCTGGCACCAGCAGGGAATGGGATCCAACAGAAGCAGTTTGCTCCCCAGAAGGTTAAAACTTCCTCTGGCTGTGCTCAATAAATCCCCTTGGTATTTGCATTTGAACTGCAGCCCTGGACACGTGTTGCTGCTGTCCCCCAAGGCTCCTGGGCAGCCCCAGCTTCCCCCAAGGCCAGCACTGCCAGGACAGGCAGAGCAGAGCTTTCCCCTGCGGGACATGGCAGCGCTCACGGGGCTCAGAACGTCCCGCTCGGAAAACTCCAGGGGTTTCTGACAATTCCTTCACTCTCTCAATCCTGTTCTGAGCTACTCCCCCTTCGAGCAGCTCCTTTCACCCCCGAGTGGATCTCGGCTGGGATGAGCTGCCCTGCCCTCCTCTCCTGGGACTGCAGAGCAGCCTGTGCCTGCTGCCCACAGCCCAGCCAGGTCTCCAATCCCCTGAGATTGGGTTCAGAAAAGGCAGAACATTTTCCAAAGGCTGCAGAGGTCTTCCAAGCCCAGCCATCGAGGAAAATGAGAGACAATTTACAAAAAATCACACTGAATTTCCCGTAAATCATCAGCATTATGGCAGTTATCCATTTTTATGCTGCTTTTACACATCTATTTGTTTCAGGTGAATGGCAGCTGGGATTTTTACCACCATCATTTGGTAGAGAGTCTGGAGGAGAGGAGGAGAGCACCGTGCTGAGCAGTGCCCCAGGAGCTGCTCTGGGGGGAAACACACAGAGGGCACCTGTGATGCTCTTGCTGAAAGCTTCTTGTGTTTTCTGTTGATTTTTCTTTGGCAATGTCACTTTTAATAACAGGTTCACAACCAGCCTGACCTACATAATCCTCCAGTACAGAAGCACACGCTGCCTCCCACTATTTTTGGAGAACATAAATGGAAATGTCTGTGGCTTGCTTGGTTATCGTGTCCCTCCAGAGCTATAAAAATCAAATTGGAACAAATGTCCCAGACTTGTCCAATTCACCAGGCAAACTCACAGAT
This sequence comes from Hylia prasina, assembly GCA_013397195.1. Taxonomy (NCBI): domain Eukaryota; kingdom Metazoa; phylum Chordata; class Aves; order Passeriformes; family Sylviidae; genus Hylia; species Hylia prasina. The sequence goes on along the minus strand of VYXD01001083.1, from coordinate 151,799 downwards.
CCGTTCTTTTTTCAACAGAAGGGCCCAGCAATGCAAAAGGGTCTGATTGTTTCATGTCAAGGCATAAATCTTCCTGCTCTACACGCAGATGGCACCAGGGAACTTCAGTCTCCAGGGGCAGCCAGAGCTGGAACTTCTCCCTGCCAGAAGAACCCAGCACGGGGAGAGAGGATGGCACACGCATCAGAGTAACTCCCCTACTGTTCTGTTACCTTTTAATTGTCCTGAATCAACCCTGCCCCAAGCCAGACCTCTTGTTTTCCTTTCTGGCTGCCTGAGTCCCCGGGATCCAGCAGCACCTGCACACAGACACTGCTCCCAGGTCCAGCCTGAAAGCAGCAGGTCAGAAATACCCCCCAGGCTTGTTTGGCTGAATCACACCTGCAAACCAAACCCTGCACGCTGCCCACGTAAAACACAGCTGGAGATGTAAAGCACAACAGCAGAATGAATCCCAGTGAAGAAATGACTGAACACTTCAAGGCTGCTGTTCTGCACCTGCCCCTGCCTGCTGCCAGTCCTGTAGGGCTCAGGGCAGCCCCTCGCTGGGGGAGCACAAAGGGCACCAGACACCCGCAGAGGTGAGCAGAGCTCTGGGAGAACAGCAGCAAAGTGTCCCCTGCCATCAGCCAGGGGCAGGAGAGCCCGAGGGGAGAGACCCCCAGAAACAAAGGTGGGCACAGGGACGTGTGCCCAGCACGGTGCTGCCGAGCCAGCCCACCCTGCTCACCTTGGCACGCCCCAGCCTCCCTTCCAACACCAGCAGAGAAAACATCTCCCCTGCCAGTAATCTTGTTTATTCTAATAAAGAGTCACTGACTAAAACAAAATCCAGAGAATTGACTGTTGACTCACAACTGAAGAGAAATTCCCACAGGCGAATCTTTTTTAGCATTCCAAAAGCATGACTAATTCAATTAACACCAGCCAGAAGAAGATTACGTAAAGCCACCAAGTTATACATCTCTATATGTATAGAATAAATAACAATTACGTGTTAAGGAACACAGGTAAGAGCTGGATGGTTTGCATTTTGTATTACAAATACTGGTATAAACATCTTTATTGCCAGTTTGACTCTGGCAGCCGTTTACAAATTTTCAGACGAATGGGAAAATAAGGTTTTAGAATGGTGTGGTTTTAATTACCTTTTCTCTATTCAAATCATTAGTGGATGTTGTTATGGCAGAGTTGTCTTTGTCCATCAGTGACTGCACACGTGCCAAACCCCCTCCACCCTTCTCTTTCTGTTCTATTAATTCAAGATCTCCGTACAGCTCATGAAGAGAAAGAAACAGAAAGGCAAGGAAGTGGAAAGGAGCTTGTCTTGTGGATCACTCATGCAAGGAGAGAATTCAGGATTGCCCTTGAAAGGCTTTTCTGAAGACTTCACAAACCCAGAGCACAATTCAACTGTGAGCCCGAAAGTTCCTGTGCCAGAAAACAACTTCTTGCATTTTCAGTTTGACTCGGGAGCTGGAGGTTAATGAACCCAAGCAAGCAGCAAGATGTGTGTGAATCCTGGGCTCAGGCAGGGCCGGCTCTGCCCCAGAACCAGAGCCCGTGGTGACAGCTGGGCACCAGAGGTGACGTGGCTTTCCCTGCCTGGAGCAATCCAAGAACGTGGAAGGGTTTCAGAACAAGTCCCACCTTTTCTTTCCTGCAAAAATCTTATAAATCTCCTGTCCTGGGTTTTCCATCAGGCTCATTTAAAATTCCAGAGCAGCCAGAGCAAAGCTCTCCCATCAGCACGCCCTGAGATGAGATGAGGCTCCACATTCACATCATTTTTGCCTGAAAAATGAACTTACAGGAAAAACTATGTACTTTTTTATAAAGGTGCGAATTAGGGCTCACTGAAACTTAAATCCCCCAATAAAATGTTATCTGGCAGCCACCTGGGCAGATCCTGGGTGCAGGAGCACAGGTACCAGGTGAGCTCTGCTCCCAGCAGCCTGCCAGCCCCAGGCTGTCACCCTGCCACAGCACAGCTCATCCCTGCTGTCACACACACCCCGACTCAGCAGCTCCTTCCAAGGATTTCCTAATCCCAGCATATCGCTTCTGGCAGCAGAACAGCACCGGCTCCTCCCTGGGCTGCCCGGGGCAGGGGAGTGCCCATCCCTGCAGGGATTTCACAGCCACGGTGGGGATGTGGCACCTGGAGACACGGGAATTCTTGGGTGGGCTTCTCCAACTTCAGCGATTCTGATTGTTCCCACAGAAGAGTGTTCTGTTTGGGGTGTTTGCAGGGTCAGGGATCAGATTTAGGGAGCAGGGATCAGCAGGGGTCAGGGATCAGATTTAGGGACGGGGGATCAGCAGGGATCAGGGATCAGATTTAGGGAAGGGGGATCAGATTTAGGGAAGGGGGATCAGATTTAGGGAAGGGGGATCAGATTTAGGGAAGGGGGATCAGATTTAGGGAAGGGGGATCAG
>VYXD01001083.1:79527-121327 GCA_013397195.1 Hylia prasina | reverse complement strand
GCAGCACACCTGTCCAGCAGCACACCTGCCCTGCACACCCTGTCCCCAGCACACCTGTCCAGCAGCACGCCTGTCCTGCAGCACGCCTGTCCTGCAGCACACCTGCCCAGCAGCAGCACACCTGCCAGCCCCGGCTGTCCGGGGCCCCACCCCGGCCGGGACGCTCCCGTCCCCCCGGGAATGCCGCAGCTCCAGGTGCGCGGCTGGCGCTGTGACCGCTGGGAGCACCCGTTAACCCCCGGGATTGATCCCGTCCCATCCTGCCACCATAATGGAGCAGGAAGAGACGCTAATTAGCAGGGAGCTGTTGCAGGGATGCATGAATATTAATGCCACCGTCCAAACTAATTTCCCCAATTACTGCTGTTACAGCAGCTCCATTACAATCCATAAACCCGGGACTGATATGAAGATCTCCCTAATAAGGGAGTGAGAACAACTGCTGGAGAGCTCTACCACGCCTCAGCTGACACTAACAAGGTTAATTTTCCCCTGTAGAAAATCACAGAAATCTGTAAATATTTTAAGAGCAGGAGCAGCCTTTCCCTCCTGGTACAAACATTCTGCTGTAAAATCCACACGGAGCCTCCTTCTCCACAGCCCGAGCTCAGGGAAGTTTGTGATCTCCTGCACTCCCAAGCGTGGAGCACTGAGCGCAGAGAGACAGAAAGACCCATTAAACCAATGAGCTGGCTCCTGGTTTGGGATCTTTATTCCAGATTTCACATTGATACTCCCCTTTGAAGTGTCTGTGCTCAGGAATTCATCAGTCTGTGATATGGCTGAACGATTATATGACATGTTAGGGCTTAAATGCGCTTTTATTATGCATAAAACATTACATTTTTGTATTTATTTCCTTTTGCAATGCTTTTTTACCCCTCTGCAAACACAGCCAATAGCTGGAAATGACAAAACTAAAAACTCCGCAATGACAAAGGAATTAAACCTTTTCCTGAGGAAAAGGAACCATTATGTCCATTTAGATATTTGAGTTACACCGATTCAGAACAAGGGTAGAACACCACTCCTGCTCCTGGAGATGCCCAGTGCCTGGCGTGATGTATGAGCCTGGAGATGAAGGGATCACACTCTCAGCCCCCGCAGGAGCCCCCGAGGGTCTCCCCTCCCCGTCAGAGCAGCAGGGACCGAGCTCTCAGCAAAGCAAACACCATGTGATGGTTGTGGAGATGAACCCCCCGTTCTGACTGACCAGGCCCGGGGGGCACAGCCCCTGCCAGCCCCCACAGCACAGCCCTCACTGGGGCAAACACTCCTCAAGCCAAAGGGAAGGACGGGAGCAGCGGGCAGGACAAGGCAGCAGCACTTTCTAGCAGGCAAATCCCAGAATTTTTGGGGTTGGGGGGACCTCTGGAGACCACCCAGCCCAAGTCCCAGTCCGGGCAGGGTCACCTGGAGCAGCGGCACAGGGATAATCCAGGTGGGTTTGGGATGTCTCCAGACAGGGAGACTCCAGGATTCCCTGGGCAGCTGCTCCAGGGCTCTGCCCCTCCATGGAAAGGAGCTCCTCCTCAGGCTGAGGTGGGACTCGTGGTGTTTGAGTTTGTGGCCAAATTCCTGCTCAAAACCAGCTGCCAGGGACAGTCCAGAGCCCTGAGACCACCAAACCTGGACTGTGCCCTGCCACCACGCCCTGCCCCGGGCCTGGCTGGACACCTGCACTCACCTGGGCTGATGCTTCTCCAGGATCTGTCCCACCCCAGGGAAACAGCAGCACAACCTCATAAATAACAGCACAAACTCAGGGGCCAAGCACAGATTTGTTCTCCTGGTGCTTACGACGCACACAAGTGGGGAAAAACTAACCCAAGCACATTAAAAAGACTAAACCAAAGACGTTAAAAATGGTGTTAAAAATCACACAGATGAGGCTGTGCTGGAGCAGATGCAAAGCTCGGGAGATGCCACAGGATTTCACACGAGCCACAGATTCAAACACCAGCTTCTCTGGGAGCAGCCTGCAAGCACAGGAGCCTTCCAGAGGTTTTTTTTCTCTGCTTCCACCTGCTGGTCAGACCATCCTCAATTCACCCGGGATCAGCTCTGCGGGCCAGTTAATCCTGGGGATGGGGAGGGCTGGGCTGTGCCCTGGAGCTCTGCGGCATCCCCAGAGCAGCGCGGTGGGACACGGGGCAGCTCCTGACTTTCTGTCAGTGCAGCCCCAGTGTCATGGTCCCGGTTATTGTCAATAATGACACCGAGTCCTTCGGTGGTGCTGCTGACAAATTCCCGTGGAAGTGCTGGACACTGTAACATCCATTATACAAACAGAAAGTCAAACTGAAATGCAGCCTCGTGGCAGCACCATCATTTCCATGGCAATGCCAACAAAGAAGGATTTAACTAATATCAGTTTGGGGGGTGAAAAGCAGTCTGTCTGTATTTCAGAAGAGTTAATTTTCCAGAAGGGATGCTGACTGGAAATTGGAATAGGCTCGTGAAAATTGCTCCCTGAGATAATTGCTATGAATGACTTTCCTGCAGGATGAACATCGAGTTGGAACCTGCTTCTGTTGAGATGTGCACTCGAGTGCCTCAGTCAGATGTGCACCCAATGCATCACCTCAAATAAAGGACAAGGATGCTTTTCACAGCAGCTGAAACTCTCCTGTCATCCAGCACCACGAGATCCTCTGCACCCCCTCCCAAGGAATTCTATCCCAACACCAACAGGCACGGCCCAGAGGGGAAAAGCTGGAGGGATGCTCCCAAACTGCCTGACCCACCTCAGGCTGTGCCAGGGGAGGTTCAGATGGGACATCAGGAAAAACTTCTTCACAAAAGCTTTGTCAGGCCCTGGCACAGCTGCCCAGGTGGAATCACCAGCCCTGGAAAAAACTCGTGTGGATGTGGCACCTGTGGTCAGAGGTGGGGTGATGGCTGGACTGGAGCTTAGAGTGCTCTTCCAACCTAAGGATTCCAGGACTTGGAAGGAGCAGGAAGAGGAGAGGATGACGAGCAGAGCTTCCCAGGCCAGGGCTGAGCCACTGCTTTTGTTTCTCACTCCTTTTGTCCACCAAAGCTGCAGCAGGGCTAACAGGCTAAAATTGAACTGAAGTGCTCGGGAACAATAAACCAGGCACATCCTGGCCAAGCCAGGGCTGAAATCATTCTGACCTGCCTTGCAGCTGCCTGGATCCTTTGTCAAGGCTCCTTTCATGTCCCTCTTTCCCACCAAGGACCAGGTCTTTGGTTCCTGCCCCTCCAGGCCTGTTTAGCTTTTCTTTTCCTGGCTCTCTTTAAAGACATTGCCTGTGATTCCAAGCCTTTCATGCTTCTCCCCTTACATATCCCTGCTCCATCTGGCACTTGCAACACCTTCCAATTTAGATTCATCTGGAAGGAATCCAGCAACAGTTTCAGAAATACTGAAGCAGATGCTTTAAACAATGTCTCTTCCACCTTCTGCACTGATGGGGAAGGAGGGAGCTGCCAGAGCCTCCTGCCCTCTTCACCAGGGAGCATTCCCAGCTCTGCTGGAGGATGGAGCGCTGGGGCTGGGGCTGGCACAGCTCCCCGGGGGCTCTGGGCACAGCCACCCACTGCTCCTGGGCAGTTCCACCTTCCTCGTTCCCAGTCCGTGGCACATCCTCCCTCCCCTACAAACAAAATCCCATCTGCTCCCCGTTCCCTGCTGCCACCATCTCCCTCCTGCTCTCTCCCTCCCCACCCCCACTGCCAGCAGGCCCAGGTGAGGGGCAGCAGGTGGGTGCCCATCCCTGGCACAGCTCCGTGGGTGTCACAGGGACCCTTCCCCACTGCCAGCCCCCTGAAGGGCAGGGCTGGGGCCCTGGGGAGGAGCAGGAGCTCAGGGCACCCCCAGGATGGGCTCTCAGTGCTGGGGATGCTCAGCCCCTCCTGCCTCCAGCCCTCCTGGGCTGCTCCCAGGGACCTGCTCAGCCCCGCTCAGCCCTGCTCAGCCCCACTCAGCCCTGCTCAGCCCCGCTCAGCCCCGCTCAGCCCTGCTCAGCCCCGCTCAGCCCCGCCCAATCCTGCTCAGACCTGCCCAATCCTGCTCAGCCCCGCTCAGACCTGCTCAGCCCCGCTCACATCTGCTCAGCCCCGCTCACATCTGCTCACATCTGCTCAGCCCCACTCACATCTGCACAGTCCTGCTCAGCCCTCACCACCTCCGAAGCTGCTGGCACGGCACTGGGGCACAAACACCCCAGAACGTTTAATTATCAATGGCAACGCTCACAGAGCTCCAAGAATATTTAATTATCAGAGGCATCAGTCACAGACTGCAGCTCCACGCTCACCACTGCCTACTCAGCAGATCCACCTCGGATTTACTGAGCTGCCTCCCTTCCCTCTCTGTTTTCTTTTCATCTCCCCCATTATTGCCCATCATTCCTGGGAAGCTCCATCAGTAATTCAAGCCAGACTCGCAGCCTGGCTCCTGGGCATAGCCAGGGTGTGCTGCAGCATTGATCTGCCTTCCTGCGTGCTGCAATAAATATCAATCAAACTCCTCACCCTCCCCACTCTCAAATGTGCCGGAGAGCCGAGCCCAGCCCGCGACGCTTCCAGTGCTGCCGAGCCTCCAGCTCATCCATAAAACAGCTCTGACTCCCCTCCAGATGGAACAGAGGCTGGAGCTAACTGCAGATGGGTTCAGCTGAGATGCTGAGGAGGATGGAGTGCTGCACCTTCTCATGGAGCATCCTCGGGGCAGCACTGCTCCAGTTCAGGGCAGTCTGTGCCAGCTGGGACACCAGGCTGGGCCGGAGCCTGGCAGGGGGAGATTCCCAGGGGCCTGCACGTCCCCCCAGAGCTGTGCCCCTCTGGGATGGTCCTGCAGCACCCAGGCCCGTGGCAGCCCTGCCATGGACGTGCCCCTGTCACAGGGCTGGGAGGATGAAAGAGCTTTTGCTCTCTCTTAAAGGAGATAAAGCAGGAGGGAGAATGAGCAGCAGCCAAGGATGCAGGGAGATTCCCTCGCTCGGTCCCTCTGCTGCCAGGATGGATTCAGGCTCCAGGAGGTCCCACCCTCACCTGACCACCCTCACAGCTGGTGACAGGTTCCTTACAGCCGCTGGAGCAATTCTCATTGAGTTCAGCACCATTTCTGCCGGGCTTTGGGTGCACGGTGGGGCAGCAGCTGCGGGAGCCAGCCCAGCCCTGCCCACCCCGGCACTGACCCCCTGTCCTCACAAGTGCCCCTGGGCAGATGCCAGCCCCTGACACCTGGCAGGAGCCTGGGGGCGAGCCCCCCTTGCAGGACAGAGCCAAACCTGGCCAGGGACACCTCGGGAGTTTATTGTGCCTGCTGTCCTAGCCGGGAACAGGAGCTGGAGCAGCAAACGAAGGGAAAGGTGGCACCTGCCACAAGCCTGGTCGTGCCCAGAGGGGACAGGGCCGTGGGCACAGGAGCGCTGCTGATGTCACTGATTTACACCACAGTAACACAGACTGAGATTCAGAAGGTTATAAAGTGACTATTTCATTTTGGGATGCCTCTCCCTTATGTACTATTTTACACAGACCAATGTGACTAGTGAAACAAAGGCAAACCTCTTCAATGACATTGGTCAAACCAGAGGGACATCAAGGAGAAATCCCTCCTGTCAGAAGGAATGAATAACACAGGGACAGTCACAAAAACATTCCTCATGTTTGCAGAACTTCCCTGGGCAAGGGATTTCAGAAGAACCCAAACATGAGGCCTAGAGCCAGGGCTGCAGGGCCAGCAGGGCACAGGAGCCTGATCCTGTCCAAGCCCAGGGAAGCTGCATCCACAGGCAGCAGGTAACTGTGCAAGAGTGAGAACCAGCCTCGTGCATTTCAATGCTGAATGAAGCTTTGAGAAGAGAAAATCACAATTCCAGCAGAGCCCAAGCCAAAGCTGCTGTAAAGCCCCTCCTTCACAGGGGTTCTGCTGCAAAGTGCCTTACGTGTAATTAAATGATATGGATAATAAAAGCCAGGAATCAAAGGGAAGGCAAAATAAAGGTTTGAAGGTAAAAGATGTTTTCAGATCTGATTTCAAAATGATGGTGCATAAATGGAAAAGCAAATTTAACAATATCACTGCACTCTATCATTAGGAGAAAATGAGAGCGATTTACTTATCACAAAACTGCATTTTTTAAACAAAACCGCCACTTAAAACGTATCTTTGATAGAGAGACCATCAAAGCTGGGTTATTCACAGCCAAGCAGATGGAGGGGAGGTTTCAGGCAGGCTCTCCGTGTCCCAGGGCAGGTGGCACAGGGAGCAGGGGGGAGCTGCCCCCTGAACCCAGCAAGGGGCACCAGGGCAGGGAGAGCCACCACAAGCCCCGGGGGCAGAGCTGTGAGACCTTCCCCCCGCACAGCCCGCCCCGAGCAGGCTCAGGGCTCCCTGCAAGTGCTGAGCTGGGGCTCATCATGAAGGTTTATGGGCTCAATATCAGGAAGATGCAAGTCAGCTTTTGCTGCCCACAGACGCTGTGCCGTTGTTGTGCCCATGACCTGCAGCTCCCCACCACGGCCTGGCCCCTGGGAAATACACAAACTGCTCAAATTTTGCACAGCTTCCCTCCTCAGCCCTCAGCAGCCCTGGGGTCAGGGCTCTCTGTCCCCTAAACTCTCCCTGCAGGGGAAGAAATCTGCTGCATTCGCAAGCACATCACTCGCTCTTGTGCAAGCAAAGGAACACACAAAGTTTGCAAGGTGACCTGCCAAAAATCTCCGTCTGGTACCGACTCTCCCCGCTCCATGAGCTCCACTGCCAACAAAGCTCCTTGATTACAGCCTCACACCACACTCTGCCCCCAAACCCAGCCAGCTGTGAGGCTCCCCAGGAGCTGCACCAGCTTCACACTCAGTCACTGCCAGCCCAGGCTTAGATTAAACAGAAATTTTTAAGTGATTCCAATAGATAAAAATTGTGTTATCAAATCTATGGTGACAGAATTGTCCTTTCCAAACTCCCTGTTGCTGCTGAAGTACCACAAACACAGGAACGCCCAGTGTCCTCCTGCACCTGGAGGGCCCAGGAGCACAGAAACCCCACTGAAGGTCGTGGCCAGTGGAAGCTGCCCCTGCCCATGGCAGGGTTTGGGACAAGGTGATCTCAAAGGTCCCTCACAACCCAAACCTCTCTGTGACACAAATTTCTCCAAATCCAGTCAGCCGCCTGGCTGACCCAAGCCCAGGGTCACAAATATCAGGGATTAGTTACCCCAAGTGAATTACAGGAAACCAGCAGCTCCCACAGTCTGCTGTGCCTGGGAGAAAGCCAAGCAGGGGTAGAAATGCAATTTTCCAAGTTAACAGCATCAGAGCTCAGGGTGCCACTGTCCTGCCACTGCTGGGGGAAAATCAGAGACCAGTGAGCAGATCTGTGGTCTGTGAATAAAACCATGGCGTTGATAAGGACAAAAGTGGTCTCCAAGATCTCTGTCACTGCTGTGGGCAGCACTGGAGCATGACAGCAAGTGCCACACGCACAGGGCTTTGAGATCCCCCAGGGGTGGGGACCCCATCACCTCCTGGCACCTGTGCCAGGGCTGGGCAGCCCTTCCAGGGAACAAATTGTTCCTGATATTCCACTGAGACCTCCCAGCCCTGCCCAGGCCGTTCCCTCTCCTGCTGTCCCTGTTCCTGGGAGCAGAGCCCCAGCTGGGGCTGTCCCCTCCTGGCAGGGAGCTGTGCAGAGCCACCAGGTCCCCTGAGCCCCTTTTTCTGCAGCACAGGGCTGTGCCTGTCCCTGTCCCTGCCCTGCAGGACACCCAGCACGGGCCAGGCACAGCCTGAGCTGCTCCCCAAAGCCAGGGCTGCCCTCCAGCAGCCCCAGGGAAAGCTGGAACACGCCAGCTCAAAGGGACGCCAGAGCACCAAGAGCTTTTACCAAGAGCTTTTTGATTTATATTTAATTGCTGAACTCAAAGAAAGCCCAAAAGCAAAGCCAGGAACAGAGATGAGAGATTCAGCTCAGGGAACTCCCAGAAATGCTGAGGATTGTCCCCCAGCAGAGTCAGACAACGCCTCACACGTGGCACTGAAATCCTGGGCTGGGGCTGTGCCAGAGCTGGGCCAGGGGTGCAGCCTGGCCAGGCCTGGCCCTCAGCTGGGCAAGAAGCAGGGCCACTGGGGATGTCCTCAAGGCACGCCGGGATGAGAAGAGAAAATAAAATAAATACAAAAGGAAATGAGAAGAGGAGCAGAGCCACAGGAAGGCAACACTTGTCTGGTTGTGGGAACTCAGGCTGGACGTCAGGAGGAATTTCTTCCCTGAGAGAGTGGCCCGGGCTGCCCAGGGAGGTGGTGGAGTCACCAGCCCTGGAGGCTTCAAGCAATGAGCAGACACTCTGACCTGGCTTAGAGGACACGGGGGCACCAGTCAAAGGCTGGACCTGATGTTCTTGGAGGTGTTTTCCAACCCTAATTATTCCCTGATGCCCCCTCCCTCCCCTCCTCACTGCCCTGCAACACATACACCCCGAAGGAAAAGCACACCTGAAATGTTGGAATCTTATTCTAGACAAGTTTTACAGTAAAAATTTAACTGCATCAATTCTTGTAGTCTATTTTTTTATTTTTCTGCTAACAAAGCTTTTCCTCTGAAACTCGGACAATAAAACAATTCTGCTGCTGAGCAAAGTTCCTCATTTACAGGTCTCAAAGCACTGAAGGAGTTCATCAGAGTATTTCCCATCACCAAAAAAGGGGTTTGAGCCAACTCCCACGGAGCCCAAACCAGCAGGGTCAAACAGAAGCAGCAATCCAGGCAGGAGGGCCAAGGAAGCAGCAAAAATGAGCAGCCTGAGGGGAGCATTCCCTGCCCTGGCCTCTGCCCAGAAGGTGCCAGGTCCTGGCTGGATGGGGCCTGGAACCAGCTGGGTTGGTGGAGCTGGGCACCGAGGCCAGGAGCAAAGGGAAGGAACTTCCCTGATGCTGCGGGGACAGGAAAAACTCCAGGAGAAAGGAGATGCTGCATTCTAGTAAAATGTATTTCCTAAAACACATTCCCCTGAACGCTCAGGATCTCTTGTTGGGAACATCAACAGCAGGAAGCATTGCTGGGATCACAGAAACCCTGGCAAACCTGCCCCAGCCTGCTCCTCCCTCCCTGCTGGGGCACAAACAAACTGGAGGTGCCACCTTTCTTTCAGGGAGAAGCAGCTTTATGGTGCCTTTGGGAAGTGCATATTAAAATTTAACTCTCATAAATATCTTTTACAGCTTGCAGCACTAATTACCTTGAGTTCATTTAGTTCTCAGACCGTTAAATAAAGTTTTCCATTGATTTACAGATTATAGGTTGATATATCACAGCAAAGCTCCTTCCTGGTTTATTACGCCCCTCGAAGCCTTTTTAAAAATATTATTCGGTCCAAAATCAATAGTTACACTTGCAAAGGAAAAAACAGCGACGTGGAAAGGCTCCCAGAGGGGAGCTTTAACCCCGGAGTGAATCTCACACAGAGCAGGAAAACATCCCAGTCATGACAAATGGGATGTGTGGGTATGAAAATGCCTGACCAGAACATCTCCAATTTGCACCCTCTCCTCGTTTCATTCCCCACAATAATTTTTTTCCCCCAATACAAAGATGATAAATCACTCCAAGGCTTTTGCATTTCCAAGTCAGAACCCCCCCCCCCCCAGGTTTTTGGTGGTTGGCTTTGTCCCCATTTTGAGGGGTTCTCAAGCACGAGTGGATCCGTTTGGAGAAGCATGACATTTCCCAGGGAAAGGGGGAAATCTCTGCAACACGATCATTATGTGGGAAAGAATGCATCTCCCAGCTCAGGCTCAGCAAGAGCAGCTCGGTGCCACAGCGCAGGGGCTGTGAGTCATCGCGCGGCTCCCAGATGCTCCAGAATGACTAATTTGAATTTTCAAAGTGAAAAATAAAAGGTTCTGCGCTTGGGGGATGCAGGCCGCGGGCAGATGAGAGGGAAGGGAGGACGCAGTCCCTGCTGGAGGTGAGGGAGGGCATTTCTCCCGGCTGGGGAAGGTCCCGGGGGTGCATCCCCCAGCTCCAGCCCCGCTCCCACGCTCACCCACGGGCGCCCCAGCCCTGCTGCAGTCCCACGGAAACCGAGAGCAATGGCTGAGGAAATCACAGCACCTCGCACGGATGGATTTATGGATTCATCCCCGGAGAGGGGCAGTGGCTGCAGAGGGAGGGGCAGCACACAGGGAATGGGATACTGGGAAGGAATTCCCTGCTCTGGGCATCTCCCCCACACCTTCCTCTGCTGCGCATCCTGCAGCCTCCAAATAATAACACAAATGTTCTCCACAGCTTTAAAAATGTGATTAAGGAAAGGTAACTCAAACACTGAAGTTTCAGACCGTATAACTTTCCTGCCATGAGAGTATTTAAATTGCATTTTGCTGCCTATGATGGATCTGTCACCCCAGGAGCAGCAGAGCTCCTGAGCCGGGCTCGGGGAATATTAAAGAAGCTCTGCCACAGGTTCATATATTTCAATCTCCTCTGTCTCACTGGGCAGGCACTGCCAGGGCTGGCAGCTAAGTGGGTAAAAAATTAGCTATTTATTTATTCCCTCCCCCTGCGTGCTCCCATGAGGAGTATCACAGTCACAGGGACTGGGGCTGAATCTAATACCAGAACCTGTGATTGTGTTAACTGGCTTTTCCTGGGAGAAACGTGGGAGCCTCTGAACTGACACTTTCATTAGTTAACCCCTGCTGGTGTCTTCAGCTCCCGCTGCTGCTGCCCGGGATTGCAGCTGAGGGATGTGGGATGAGCCTGCCAGGGCTGCAGAGAGCTGCCCCTGCCCAGCCCCCGGGCAAGGGTCCTGCAGGGACCCCAAAGGCCACCCAGTGCCACCCCTGCCATGGCAGGGACACCTCCCACTGTCCCAGGCTGTCCCCAATGTCCAGCCTGGGCACTGCCAGGGATCCAGGGGCAGCCACAGCTGCTCTGGGAATTCCATCCCGGCCCCTCCCCACCTCCCAGGGAACAATTCCTGCCCGATCTCCCATCCATCCCTGCCCTCTGTGTCCTGTCCCTCCATCCCTTGTCCCCAGTCCCTCTCCTGCCCAGAGCAGGGCAGATGCTGCTCCTCCTCCCCTTCCTCTTGCACAAAGGTTGGACTTGATCTTGGAGGTCTTTTCCAACCTTGGCGGTTCTGTGATTCCACAAAATCCAGGTCGGCGCGTTCCCATTAATGAGCTCGTTTAGGCTCACTGACCGCTGGCTGCACTGTGCAGCTTGAACACAGAACGTTACTATAAATAAGAATGTAGCTGATTCTCCCTGCCAGGGAGCAGGTTCCCACCTAGCAGGATTATTATTCACTCAGCTCAGCCCGGCCTGAAGAGGAGCTGTTATTACATCTCGCATGATAATGAACGTTTTTCTTTACCTGAACCCACTTCAGAGAGAACAGCCTCAGAAATGGCACTTTTCATCTAAGCAGTGTTCTGCTAGAAAATGTGTCCTCCCAACCCCGGTACAAACAGCTCACTTGAAATCGAATCAGTTGCTCCCTACTGTACTCAGTGCCCAGGGCATTAATTTGTTTTGAAGATGACAGCACAGGATGGCCCTGCCCCTGTCCCAGGGCAGCTCAGCAGGGCTGCACTCACTGCATCCCTTGTCAGAATTCCCATTCCTTTCATTCTCCTCCTGCACAGGCCCCCAGCAGCCAGGGCTGCTCTCAGCCCTGCCCTGGGCACAGCCTGGTGCCACCTGGAGAGGTGACACTGCAGGGCTTGGCCAGGGGAAGGGGCAGCCAGGCTGGAGAGGGCACAGCCTGCATGGAGGGACAGGGATGCCCAAGTTTGATCTTCCCTGTATCCCAGGCTCTGTGCTGCCCGGGGTGCAGCTCTGAGCTCACACTCAGGGTCACTCAGCTCTGCACAGAGCAGGGACACAAAACAAATCCTGTTCCTGCTGCACACCAAGGACAACTTTCAGCCCAGCAGCACAAACAAGGGTGGCTGGAGGGAGGGACAAGCAGGATGGGACCTCACAGCCTGGAGCTGGAACTGGACAATTCAACCCCAATGTGCAAATGGACCAAAACTGATCAAAGTGTGAGACCTGGTGACCCTTTGTCCATTTTGGGACTATTTTATGACCATTTTGGGTCCCCCTTGGTGCAGCCCTGGCCAGGCTCTTGTCCTGCCCAAGGTGTATCCCAAAGGCCTTTCAATAAATCCCTGCTTTATTCTCCAGCTCTGCCCAGTCTCTGTTCCAGGCCAGCCCTCCCCAGGCATCACCATCAGGCTGTCCCTGTCCCCTCATCCCCGTGCAGCCCTGGCTCACAGCTCCCCACAGCAGCAAGAACCAGTCCCTGCAGAGGGCCCTGCCCAGCTGAGGCTGCCCAAGCCCCAAGAACAACCACATTTCCACATTTCAGGAATTCCTCTCTGCCCCTCTCCAGGACTGAGGCCTCCTGAGGCAGCAGGAGCAGAGGAGCTGCCCCCATTGCATTGCAGAGTTGGGTCCTGCTCTGGGAGCTCTCTGCACCTCTGACACCCTGCAAGGGACACATCAGCCCTGCCTCCTCACCCACTGCTGGGGCATCAGCGGGTGGGAAAAACCCCTGTGCCTACCTGTGCCCACAGCCCAGCTCAGCCTCCCTGCACCTGCCTGGGAGCACTCCAGGGATGCCCTGAGAGGAATGTGTGGGTTCAGGAATCATCTCCAACGCTCAGAAACAGGCAACGTGGATGTGTGATGCACCAAGAGCAGCAGAGAGATCCCAGACCAGCTGCACTGCCCACATTTAACCCCAAAATATCGGCGTGGATGAACACCTGGCGGGTAACCACGCCCAGCACAGTGCACGACAGGAAAAGCCAGGCCTGATACCTCAGCAGAGAAGGGGTTTAGCACCTCACCATCTACCAGAGGCTTTGAAACCTCCTCCTGAGTCATCTCCCTCTGAAGTTTCCTCTCCCTGTCACTGTGGTGAACATTTCAAAGCAGACGTCACGCTTTCATTTCAATTATTCTCTTTTTCTCCCCTCTGTTTTTCGGGGAATGTCAGTTTTCTCCTCAGAACGGTTTATTTTATGGTTTCAGATAAGCTTTTAGGGATATTATAGGGCTGCTAGTCTGGAGCAGGCTCATCACACCCTCCCCAGTGTTTGATGCTGCCCTACTTTGAGGCTGTCTTACACAGACTATATTAAGCACACACATGCAAAAATGTTCTCTGTGATGTCTGGGTGCCTTGGAAAGAAACAAGTGGTGAAACAATTCCAAACAGGGCACACATCTCAGACTGACAAAATTATCCCCATCAGCTGGGGCAAGAAACCTCAAATTATCTCATTGATTAAAATCACATCCTTCCTCCTGCTGATCAAACGGATAATGCACCTTATTTATTTGAAAACAACCGACTCTGCTAAGTAGTACCTGCTGAAATTGGGCTCTCAAGATGGAATTAATGCCATTTGCTGTTTGAAACAGAAGGAAGGTGCATGCGAAATACCTTCACAAAGGGGATGCAGAAGGAACATTGAACTTGGAATCCATAAATCCTTCCCTGGCACCAGCAAGCTCAACAGAAAGCTCTTGGTAAATTCCTTCCTACTGAGCTCTTAAGTGCTTTAAAAATACAAAGCAAAACTTCTGTGATCTTCAGGTACCAAAGAGGCTCCTGACTATCCAAACCCCACAGAGCAGCTGTGGCTGGACCCCTGGCAGTGCCCAGGCTGGACACCGGGGCTTGGAGCAGCCTGGGACAGTGGGAGGTGTCCCTGCCAGGGCAGGGGGTGACAGGTGATCTTTGAGGTCCCTCCCAGCCCAAACCACCCTGGGATTGCAGGACTGCACAGTCCTTCCCTCGGCAGGGCAGCCCAGAGGATGGGAACCAACCTCACCCCGAGGAGAAGCAGGAGCTCCCCAGGAGCTCCACCAGGCCTGAGCCTCCCTCCCCAGCCCGGCAGCGACAACGGAGATTTTGCCACTCAAAGCCAAGAGCACTGCAAGTTTCTGACAGCAGCAATTCAGTCTTTCAGCCTAATGGAGGAAATGAGCAAAAAAAAGCAAAACCAAGGACTGGTAGCTACAAAATTCTGTAGAGCAAATGTCAAAGAGTAATTAAAAAGAAGGGAGGATTTCTATGGACCTGAATGAATAATGAGGAAGGGAGCTACTGTTGAAGTGACACTGCTTAATAATCTCATTGTAAAAACAGAGAAAAGTTGTGTTCGGGGGAATTATTTTTTAATTATTTTGAATTGGTAGCTGGAAAATGAAAGGAAAATGAGTGCTTGTGCTGTTAAATGCCACTAATGTACAAGGCTCCTGAACAAAAAGGCTTCTCAATGAAAACACTCGCAGTGCAGTGCCATCACTTATCAGCTGAAATGCATTTTGTGCTGCTGTTCTCTTTGGGAACAGCTCTGCTGATGGACTGGGAAATGAAGAGCCAGAGCCATGAACTGCTGGGCTCTCTCCTCCTGCAGGACCAGGTCCCCGGGCTTTGTGTGCTGCTCCAAAGAGAGCTGGGTGTTTCCCCCGGACCATCACACACATCCCCTGCCCCAGCAGCAGGGAATGGAAACAAACAGCTGGTGGGGAACAAGCATCTTGTCACGTCTGCAATGTGCTGTGTTGAGAGCAGCAATCCAGCACAACAGTGAGCCCCAGCAGCCAGAGAGGCTGTTCCTCCTCCACAAGCCTGAAATCAAATCCCACTGGAGGTCAGAGCTGCCCTTCCTGCCAGTCCCTGGGAGGGGCGAGGCCGTGTCCTGGGGACACAGGGGGCAGCTGGCACTGCCACCTCTGCAGAAAGCAAAGGGCTTTTCAGAGCCAGGACAGTGCCAGGGCAGGCAGCAGCCAGGCTGGGCTGGGCTCTGTGTGCAGACCCCTCCCTGGGAGCCAGGGGCAGGGAGGAGGCGCCTGTGCCACTGCAGCCCCCTCCCAAGGGGTGAACATCATCCTTCCAGAGCCAGCAGAAGTGGGGCCCAGTCCTGGCTCTCTGCTGCTCCTTGGCTGCAGAGCACTGGGGAGCAGCCCAGGGAGCAGAGAGGTGAGCAGAGCCTGCCTGCTGGAAGGGCTGGCATGTGCAGGCCCCTCACTCCGAGCCACGATGGATTCAGCTCCTGCAGGCACTGGGGCCAAGCAGCTCTGAGGGGGCTTTCCCTGAGCTGGCACATCCCATCCAAACACGCCTGGTTCCACTCATGGCACGGGGCAGAAGGTGGGATGAAACTCCAGGAGCTCCAGGAAAACACCTCCAAGCCCGTGGCTGCAGCTCCCTCCCAGCCCCGCTCCCACATCTGCTGTTTTCTCAGCAAACTGAACATCTGAAAGCCAAAGCTGAGCCTCCCCTCCCTGTCAGATGCAGTTCCTCCCCCTGCACTAAATTACAGATGTTGGACAATTCCAAGAGAGGAGTGTTAATTATTAATAGGAATTACCTGAATTGATTTGCAATTACAGAATATTATTTTCTATTACATTGCAGCAGGGCTGCAGGAATTCCATTACACCCCAAACGAGGATCATCAATTCCCATTAAGACATGTGTAAACTGAACACATGAAGTCTCTGTTGAAGCCAGGGATTTCCATCACCCACCTCCATGAATTCCCACGTGGAAGGGGCTGGGGTGGCTCTGTGGCCTGTCCCACTCTGGGCTCTGCTGCCATCACCTGCTCCACCCAAAACCCCTCTGTGAGCTGCACAATTCCCTGCACAGCAGCTCCCGTGACCTCTGGCCCTTCCCCGAAACCTGGCCCATAAAAATTGGCACTTTGGGGTCCTTCCTCCTGATTAACCAAAGAGAGAGGGGGGAAAACGTCTCTGCAGTGCCTTTCCAAATGCCTTTCTCATCAGAGACATTCCAACAGGGGCCCAACACCACTCACTCATTCCCTGTGTGGATATTTCTGCTCTGAGACTATAACAGAGCACGTTACTAAACGCTAAAATAGTCATTTATTTCTAAACTTTCAGCAGGAAAGTAAACACTAGATGTAAACAGGTTTTTTTCCATCACCTTGAAGTGGGAAGAGACAAACAGGGCCCTTTTCTACTGAGCAGGCCACGTAAATCACACACACAGGTGGTACAGCAGAAATATCCAGATGGTTTTTCTTTTTTGGAAAGACTCTTTTTTTCCCCTACTGCTTGTGATTCTCACTTCTAAGCACTGTTTTGATTTTTGAAGGACTCTTTCAGCGCAAATGGGATGGGTTATGCAGAAAAAGACAAAGTTAATAGATTAAAGCCCAACTAAAGTGAAAACACTCCCCCAAAACGCAGTGGCAGAAATCTCCAGTCTGGCTACAGCAGGCAGCTTTCCAATAAATAAACGCTATTATTGCTGATAAAGATGTGATGGTATCTCCAGCTCAGCCAGTCCCTGTGACTCCAGGGACTCTGAGAGCATCAATAAAAGCCCCAGCTCCTGTCAGGGGAGTCCTTGTCCCCGGAGAGCACCCCAGGGGGTGCAGGTGAGTCCTTGTCCCCGGAGAGCACCCCAGGGGGTGCAGGTGAGTCCTTGTCCCCGGAGAGCACCCCAGGGGGTGCAGGTGAGTCCTTGTCCCCGGAGAGCACCCCAGGGGGTGCAGGTGAGAACTGCTCCCTCCAGGTGCTGCACCCGTGGGTGGGACCAGCCCCAGAGTCCTGCCCCAGAACCCTTTCAGTGCTCACACTCGGCTTCTCCTCCCTCCAGCAACTGCTTTCCCTCTCCCTGTGCGGGAGGAAGAGTTTTACCATATCCTGGAGCAGCTGGGTGGGATCTGCTCCCCGGGACGTTGTGGGCAGGCAGGGAGGAAGGCACGGGACAAGGATTTGTGCTGACCTGGAGTTATTTCCTCCTCCTCTGCCACCCCCTTGTCTCCCAGGCCAGAGCCACCCCCTGCAAACACATGTAAATCCCCGATTCTTACACCCTGTGTGCCTTTGGGTGTTAACAAGCATCTGGGATAATGCTTTGATGAAGCTGAAGATCTCGATTTGCATCTCCTTCAATCTGACCAAGCCTGGCCCAATCCAGGAAAACTCAAAACTGGGGCACTGAAGGACAATGGAAAGTGAGAGGAGCCAAGAACAGGTCCCAGCTACACTGAGAAGCACCTGGAAGGCAAAAAGCCAAAGGAAAGATGACAAATCAATGAATCAGTAAATAAAGGCTGCTTTGGTGCTCTGGGCAGGGGATGGACAGTCGGGTTGGCTGGGTGTGAGTGTGTGACTGCTGAGCCTGGCAGGCTGATGGTGGAAATGGAGACTGAACCACACGGAGAGGTCACAGAGCTCCCAGCAGGAGGGACTGCCACCAAACTGAATTAAATCCCCAAGGGCAGGGGAGCAGCAAAGCAGCAGAGACCCAGGGACAAGGGGCAGAGCCTGGGGGGGCACGAGGAGGACCCACAAGGAGACAGCAGAGTTAAGGGCAAAACGTCAAAAGTTTAAAGAGATGGAGCTGGGAAACAGAACCCCCTGAACCCATTCTGTGTATTACCCTAAAAACCTACTGATTTGGGATTCCTGGCAGAGCAGGCACTAACACGAGATGGGAGATTCATTTACAGGTTTGAGATCTCTATTCCTCAGAAATCCAACGTCTTTTCCCACAATGTACTAAACCCTGTAACTTTTAAAATCCCTTAGAAAAGCATCACTTTCTGCTACAGAAAGTTTCAGTCAAGTCAGGCCTTAGTGATCATCTAACCTTGAGAAGTTGCATCTTTTTTTTTGGATGGACTGTAATAACTTCTGAGTGACATATCTGATCCACTCAGAAATGTCTGGGAATTAAGCAGGCACCAGTAGGCAGAATCCAATTGATTTTGGAGAAAGCCAGGAAAGAGCAGAGTAAATGAGGCACATATTACTCTCTTTATCTGGTTAGCAGATTAATTTCCTCCAGCATCTCTGTAATCATTTATAAATAGCTGATGGCAGCTTTAGAAAGTAAAAAGAAAAGAAAAATCAGTTCAAATTGACATCTCAAAGCCTCACTGCACACAGAGAGAAACATAATGGGATCACAGCATGGGCTGAGGGCGCTCTCACGGAATAACTTCAGAGGGAGAAGATCTCCAAGATGACCCAGCCCAACCTCTGCAGCGAATCCCCAGTTCTTTGGGCTCCCAGGGCTGTGGCAGCAGAGCAGCAGCACAGAGCCCAGCCTGGCATCCTTCAGCTGCTGCTGGGAGGGCTGTGAGTGCAGCCCAGCACAGGAGTGTCTGCTCCTGCTTTCCCAGCGCTGCCCCTCCCTGCTCCGACAGACCCTTGCAGGGCAGATTTGGTCCTCAGCAAAAAGAAACATCTCCGAATTAATTCCTCTTGGGCTGCGGGATGTGAGTTAACCCTTGAGACAAAGCATCTGCTTGTGCAACATGAAACTCACACTGAACAGGAAACGCTTCCTGCAGGCAGTGATTAAGCACAAGGAGCCTTCCCACTCCACACTGCCCAAAAACCACCCAGCATCCAGAGCTGGATCATCCGCGTTGACTCCAAGATGCTTTCCTGCCAGAGGAATGTGCCTTTCCAAAGGGGCACGGAAATTCCTGTGTCACACCAGTAAAACCAGTTCCACTTTGTGAGATTCTGGCCACAGCTGCGCCTTCCCGGAGCTCCCTTCCCACCTCATGCCGATCACTAGCACGTTATTCATTTGTTATTTACCATTTGCCCTCATGAATCCACATTCTCCAGCAACCTGGAGCTCATCCCACTGACTTTACTGGCAGAAGTCTCTATCCCAGAACCCAGATGGTTCTTAAAGACCAAGAATGATCTACTAATGGCTTTATGGGGTTAATTAACTGTTTCTTTTTCGAGATAACAGAGTTTGCAATGAGGAACATTATCTTTAGTGCTACCTCTGCAAAGGGAGAATACAGGATAATTGGTACTGCCTGCTATTGCCCATTATGCACAGAATTAAGGCAGGGAATTTACACGCAGTGATTACCATTGGTGTTTTATTACCTCCCATTCTCCTAATGGATCGCAGTTCACACAACGGGGGCACGAGAAAACTGCTTTCTGTCTTTTCCTAAACCGAGCATTCTGCTGCACTGCCCCGGCTTTATCCCTGAGGGTCCCTTTGATAAGGAGCCCACGTCTCTCCCAAACCTGGGGGAAAGCATTAACTGCGCTCTGCATCATCCTAAAGCCTCAAGGAACATCCAACAGGACAGAAAGTGATGCTCTATCAATTTGGGAGAGCGCAGAGGTTATGAAATGCCTCAGACTTCATTTAACCTAAAACCCTTGGAAGGGTCTGGAGTGCCCCGGGCTGGAGATGCTGACAAAAATCGGGTCACAAACCCCAAAAGAACTGACAGGAAAGCAACAACAAACTTGTTTTGTTCCTAAGAGCAGCGGGGAGTGCAGGAGCACCTGGGTTTCACTGGAGAAGCACCTTGGCGCTGTGGGTTCAGTTTCTGGTGTCCCTCGGAGGACCCTGAGCTTCTGCCACAGAATTCACCATTTGGAAGGGATTTGGGAGGGAAGAGACCCCGAAGCCCATCCCGTGCCACCCCTGCAGGGATGTGGCTTTGTCCCCTCCGGGCTCAGCTCCTCTCCTGCCAAAGGCACCAAACCAAACCCAGAGGAGGCAGCGTGAAGATGCTGCTTGCCCCAGAGCACATCACATCTCTGCACTCCCTTTTCCATAAAAAGCAGGAACAGGAAACTCGGGTGGGATGTGTTTCCAGCAGAAGGATGAGTGTTCACACCTGGCCTAACTCAGCAGTTTTCCATCAGTATCCATCAGTGCAGGGATGGGATCTGCCTTCCCATCTTTATTTGGATACCAAGGGACACGAAGAGCAGAGCCCAACCCCCCTGTCCTGGGCAGGGATCCACCCTGCTCCTGCTCTGCTCCAGCCAAGGGAATTCCTTCTCCCTGTGGGTGCCAGCTCTGATAACCCCAGAGCTGCTGAGCCCTGCTGGACTTTGGAAAAGCTTTTCTTCCTAAGCCGAGGGGCTGCTCACACCACAGCCATGACCCAGGTGCCTTCTGTGCTCCTCCCTCCTCTCAGCTGGGTGTGAATGCACGGAGAGCCTGGGCCAGGGCCTCCCCACCCTCTCCTCCCCTCTCTCCAAGCGAATTTTCCCTGTATTTGAATGCTCCCCGTATTTATTGCTCTGTGTTCAAACCCCGAGCAGACGTCACCCCCTGCTCCCTTCATCCTTCACAAAGCCCGTGTGAGACACAGCAAATTCTGCTCAGGATATTGCCGCACCCTGGAAAATTGTTACAGACAATTTCTAAGCAAAACCGAGGCAGATCTGTGGCATTTGTTGTGCTCCCCCCTTCACTGAGAGCTTTCTGCATTCTGCCCATGTTCGTCCCCCAGTGACAAAGATGGCAATGAAGCTGCAACATAGGCTGAGTGCATTCTAACTAAAGCTAAAGGGTCCCAAACTAAATATCAGCAGTGTACAATTTCATCTGTTTTCCTTTTTCTTACAACTCATAAAAATCCTAAATTGTGCTTGTGTCGTTTAAGACATCAGCAAATTCTCTAACTGCTTTCCAGAACCATTGTTGTTTTATGCAGGGACTCTCCATCCTCCATGTCCCACAGCAGGAAAATCAAGTTACCCTTTGCAGGCAATGTGCACAGGAACCACGGGCATGTTTCTGAAGAGGCATTGGGATTTTGGGAAGGAATTCCTGGCTGTGAGGGTGGGCAGGGCTGGCACAGGTGCCCAGAGCAGCTGTGGCTGCCCCTGGATCCCTGGCAGTGCCCAAGGCCAGGCTGGACACTGGGGACAGCCTGGGACAGTGGGAGGAGTCCCTGCCATGGCACTGGATGGGATTTAATTCCAGCCTGGGTTTTGATCATTGTTAATTTCCCTTTTCTTAGACACCTGCTAACTTCCCCAAACTCCTTTATGTTGTCAATCACCTATCAAAGCCTTCCTTGGCCATCCCTCATCCTCAGAGTGCCCCCTCTGCCATGGGGCATAATTAACTCACGGTGACAACTCCCCACAAACTTCTGGCTCCTCTTTGAGTCTGCCTAACAAACAACAACGGTTAAAGCTGGCCTTAATTAATACATTGGCCTGATGAATTTACTGCACCATTCTCAGAGCCAGGATTTCCACGCCCTTCCCATGAATACAACAACTGCCAAGCCGTTGGCATCAGCAGTATTTCAAACAGAAGTTTGGGGAAACAGGCACAAACTGCGTCATTGCAAAGCTCGGCAGAAAATTCCATGATCAGATCCTTATAAATCCTCATCTGCGCTGCCATAGATTCATTTGGGGTTTGTGCTAATTCACTGCAGAGTCCTGTAATCCCTTGTCATAAATATGAAGGATTTCACCCAGCCTATTAACCTGCAGAATTACAGATTGCCGGGGAGTAAATCATCCCCCTTTTCCAGTCACACCAACAAAAGGTTGAGAAAAATTACTCATTCATTTTTATAATCCTTTAATTCTCGTAGATGTTCCTCTGGAAATTGATTTAAATTGATGAGTCACAGGGCACGACTGGTGTGAATTTTTCAGGCTGAAGACGTTGCCGTCGATGGAGTGATCTCAGCATCCAGCCCTGTGCCTGCCACAGCTCATCCCTCTGCCAGCTCTGACACACTGGAAAGGCAGGATCCAGCTCCCGAGGCTGGCAGAGCAAATGGGATTTCATTAGATGGAGCCTGACCTGCCCTGACACTGATTTTTCTGTTGCTCACACGGATGAGAAGGGCAAGGCAGAGGCAGAAATTCACCTTCTGCAGGTGCTCTGTGCCTGTCACACGTTCCAGGGACAACGTGCAGCCCTGAGATCCCACAAAACTGCCCTGTGGGGAAGCCCCAGGGAAGCACCCAGACTGCCATGCCCAGCTCAGGCTGACCCCACGAGTGAGCACCTGAAAGGACTCAGCCACAGAAGGAAAGCACTGCCCGACTCTTCACATCCTCTGCTCTGTCAAAATAACCCCAGGAGATTTTATCCTGCTCTGGGTTATTGCTGCTCTGCCTCTTCCCAAGAGATATTTGCCTGATATAATCCATACAAGGATAAACAAAACTAACCCCCTGACTTCATCATAATGACTCCTCTCCTTGTTTTGTGACTAGAGAGGATCTAAATTTGAGAAAAAATGATGAAAAGCTACCGGCTTAGCCTGAAAAATCTCTCACAGAGCCAGCAGACCATTACAAATAATTTACTCGTCAGTACCACATGAAGTTACCACCCTCTGCTGCTGGGAGTGGACTCAGCCCCTGCAGCAGTGCCAACACACCAATACCCACACTCAGCTCCAAAAATGGCTTAAAAGTGACTTGCAAGCTTCTCATCTGGCCAAGCTTTACCTTTAGTGTGGTTGTAGCCATTGAACACAAGCAGAGCACATGAATTCCACGTCCCTGTGCCCCTGGGGCCAGCAGGAGAAGGAGGCAAATGCAGACCCACCAGCCGTGAGACAATCAGGTCATTTCTGACAGAGACACGCTGGCACTGCCAGGCAGGGGGTTTAGAATTGACATTAACATCAGCCAAGTCTTTATTCCAGATGTTGCTGGAATATTCAACCCCTGGCACTCAATGTTTGCCTGTGGCACCTCCAGGCACTGACCAGTCTAAAACCTGGAGCTAAACCTTTTCTGGCTAAAACCCCAGGAGCCTTTAAGTTCAGAAATTTCCCTGAGTGTGCAAAACACTCCTCTCAAGCTGTGAACTTCCCAACACAGCTCCAGCTCCCATCAGCTGGATATACAGCCTGTAATTACCCCCAGCAATAACTGCCTTCTGCAAGGGAACCTCTTCTAATTTTAGTTTGTCCCTGTGCTGAAAACCAATTCATTATCAGGTGGACAGGAGCAGTGAAATTCCAATTAAATGTGCGATAAATTTCATTTTATTCCTTCAGCACAGCTTAGCAGAGGGAGCTGCCACAAGGCCTGGGAGCCAGGGCAAGATGAGCTTCAAGGTGGAAGGTGCCCACCAGACCTGGAAACGCCGTCAGTAAATCAAACACACGTGAGCAGGTCAGGTCTGCTCTCACAGGAGCCAGTGGACAGTGAAATCCACAGTCCTCAAGGGGCACCTCAAAGTGCTGCAGACTGAGCCAGGCAAGTCCTGCTCCAGCCTGACCATGGGTTTGGCCAGCCCAGGGCACAGCACGGGGTCATTCCCTCTGGGAAAGCCCCCCCAGCTCAGCGAGCCCGGGCTGTGCCTGATGCCCACCGTGCCCCGAATGCCACCTCCAGCCCTTCCCTGGGCTCTCCAAAGCTCCCCGGGCAGTTCCAGGCCTGAGCAGCCTCCCGTGTAAGCGGCTCCTTACACGGATCATGGCGAGGAGGAGTTCACTGCCAGGCAAGGCACAGACAAAAATACAGGACGGCAACCCAGCTGGAACACGAGAGGACCTGACATGAAAGCCACTGACAGCCTCAGCAGGAGGAGCTTTAATGACTGTCCCAGAATGTACTTGTCCCTCTTCCCTCCCTTGACACAGTTTGGAGCCTTTCCTGCAGCCTCACAGGAGGATTTTGCCCACAGCTGGTGTCCCACAGCCTTCCTCGTGCCCCGGGGCACTGGGGACACTTGGAGCTCCTGGGGCAGCCCAGAAGGAGGAGGAGAGTTCCTTTCAGAGGAGAAGGAGAGCTCCTTTCAGAGGAGAAGGAGAGCTCCTTTCAGAGGAGAAGGAGAGCTCCTTTCAGAGGAACCCGGGCACAAAGAGCAGCAGCAGCGTTTGCACAGGAGCCAGGAGGGGCTGAGGGAGCCCTCACACCCTGCCATGGGGGAAACCTGCCAGGAAGGTGAGTGTTTGTCAGCAATCCTGCCCAAAGCACAGCCTGATCCAGTCACCTTTGCTCCCACAAACACCTGGCTGCTCACACAGAGCCCAGCTCCAGCAGAGCCAAGGCTCCCACCCAGGAGCTCGGAGGAGGAACATTTCCATATTTTTGGAGGGCAACCCAGCGCCCTGTGCACGTTAATTCCCGTGGAGGGCAGGAGCCCTGAGAATAAGCGGAGCTGACACTTGGACTTGTGACAGGCAGAGCCCAGGACGTGTTACACAACACTCCTGCCAGCTCTGCTGGGCAAGCACTGCCCTGGCCTGCAGCTCCCACAGCCAGGGCAGAGCAGCCAGGCACCACCAGCCCTCCCTGCTCCTCAGGGGACCAGCCAGCCCGCCCAGCTCTCCCAAGTGACCAGAGCTAAATTAGCAACGTGGCCTGAAACTCGCATTGCTCCTGGGGAAACAGCCAGAGCACACTCCCCAGCACTCCTGGTTTCCCAGTCTCTGATTTCATGGGGAAAGAAGAGATTATGGAGTATCCAGGGCTGGAGTCAGTTAGAGTGTAAGTCACTCTGCAAAGAGACGAGTCACTTTTCCGTAACATTACTCTAAATCAATAAAGTTCTTCTCAAAATTATCTTTCCAAGCCGGATGATGTCTGCTCTGAGATCTGCTGAATGCAATACCCGAGTGCTTTGTGCACCTGAAACCACGACTCTCAGATGTAACTACAGCACAATATGGAAATTACAAACTTCCTGACTGAAATTAAAATTGCTTGCCTTAAATCCTGCTCACAAAACCCTGGCAGCACCACAGCTAAATTGCTCCACGTGTTCAAACTGCTCCAGGATCCAAGGCCAGCTGGGAGAACCCAACCACCCAGTCCTGGCTGCCCACCCTGAGCAGAGACAGTAATTCCCCTTTGGAAGAATCAGATCTATCCAGGGAGGCTGACTGGAGGCAAAAGGCAGAAAGAGGAGGGACAGGAAGAGAGACTCCAGTGCTGGGCAGAGCTCCTGGATTTGGTTTATCAGCAGCAGCAAGAGAGCCTTTCCTCAGAGCTGCCCCCACAGCAGAGACCCCAGCCAGTCTCCTGCCACCTGGGAATTGCTTTTGCAGGCAGCACGGCCCCATTTAGCACTCAGCCTGCAGGAAGGATAATGCAAACAGACTTCATTGCTACAACTGACTGACTGGGAGGACGCAATTCTCAATAAATCTAATATTTCCAAGTGCTCTTCCTGCCAAAGCAGCACTTTGGATTTGTGTCGGTTACAGGAGCGAGCAATAATGCATTTTACATCTAATAGTCTCTCCAGCAGAGGCACCTCGGAGTGCTGTGCCAACACTAAAGAACTACAGTGCAGGGAAGGAGACACTCAGGGACAGATTGCTTCCCCCAAAGTGAGACAGTGCAGCTCCCCTCAGACTGAGGGAACAATTCCAACGCCCACCTTCCCCGCACATCAAACACCACAGCACTGAGAGGGAAACTTGTGCAGGGAGCTTGAACTCCTCGAGCTGAGACTCCAGCAAACACACCCACTCCTCAGGGAGCTGCCGAGGAGCCTTGAACGACTCCTGGGATCGTGAGAGAGATTAAAGCAGAAGCCTGGGCTTTAAAAGCCTCTCTGGCTCTGGTGGTTTGCTGTGGAAATGTGAAGTCACCAGCTCCAGAGCTGTGAACATTCCCTGTTCCATCCACGGCAGTCAGGCTAAAACAGGGCAGCAAAAGCAGCAAAAGGAACAGGAGCTGCAGGGAGGGAGGATGGCATCCCCAGAGCCGTGAATATTCCTGGCTCCATCCACGGCAGCCGGGCTGAACAGGGCAGCAAAAGCAACAAAAGCAGCAAAAGGAGCAGGAGCTGCCTCCCTTTGGAGCCCNGAGGATGGCATCCCCAGAGCCGTGGACATTCCCTGCTCCATCCACAGCAGCCAGGCTGAACAGGACGGCAAAAGAAACAGGAGCTGCCTCCCTTCAGAGCCCTCCAGGGAGGGAGGACGGCAGTGGATGTGCAGGAGGGAGGACGGCAGTGGATGCGCAGGAGGGAGCAGCAGCGGCTGGGCACGGGGACAGCAGACACCTGTGGCACTGAAATCCCTCCCTGCGGGCTCTGTGCTGACACAGAATGACCGCTCTGAAGCACGGCATCAGGACAGGGATGAGAACGCCGGCGCAGGTCCCACCTGTGCCGAGCAGCTCCTGGCCCTCGGCATCCCGAGGAATGATGGATGGCGTGAATCTACGGCTGTTGCCTCAAGCGCTCCGCGGCGGGGAGAGTTATGTGACACTTTATCATCGGTATGGATTCCACAGAGCCAGAAACTCGGCACGGCCAGGAAATAATCTCCCATTCATCGGGAGTGCTCCAGGAGCCAGAGTGGCCGGGAAGAGCACAATGATTTTTGATGTTCATTGACTCTCATGCAGCTCCTCGGTTCAAAGGAAGAATGGCTCCTTATTCTTTTTGATTTCTGGATCACAAACATCCTTCCTCGCAAACTGTGCCTGCAAGAGCTGCAGTTTTGCTTTGTCCCCTGACTTCCCTCTCATTTTTAAGTATAACGGATTTTTTTTTATCCATCTATAAAAATAATATTGGCAGCAACATCTGACCAGAGCTCTTGGCTGCTTTTCCTCACAGAAATTGCTGTGACTCCAGAGTACTTGTGCTCCTGCCAGAGCTGAGTCCCAGCAGCTCTTGGGCTGCAGGACCAACACCTCAAACATTGATGTCACTGTCACATCTTTATTTCTGGCACATCAGAGATCTCATTTCTACGGCTGTTTCCAAAATTTTCAAAGGCTTTGAAGCCAACAAAGCAACGATAACCTACATGGATGATCAGTAGTCTCTTAATGAAAGACATCCCAAGATTTAGCTCTGAAAGATGCAAAAATAAATGTGCTCGCACCGCAGGAGTTCTGATAACTAAATTTATTTCTTTTGCCTCGGCACTTTGGGAATGTACTACTGCCACTAATGACTGCAAGAGAGAAGGAAACAGTTTTAATCTGAATGATTATGCTCCCTCTGTAGCCTGGAGAAATGGATTTGAGGAGTTTACAGGAATTGCTGGATTGTTTGTTTTGGCTCCAGGCCAGAGGAGTGCTGGAGCCACACTCTGCCCTTCCTTGGCATTAGGGATGCCACCACAGCTGTTGTGGCTGCATTCAACAGCAGGGAAAACCTTGCTGGCTCTTCGGGACGAGACAAATACCTCTCAGAAATGTCAAGTTCCACTGATGGGCGTGGGGAGCATTAAAATTAAATGGTGTATCCTGCCTTTTTTTTTTTTTTTTTTCCCCCTGTCGTTCCACAGCAATACAAAATACGGGGGAAGCTGTGCCCGGTGCCAGAGGAGCTTGGTAAATACAGGCCTGAGAGAGCGGTGGTGCTTTGATCACTGCTTCCCTTATCAGCCCCCGGCTGGAATTACAGCCTAAGCTCCTTACCGGGAGCTTTTCACTGCCCTGCATTCTGCAAGAGCTGCTGCAGGTCTTACAGAAAGGTTTAATCTTCAGACCACTGAGAAAGGCAGTGCCACTGTCCCTCTCCCTTGCTCCAGGAGGTGGAATCCTGCTGAATAAAGTAACTGCACTTAGCCGAGGCGTGATCCTGGCTCCTGGGGCACTCAGCCTCCCCAGGGAATGTTCACCCCCTGCTCCTGCCCCACTGCAGCAGTGCCCGGCAGTAATTAACCCAGCTACAGTAATTAGCCTCTGAACTGGCACACTCTTCCCCTCTGAGCCTCAGGTGGAGTCAGAGACCTCTGTGCTGCACATCCCAAATGGAGCCTGAGCCCCTCACAGCCTGCCAGGGCTGCTGGGTTCACATGAAATAATTCCAGAGCTGAGGGAAGGCCATGCTGCACATCCTGAGCCCCTCACAGCCTGCCAGGGCTGCTGGGTTCCCATTCAATAATTCCAGAGCTGAGGGAAGGCTGTGCTGCACATCCTGAGCCCCTCGCAGCCTGCCAGGGCTGCTGGGTTCACATGAAATAACTCCAGAGCTGAGAGGAGGCTGTGCTGCACATCCTGAGCCCCTCGCAGCCTGCCAGGGCTGCTGGGTTCACATGAAATAACTCCAGAGCTGAGAGGAGGCTGTGCTGCACATCCTGAGCCCCTCGCAGCCTGCCAGGGCTGCTGGGTTCACATGAAATAACTCCAGAGCTGAGAGGAGGCTGTGCTGCACATCCTGAGCCCCTCGCAGCCTGCCAGGGCTGCTGGGTTCACATGAAATAACTCCAGAGCTGAGGGGAGGCTGTGCTGCATATCCTGAGCCCCTCACAGCCTGCTCAGGTTGCTGGGTTCACATTAAATAACTCCAGAGCTGAGGGGAGGCTGTGCTGCACATCCTGAGCCCCTCACAGCCTGCCAGGGCTGCTGGATTTACATTAAATAACTCCAGTGCTGAGGGAAGAGCTGAGGGGAGGCTGGCTGCAGAGCTCTACAGCCCAGACAGAGAAGTTTGCAGCCAGTTCCACTAATTAGATAATACATTACAATGAGGGCACTATTTCACTCCTGACACTTTATTTTCCCTCTCCACAGCCACATTTCCCTCAGCACCCAGCATCACTCAGCACGGTGAAGGGCAATTTGATGCCAAGGAAATCAGGAGAGAGAGAGAGAGGCACATAAAGCACGAAGAAGCGCATTAGGAGCAGGGAGAGCCTATTTCTTAATATTTCCTTCCTTCTTATCTTGCCACTGACATTAGATTGGGCAGGCAGAGGGCTCCATAAAACACCTAATAAACAATTAGGAACACCAAAGCCTCTCTCAGCCATTTGTCTGGAGATCTGGGCTAGGTGGCTCCAGCAATGTGTGGAATGTGTCTGTGGAACTGTCCCAAGCTGCTCCAAGCCCCAGTGTCCAGCCTGGCCCTGGGCACTTCCAGGGATCCAGGGGCAGCCACAGCTGGTCTGGGCACCCCACCCTCACTCACAAATTCCTTCCCAATATCTAAATTAAATCTCACTTA
Source organism: Hylia prasina (assembly GCA_013397195.1). Classification (NCBI taxonomy): domain Eukaryota; kingdom Metazoa; phylum Chordata; class Aves; order Passeriformes; family Sylviidae; genus Hylia; species Hylia prasina. The sequence goes on along the minus strand of VYXD01001083.1, from coordinate 92,657 downwards.
TACAACCTATGTTAGGAGCTGAGCAGTGATCCCAATCCATTTATTTATTTAACTGGATTCTTCAGTTAAATAAAGACTGACTCACTGAAATGAACAATTGCATAAGGAAAATAAATCCAGACATAAACTGCCCACACGTGGTAAAGAACCTCTTGAGATTACCTGGGAAGAGCCTTAATTACAACAGTGTTTGAGAAATACTTTTAAAGACAAAGTTATATCTCAAATCAGTATTTTCCCTCACTGCCAGTGTCTCACACTGTTTCTGAACAGGCAAGAGAAGCACCTCAGCACAAGGGATGGACAGCACAGTGCCCAGCACTGGTGATGTTCACATCCACAGCACACCTGTCCCAGGCAATCTCCATCCCTGGGGGAACTGTAACAGCACCACAAGGCAGAGCTGTGGGACACAGCCCCAAGCTCTGGAGCAAGGATGCCGACACCAGCTCCAAGAAAGAGCAAAACAATTGCACTCCCAGAATTTAATTACACTGTGAGAGGGTTCAGCGGGTTCCCAAGGTTGGAAGTGGCCGGGAGTTTGATGAAGTTTGTGTTACGTGCAGAAATGGTGAGCGCTGGGCCTGCCTTCTGTCTGTGTCTTCAAGGGGACAGCACCCAGAGGGAGCTGTGCCTGTGGGACCGGCACCGGGCCCTGCCAGACTGGCACTGGGCCCTGCCAGACCAATTGGCTCTGGAACCGGCACCGGGCCTCTGGAACTGACCAGCCCTGGGACCGGCACAGGGCTCTGGAACCGACCAGCCCTGGAACCGGCACAGGGCTCTGGAACCAGCCAACACCGGGCTCTGGAACCGGCACANNNNGAACTAACCGACACCGGGCTCTGGAACCGGCACCGGGCCCTGCCAGACCAATTGGCTCTGGGACTGGCACCGGGCCTCTGGGACTGACCAGCCCTGGGACCAGCACAGGGCTCTGGAACCAACTGGCACCGGGCTCTGGAACCGGCACAGGGCCGCTGGGACCGGCCAGCACCGGGCCCCTGGGACCACGCTGGAACCAGAGCTCAGGGGAGGAGACACATCCCCGACTGCCTCAGCTCCCCACGGCCACGCTGGGAAACCAGACATCCGTGCAGAGCAGGATTTACACCCTTGCACCGCTGCAAATCCCTGCGTCTGCTCCCCTCTGACTGCTGCAAGCACCAGCCCCGCAATCCCCCAGCCCCACACAGGAGCTGCTCCCTCGGTGTGAGCCAGGGGTGACTTTCTGCGGGGTATCTCAATGACTGAGTACACAAAAGCAGCTGAAATCCAATTATGATCCACTTGGATCCCTGCCAACCTGCAGATGAAGTTGCCAAATTACTTTCCATTAACTTTTATGTTCCCCGCAGCCATCCAGCGCTCAGCCCTTTGCCAGTAAGTGTTTAATTGCCAGCCTGCCTTCCCCAGCTCTCTCAGGGTGGTCTGGTGGCCCTGCACCCCTCCTGTCCCCTGGGTGCTGGCACACAACGAGGCCAGCACCTGATGCAAAAGGCTGGATTCAAAAATCCACCTCAGTGTAAAAATAACCCTTCCCTCAGCTCTCACAGTCCCAAAGGGAGCAGCTCCAGAGCGGAACATGCCCCAGAAATGCTGGATGTCTGTAAAGTCATGGGCAAAGCCACAGAGCCATTTAGGGAAACCTTTTCTCCAGACACCATCCTTGGAAGGTTTTGGGGCTGAAATGGAGAAATCCCTGAGCAGCCTGGAACAGAGACCCCCAGACCTTCCACCTGAGTTATTCAGTGATCACAGAACTTCTCCCTGCAGCTCCCCTCTGTTCCTGCATCCCACACCCCCATTTAGGAAGCACCAGTGCATGCTCTCCCTTATGGGATGTCCAGCTTGGTGCACTTTTATCACTGCAGTGAGATCCAGTATCAGCCTTGTCGAGAAGGAAAAAAAAAAAAAAAGAAAAAAGAAAAAAAGCAAGAAAGATGCAGGAGAGTAGTGAAAAATGTGAGAGGCTTCCAGCCCAGCCACTAAGGAAATTTAAGTGGTCTGATGTCAAATCATCACCATTTCCGTAAGCAGGAGGCTGTCAGCTGATGGATGAGGATGCACAAGCATCTCTATTCCGCAGGCAGGAGAGGGACCAAGGCTAAAATATCACCGTGCTTGGTGTGACAGTCTCACTTAAAGTCACCAGGTCTGTCAGTATTTGCCTCTGGAGGCCTGTGCCACAGAAATTCGGTTATTCAGCCTGGGAAATTGCCTCTCAGTCATTCTGCTGGGCTGGTTAATTAGGCTTCTTTAGCGAAAGAAGATTTAACAGAGATCTAACACCTGATTTATTCACTCTGGGGAGAGTGACCCATCCCTGCGTTGGCACTTGTGCTTCAGTTAAGAGCTCTCCACACGAGGAAGAGGAGGGCAGGGCCACGAACACTGAAATGAGGGGAATCCTGCTGCTGGGCACTGCAGAAACGCGGCAAGAAAAAGGCTTCACCGTGTAATTTCTGTCCCATTAAAATCAGCTTTTTCCCCCTGGGGGTCACTTCAATCCCAGCATTAGTCGCGCATTTCCAACACAAAACGCGGCTATTGAAACCCCACACTTCCATTAGCGCATCCTCATTTACCTGGGAATTTTCTGCCCGGCACTTTTCCTGCCCGCAGGGGCAGAGGCTCGCGGTGCGAGCAGGGTGCAGATAATACCGGGAATCTATAAATACCACTTGAAATATCCTCTTTGATAACATCAGGCCAGATTTCTGAAGTTATTTACTCCGAGCAGCAGCTAACTCTACAAATAATCCTGCCAGCCGCTCCAGGATTTCTGCTGCGCCGCTGGATGAGGAGTGACAGAGCCAGAGCCGGGGATGTCACGGGTTTGTCACCAACCCGTGTACCCGTGGGCAGCACGCACAGCCCGGGGGTTTGGGCTCTGCCTTCCACGGGAATTACACAAGAATGCGGCTCTCCAGAAACCTCAGGCCTCAAACCCGGGGATGCAAAATCCCTTCCCTGCTTCCTTACCAAGGAGGGCCCGGGCTGTGGAGGAGGGAGCTGTGCTCCTGGCGCCGAGCTCACGCCCTCCTGCTACACCAGGGGCAAACACATCTTTATTCCAGCCTCATGGAATCTCTCAGGCTGGAAAAGCCCTTGGGGATCACCGAGTACAACTATCAGCCCCCCAGCGCTGCCCCGTGTCCCCAAGTGCCACATCCACAGCGCTCTGGGGTCCCTCCGGGGATGGGGGCTCCAGCCCTGCCCTGGGGATGTACCCGCCGCCCCAGAGCCCACCCCAGTCACAGGCTGAGACCCCAGAGGACATCCCCTGGTGCGGCACACAGCAGTCAGGGTGTCCATGGCCACTGACCCCCGCTCCGCGGCTGGGGAGAGCGCTAGCCCCGGTTCTGGCACCCGGGAGCGCCCAGATTCGCAGCATTCCCTTGGATTTCATCTCCAGCGCTGCACAGAATAACGGCTCGTGCCTGGCAGGAATTCCAGGTCAGCTACAGCGGGCCCGTCAAGGAAGGGAAGGACAAATCCTTACTCCAAATCCCTGCCTTCCCTGCTCAAACTCATCCCAGGACTCAGGAGTTCAGGAACACAGCAGCCCCTCCAGGGAGGTACCGCAGGCGCACAAACCTCAGCGGGCTCCTGCTCCCAAATCCCAGCCCCGCCGGGAGCACAGCTCCCCCCAGCCACGACACTGCCACCGGTAATTACGGTGACAATTTCCCCTCTGCTTTGATGTTGCTTTTCTTGTAAAAAGAACAGAGGGTGGAGTTGGGTTTCTCTTGTTTGCGCTTGAGAAAGACTCATTATAATGTGCTTAGGGATGTAGATGTTTTAAGGGTCTTTTCAAGTTTTTTTTTTCCCTATTTTTCGGATTAATTTACTTGAAGGATCATCAGGGGACCAACCCACATGTGCATTTCATGCTGCGTCGTTTGGTTTTGAACCAAAAGCAGAATTTTAAACAAAACTGAGTGGGTTTTTCTGCTGAGCCACATTAACAGATGCAGGAGGCAGGGGCTGGATCCCAAGTCAACCACGGATCTGCAAGGCAAAGCCTGCACCAATTACTCTTGGAACCATGGAATATCCTGAAGGGATAAACCAGGATCACCCAGTGCAGCCCCTGGCCCTGCACAGACACCCCAAATCCCAGCCTGAACACCCCTGGAGAACTGTCCAAGCTCTCCTGGAGCTCTGGCAGCCTCTGGGGGAAGAACCTCTCCTGCTCTGCAGCCTGACCCTGTCCCAGAGCAGGGATGGGAGCTGCAGCCCCTGACGGATCTCCTCTCAGTCTCCTCTCTCCAGCCAGGGGCCCTCAGCCACCCTCATCTGGCCCCTCCAGACCCCTCCCCATCTCCGTGGCTTCCTCTGCTGCTCCCCAATGGCCTTAATGTCTTTTTTTAGACAAAGCCACCCCCAGGACTGGGTGAGGCCCCCCCAGTGCAGAGCAGAGCGGGCCAGTCCCTCCCTGGATGCTGTTCCTGATCCCCCAGGACAGGGATGTCCCCTTGGCTGCCCGGGCACTGCTGGCTCCTCTTCCGCTTGGCAGCAAGAGGGGCCCCTCGCCTTGCACACACTGGGGGATGAGGAAATCCTTTTCTGAGCCCCAGCCTGGCCTCGGGCGTTCTCTGGGACACAGCGGCGGGGAAGGCTGGGCTGAGCCGAGCACAGGAGCGCGGGGTGGTGCTGGTAAGAGAGGTTCCCTCCTCTGCAGCCAGGGCTGCTCAGCTGCTGACAGACCGAGCACAGCTGCACACAGAGCTCGCTGGGTGCGCTCTGGGAGCTGGGAAGGCCCTTCAGGACGTTCTGGATAAATAAACGCCGCATTAAGGACAACACTGACCTATATTCCATCCTCGTGGAGCTGCTCCGGAGCCTTTCCAAGGGCCCCAGCAGAGGGAAAAGCACCGCGCAGAACCAGCCCTCCAAGGTGGAGAGCACCAGGAGCTGCTGCAGGCTCAGGAGCTGATTTGCAAGAATTCACAGGAAGGTTTAACAGCTCTTTTATCTTTGGCTCCCTTCTGGTGTTATTTCAACATTGATTTGCATAGTCAATATAAAACTCTTTACATCTAAACTGCCTGCAAGGATGACACCATCAATCCTCAGCTCTATTCACAAAATTTATTATTTGTTTCAATTTAAGAGAGATCATTGCCGGATTACACACTTGCTGATGAGGATTTATATTTACATTTACAGCAAGCAAAATACATGTCTTCATTTTTTTTTCTTAAGTCATCTCCACCGCTGTGAAAGAGGGAACCAAAATAAAATCAGTGTGTACACTCTCCTGAATGCCTGCAGATCCTGTTCTGCCTCATCTTCCCTTCAGACAATATTGCAAATTAGTCAGCATCTGGATCACAGCAGAGCACGAGCTCGATCATGAGGCAGAATTAAAGGGTATTACTGAGACAGCCTTAATCTTTCGTGGCTGTGAAATCGGATGCTCGGATGCGATGGGAAACTGGGATGCAAAAGGCCCCCGGTTGTGCCTCCGTGACATCTCATCAGACACCCAAACCCACCCACACACAGAGCACAAGTGCAGCCGTGGGCTCCCCCCACACAGTGCCAGGGCATGGAAAACACGGCTGGAGGGATTAACAGGCAAAGGGACCCAGCTCCAGGAGACACTCAGCCAGCCTGACCTGCTGAGCAGCACCACGCCTGTGATGCAGCAGATTTCACCAAACAAGTCTCTTAACATGAATCTCATGGGATCTGGATAAAAAAAAACCCACCCCACAAAATAACAAGGATGCATCACCAAACCAGCTGAACTCTGGTTTCCCACGTAACCGAGGAGAGAAAATAACTGAGCTGTGATAATATTCTACATCACCCACAGAAGTTCATAAAAGTTACAGCTTCTTGGAAATAAAAGGAGTTTGAGTGTGAAACGACCCGAACAGAAGCTGAGTGGTGAGTTCTGCCTTGGAAAAATAAAGCAAAACTCTTTTCCAGGACAGCAGCAGGAGGAATGCTCCATCCCCACTGCTCCCGTGGGCAGGTGGAGCTCCTTGGAGCACTGGTGTGATCGCACCAGGAGCCTCCTGCCTGCTGGACCTGCCAACACCTGCACTGCCCCCCTCCCACAGCAGGGACAGGCAGAAACTTCCATCCCAAGAACACCCAAGTGAGAACTGAGGTTATTCAAAATAATGTGCACAGCAGAAAATGTGCAGACACCGCCAAAATCACTGAAGCTGCACAGCAAGCTGCTCCCAGAGCTCCCAGCTCCAGCCTGGATCCACCTGAGCCTGACATGGGGCCGGTGGGGAGCAAGGCTCAGTTCATTTTCTGAATGATCACCTCCAGAAATAACAGATCCTCTAACAGCTGATCCATGACCTAAACAATCACCACATGATTAATAGAGGTGAAAGCAGCTCTTGCTCATCAAACCTGCTCAAAGCAGATGAGCCCTGGCCTCTGACTGAAGGGCTTGGAGAAGTGAATCATGCTCCACTGTGTCCTCATTTACCTGCTTTGTCTTCCCCCCTTCCTGTATTTTCTTTTCCAGTTATCTGCAATTATTAGAAGTGTCTTATCCTGGAACAGCCCTGGCACAGCTGTGGCTGCCCCTGGATCCCTGGCAGTGCCCAAGGCCAGGTTGGGCACTGGGGACAGCCTGGGACAGTGGGAGGTGTCCCTGCCATGGCACTGGATGGGATTTAATTCCAACCCAAACCCTCCTGTGACTCAGAACCGCTGAGAACGGGTGTTTATCCCAAACTGTGCAACTCTCCAGCTCCCACTGTCCCTGTTCTGTTACTGGAGCAGACAGGCAGGGAAGGAGCCCAAGCCCTGCAGAGGATTCTGACATTTCCTGGCTTCACCTGTGTTTACATCAAACCTTCAGCCTGGTATCAACTCACTGACTCCAGGCAAGGAGAAACACAACCCTACAAACTTCTCCCCCTGGGCACCTGCTCCAGGACTGCTCAGATCAGGGCAGGGACACAGATCCAAACTGAGGAACGTCTGACCTCTTACTCACTCCCAGACAGATCTGCCCAAGGCAGCTTTGGTGCAGTCACAGCAAGCTACCAATGCTAAGATAAAGACCACAATACTCAGGCAGGCAGAGGAAAGTTCCAGCCACGGAGGTCCAATCCCCTCCTTTTTGCAATCTGAAGTCTGAGTCTGCACCTGCTCAGTGCCAAGTCTGTGCTGCTGTCACTGGAGCCACCTGAACCTCACAGCCACATCTGAAAAGCACAGGCAGTTGCATTATTAATGCATGGACAATAAAACAACACGTGCCTTCCCTTTATTCATCTGTTTGTTTTGCAGCCACTCAGTGCCATTTGTCTCAGGGCTGCCCCGGGAGCTGCAGAGCCCCTTGGCAGGGTGTGAACAGCAGCACGTCCTGCTGATGGCCTGTCCCAGCAGCGTCCCCGTGGCTGCAAGGGGCTCACAGCGCCCTGGGACTGGCACTGACCGCTCAGAGAGGAGTCAGACACGGAGCACTGGGCTCCTTTGTGCAGCCCAGGCTGAGCGGCTGCCACGGGGGCACATGTGGCTCCCCAGCGCTGCAGCTGCAGGGGGCGGTTGTTGTCTGAACACAAAGCCCCCCAAAAAGGCACAGGCACGTCAGCAGGGCCCTGGCTGCCAGCCCAGGGCTGTGCCAGGAGCCCGTGGCACAGGCAGGGCACGCCACACTCCCTGAGCTGACACTGGTACAGAGGGTAGGGATGGATGGGACATTGGGCAGGAATCCTTCCCTGGGAGAGTGGGCAGGGCTGGCACAGGTGCCCAGAGCAGCTGTGGCTGCCCCTGGATCCCTGGCAGTGCCCAAGGCCAGGCTGGACATTGGGGACAGCCTGGGACAGTGGGAGGTGTCCCTGCTGGTATAGATGAAGTGGTTAATTCATGCATTTATAAAATATATTCTGTAAAACCAGGGATACAGTTAAAATCTCAGGGACCAACGGGGATTGCAACACATCCCGCTGGACTACCAAGGGCAGTACAACGACATTAAAGTATGTGTACACAAGCGGGGATACTCAGTATCCAAACATGGTAACAACTAGCAAAAGGGGAAATCTCACTCCCTTAGTATATTGGTATATGTTACACACACGAAGGGACCGATGTCAAACTAAGAATATATTGAACATAAATTGAACATTGAATTTTGTTAAATCCAAACAAATAAAGCATATTTAACAGACGCNGTGTGCTTCTCTGTTCACCAGTGCTGACTCCCGGGCTCAACACTTCCCCATTTTGCTCGTGGTCGTTTTATCCTAAATTTCTGTAATCAATAAATCATTTTTATACTAAATTCTAATTGGTGGCTCATCTATAACACTGCCATGGCAGGGGTGGCACTGGGTGGGATTGAAGGTCCCTCCCAACCCAAACCATTCCATGATTCCATGACTGCAGCAGTAAATGTGGAGAAGATTATGAACCAGAGCTCCCCCAGTCTCCACCACTCCCGGTGGATGTTCCAGCACAGCTGCTTCCCTCGAGCTTCCCAAACCTCCAGGGGCTGCCCTGGGCTCCCGTGGGTCACACACGTGGAGGAGGAGCAGCCCAGCAAGGCTGGGATGTGTGCCCAGCCCTGCCCCGGGGAGAGCAGCATCCCCGCTTTGCATAGCTGTTAAACCAGATTAAATACTGCTTAGTCACTTCCAGCAGCCCTGGGAGAAGTGACCCAGAAATTAGCTGGAAAACATGACATGTATTCATCGTTGCCTCTGCTGCCAGACATGGGTGAAGCAGCCGCCAGTGAAGAGAAAAAAAACATTAATTTCTTCCTCCATTGCTCCCCTTCACCTCCTAACATGAGTCTCTTTCACGTTTAAAGATAGTAGAACTTGTTTTGCAAAATTAAACACACACACATAACAGAAATTCTTCTGCTGTACTCCTGGAGTCACCAAAACCATCCAGGACTTGCCCACGTGGCAAACCTCAAAGCCTAATTCAGTCAATTAAGAAATGAAACCGCCTCAGTTCAGCCTTTTACACAAGCACTCACTCAGGATAAGGCTGGATCAGGTTTAATCCACTTCCAGAGTGAGCTAAACTCAACCAAACCTCAGTCAGCTCTCCTACACAGAGCCAGTGCAGCTTAATAACCTGACCCAGGATTAATTAGTACCTTTAAATTGTGTTTTACACCGAGCCCATCCCCTGGCACAGGCCACAGCCGTGCCCAAGAACATGCAGCAGTGGAGGGTTATTTTATTTTAATGCAAACAGTCACAAACTCAGCCAAGACACAAAACCCCCCTTGGAGCATCCAAGTCAGTTCGTTTTAACATTTCCTCACTCAGTTATATTTCCAGACAGAAAGACCCAGTAGGAGCATATTTAATCTGAGCAGCATCTTGTGATGATTTATGTTAATTGATATTTAATGGGGTAATTTTAGCCTGGTGCCATTAGCTTTGAAACCTGAGAGATTAGAAAGATCTTACAGTGGAGCTTCTGGTGTACAGAGAAAGTTGTGAAGGCAGAAATGCTGAAGTCTCTAGAAAACGTTCAGCCAGATCTCCTGCCAAGTGCATGATCAGAGACCCTTGAGAGGCAGAATTTTGGGAATTCCTCCTCCTTGCACTGGAAACCCAAGGGGTGCAGGGAGTGAGCTCATCATGCCCCAGCATGGGAACTGCCATGAGCAGTCACAGAGCCACAGAAACCTGAGAAACAAACCAATCTGCAAACACTGAAATTGCATTTTAACTCTCTTCTCCCCCAGAGCAAGACAAATCAGTAAATCAGATGTTACAGGTCCTTCCCACACAGCAGAACAAGCCCTGGACAGCGATTCACTCCAAATTATCTTGACTTTTTAAACAATCCCCTGCTGATAATTGCTCTGCTTCCACACCATTTCGGAACCTGCCTGAGATGGGTAACCACATCTTCCAGTGCCAACTCAAAGCCAGCCTGAGGCCCGTTTTCCTGCTGTGCAGGTGCTCTTGGGGCTGGAGCAGCCATCCAAAAGGTTTGCTCCTTCCTCCAGGAGAGGGGAGGTCACTGCAAACTTTTCCTCCCTATTTCCCCCTCCTCTGTGTCAAGATCACCTCAATCTTTTGTGCTGCACAATGACAAAGCCTTCCCTCCCCTTTTCCTAACAAGGCCGGTTATTTAAAACACTTTTAAGTATATTCCTTTGATTTGTACATTAATATTCTCCAGGCAGGGAAGAAAATAGGACAGAAAGAGGACTTGCTGTAACGCAGGCTGAGCCGGTTGTTTACTGCTCCTTATTTCCCCCTGGGTGCAGCGCAGGCACACAGACCCCGTCCCTCCGGGGGTACCTGGCCCAGCCCAGGTGAGCTGGCAGGGCTCTCCAGCAGGACACGCTTCTCAAGCTGGGGCTTCACTGCCAGCACCTCCTCAGAGCTGCACAGCTGATCCCACCAGAACTCCCTGGGGTGCAATCCCAGCTCTGCCCCTCAGGCACAGGCAGCAGGGCACAGGGGCAGCACCAGCTCTGCCTGGAAGCCTGTCCTGGCTGGGTGGGACAGACCTGCAGCAGCACTGGGATCATTCACTGCTGAGGGCAGCCCGAGTGTTCCTTGGGGCAGCCAGTCCCTGCTCACCCTGCTTTCAAAGGAACTGCTTTTTGTTCTGGGAAACAGCAACCCACCACCACTGCTTAAACACAAGTGCTTCTCAACAAACTCTGGATCCGGTTCTCTCTGAGGACAGAAAAGCCCAAAGGGGGCCCAGCCCTGCCTTCCCCTGCTGGGCTGCCCTTGAGCATGAACCCATCCATCCATCCATCCCATTTCTCAGCCTGGACAAGCAGCAGCTGAGCTGAGGATCCAGCCCAGCACCTTTCCTTGGAGAGCTGGGAGCAGCCCAAACCCTCAGGAGGAATCAGAGGGCAACGAGGGACAAGAGCATCCCAGCTGCTCCTCTTCAGAACCACCTGAGCTCATTTTCAATCCACCTGGAGAGCTGGGTGAGCTGCCCAGCACAGCAGCCCCAAACAGCCCCTCAGAACAAACATTCCCTCTGGCTCACAACAATTCTGTTCTATTTTTGCTCAACCAGCACAGATTGAGCTGAAATATGACATCATTCACGGAAAACAAAGATACTGTCATGAAACACAGATTTGAAGGAGAAAGGCATTCTGTGGGTGAGGGAGGAATCCACGACATGACAGCACTCCCAACTCAATGCCCTCCTTGTAGGGAAACACTCAGTGCATCATTGCTGATCAATTGTACTTTCGAGTCCCTTTCTTATTTATGGGTGACTGAGAAAACACTTGAGCTGGCAAAATAACTCACATTTGTTTGCACAGACAAAACCAAATTTAATAATGCAGCCCTTTTTTAAAATAAATAAAGTCATGCATTACAAAATGTGCATTTAGAGTCATTCTCTGCAGAAAATTCACAGCATGAACTCCAAAGTGCTCCTTTCCCTCCTTTGAAGTGAAAGCCTTTTCCAATGTGTACGTGATACATGTCATACTCCACTAATAAATGAACCAGCACCTGAATTTCTGCTGCTCCTACAAATTTAAATTCATAAATGGCAAAAGTTCCATTCAGCTCTCGAGATTCAGAGCAAGGTCCTGGCAAAGCCTCTCATCAGGGAGCAGAAGATGACTGAAAATTCCTTCTGCCAGTCCAAGGGGTTATTTAACAGATTTGTGGGGTCTGAGGAGCCAGAGGGTGAAGATGGGAATTACTGGGGACAAAGTCAAGCCTCAGACACTCACAGCAGGAGAGAAACATTCCTTGGGAACTGTGAGCCATGTAAAAGCACTGAAATACTCCTGGAGAGGAAAGCTAAAGGGTTTTTTCTTGAGATAATGTGCTGAGATTCAAATCAAAGAACAAACTCTAAAAGCACAGCCATGACAAGAGCTGAAAATCCACCTTGCACCAGCAACAACCACCCCAAAGCAGTTGGAATCACTCTTACCTGCACCAAGGCTCCTTCCCCACGGCTGCTCTTCCCCAGACTGCTCTTCCCGCCCCACTGCTCTCTCATTTATCCCCTCCCTCATTAGCCCCCACTAATTGGGGAATTTCCTCTCCGGGAATTGACCTCATTTCCCCACCTGCTCTTCCCTGCTCCCTGCCCGCACACCTGGGGACATTGCTGGGCTCTCCTTCCCTTCTTTACTCTCCCCTTCCTTGTCCTTTCTGAAGGGAACAACACCCAATTCCTCCGGTGCTGGCATTTTGTTTAAGCCTGGTTCTGTCAGGGGGTCGGTGCAGAAGAAGTCCCTGCACTCGTTATCCCAACACATGGCCTGGCACTGGGAATTCTCCCAAAGTGCTGGGAGAACCAGCAGGAGCTGCTAATGGGAATGGAATGGGAATGGGAATGGAATTATTTCTGTGGTTCCTTATGAATCTCAACAAAAGCCCAAACCTGATAACGTTGCGATCGTATATAATCATTCATTTATATATATATTTATTTTTTAATATATTTTATGTGTGCCCTGCATTTAATTTTGCCCCCAAATGCTCTTAGGGGATTTGCACAGTTATTTTAATAGTCCTAATTTTAAATTCATTGAAATGCATTTATGCACCTTTGGACTGAACTCATTCAGGCATTTACACCGCAGTAATGAATTGTAGGACAGCACTGTAGACACAGAAAGAAATTCTTTCCTTCTGTAGAGTTTATATTTCTAAATTCAATCTCGGGTTCATTGGCATGCAAAGAGTCCAGGGACCTTTGTTAAACGACGACATTTAGCGATAAATGTTTGAGAAGATGCACATTGAGAAAGTCTCTCCTATTTGAATGTCAGGAAATTAGAAATATTCTAATGAATTCCATTTTTTCACATCTTCCATCAAAGCCTTTGTAAAAAAGGTCGCTATCTTCACTTGTTATTTTAAAAAGCCTCCTGCAATTTGCCTTCCTGCCGTAATTAGAGGGAAAGTTCCCACAGCACCACACCACAACACTCCGGGGGGACTCTTCTTCCTCCTGATTGTCAACAAATTTCGGCATCCAAAGGCAAAAATGATGAATTTCAGAGGCATAATGAGGCCGATGGTCACAGCCAACATTACATAAAGTATTTACATTTCATGCTTTCTCTGAACTGGGTGCTCCCTGAAGTCTGGCAGCCTGAATATGCTGAGATGAATTATTATTTTATTGACATTTTCAAACCACTTTTTTTTTTTTAATTTTTT
>VYXD01001083.1:67414-77584 GCA_013397195.1 Hylia prasina | reverse complement strand
CACTGACACACAGCAGCAGCACACTCACACACACATCACACACAACATCACACTGACACACAACATCACACACATCACACACACATCACACACACATCACACTGACACACAGCAGCAGCACACACTCATCGGGGCTGCTCCTCCCTCCCTCAGCCCCAATCTCCCAAATTTTCTCTTCAGTACCTCATCACCTCCATGCCAGGGAGGAATTCATGCTCGGACAGGCTGGCAGACTCTGGGAAGAGGAACGAGCACTTGGGAGGCCAAAATACCCTGCCAATAATTCCCTGGGTTGGGGAATAAAGGCAGGAGAGGGTTGGGAAGTGCCAAACCCCCACGGGATGGGTGCACAGGGAGATCAGGGGGGGCCTCCAGCACAGGGAATGATCCTTCCACCCTTCACACAGCACACGAGCATCCCTTTGTACTGCTTAAGGTTCTATTCATCAGCTTTTTGTATCAATGGGCATTTTTACATAGAGAGCAGGAGGTCTCTTTTAACGTGTCTCCCTTCACTTCTCAAAGCACCAAAATGAATGAAAATTTTAAAACTGCCTATAAAATATATGGGTCACAAGCTCAGGTTCTTTCCTGGACGGGAGAAAGGCATGGGAAATGTCCTGAGCATCTCAGAGCACATTTTACTGCTGTAGCCATTGTATTTGTGTGGCTTTTAATATCCCAGCTCCTGTAGCCAGGAGTTACCATGAGACCTCCACTCCCACTAAAATAACTGTTCAGCCATGGGTTTGTGTTCTGGGCTTTGAGGCAGCTCTGTGTCTGCAAGGTTTTAAGAAATTTGTGTTTTTAAGTATTTTTCTATCGGGATAAGGCGCTTTTTTAACCAGTTCATGAAGTCCAAAGAGTGTGATCGCATCTTAAATCAAAGCAGATGGTCCCACTCCTCCCTTTACCTGGCTCTCTCTACTCGTGGCTGTGTCACAGGGCCCCGGAGGTGATGCTGGTCACAGTCACCAGCCAGGCTGTGATCTCTAATCCCCACAGTCATGTTCCTGTCAACGAGGCGTGAATTTAAAATCCCATTTGGAGAGACGGAATGATAAAGCGCAAAGTGGGGAAAAAACCCAACTCGTTAACGCGACAGACCCATTCCAGCACAAAGACAAAGCAATAGTCCTGGGATGTGTTTGCTCTCGGGATCCATCCCAGCGATCCCGCCGGGCCGGGGTTTGGCTCGGCAGCCCCCGGGGATCAGGTTTGGCAGGCGGACGTGAAAGATCTCACTGATCCCTCTGTGCTGCCAGGGAAAGGCTCCGATCCTCGGGCAGCTGCGGGATCCTCACAGCTCTGCTCATCCTCCTCGGGCTCCTGCCCGGGCACAGAGACTCTGCTCTGCCAGGGCACAGAGCAGGTTTCACCTCAGACACTCCCACACCCCCTGCCCTCGGTGCTTGGCAGCACCAGCACGTCCCGCTGAGCAAACCCAGCAGCACCTGAGTGCCAAAATCCCGGGCACGTTCCCCCCATGCCCTGGGGCTCCCCAGGCAGGGGTGGCACTCGGACTCAGCAATGCTGCCAGCCAGAGATCAACCCCTGGGACAAGCGGGCAGATTCTCTTCTGCGTGAGGAGACACGTTATTAGCACTGCCAGAAGTCCAACAGAATTTCTCTTCCCAGGGCTCTGGGAGGGAATGTGGGGCTGGTTATTTCCAGGCAGATTTTGTGTTTGTCCCTGGAAGAACCCGAGCCAAACCCCAAGGTAATGGCCCTACCATTGTGCTGACACATCCACTCCAGGCAAACCCCAGCTCTTTATGCACTGTCACTGCAATAATTTGTGTATTTTTGCTGTTATGTGGGCAGGGAGAAGCCCCGGTTGAGGTCAAACCCCTCCTGGTCATCTTTCCAAGACAAACCCCCAGCACAGTCCTCACTGTGAAGGATTTATACATCACACACAAGTTCTGCTGGGTTACACACCCATTTCTATGACAGGCTGTATTTTATAGATCACAAAACCCCAAACAATGTCTTCCAAAGATATCTGCTCTATCTGTGATGCCTGAAACGAGGATGAGCAGCATGGTTTTAAAATAAAACGGGAAGGGCTTTGTGGGTTTGGCATCTGCCAAAGGATTCAGGTTCAATAGCACAGACACCACTTTGCCAACTGTTAAGGAAAACAGATTCCAGTTGTACCACATTTCGCTTGATTTATGTGAGCACTGGGAAAAAGATGAGGGGGAAAAAATAACCTGCAAAGCAAAAACCAATTTTTTTTTTTTTTTTAACCTTGTTTTGCTGTTCTGACCATGAACCTGCCAAGTTTGTGAGGCTGCAGGAGCTCCCCCACCTTGGGCACAGGCAGACCCTGCTCCCCTGGATCTGCCACACATCCCTGGGCACTGGGAGGGCACTGGGAGGGCACTGGGAGGGCACTGGGCTCCAGCAGGGTCCCAGGGGCTGCTGGGGCTCATTGGGGAAGCTCACGGGACTGAGAGCAAAGAGTGGGATAAAAATCAGCTCAAAATCACATCTCTGCTTCCCTGGGCTTACACCAAGCACTCTCCTGCTGCAGGCGGGAGTCAGGCCATGCTTATTGTCTAACCCAGGCCTGGCAGATTTCCTAGGGTACAAATTCTGCAATATGAAGCAGGTCCCAGAGCAGCCCTGGGTTTGCTGCTGTTCCCCACCACCCCTCAGGAGAAGCAGCCCCCAGCCCAGAGCCAGCAGCCCCTCACGGCACCCAAACAAGTCTGGGGAAGTTCTCTGTCCAAATTAGGAACGCAATTAGGAACAAAAATAACTTTGTCCCTGTGCTCCCGCCTGCCCTCCATCCCCAGCACAGCCTGAGCCCATTAGAGCCAATTCCACCTCTCCCAGGGCTGCCTCTCCCTGCCAGGCCATTTGCTCCCTGCTTTCTATTTTTAAATTTGCTCCAGCTCCTGAGAGTGTTTTGTTCAGTGCAGTGACAGGCTGTCACTTACCCGAACATGCCCCTTCCCTGTGCTCAGCATCCCAGGGAATTCACCCAGCACTGGGACACTTCCCTTCCAGGCTCCCTGCAGGGCAGGAGGGAGCTCAGGGTGGGAAGGGACATTAATGCCCACCCAGTGCCAGCCCTGCCACGGCAGGGACACCTCCCACTGTCCCAGGAGCTCCCAGCCCCGATGTCCAGCCTGTCCTTGGGCACTGCCAGGGATCCAGGGGCAGCCCCAGCTGCTCTGGGAAGAGGGAGAAGCACACACAGCACACACGTTCGTTGCTGAAAAACCCCCTGTGAGAAAGCAGCAAGAGGCAGAGCAACATCTATCAGTGAAGTGTGTCCCACCCCTTGCTGCACACAGATCAGCCAGTCTGCCCCCAGGAACTGCTGGCATCTTCAACAAGCTGCTACAGCACAAGTGCTGGAGCTCAGGGCAGGGCTGCAGCCTCTCAGCTCCTCCTGCAGCCTGTCCTTGCTGACACACGGGGCTGTGCTGGGGGCAGAGCAACCCAGAGCTGCTCCAAGGGCTGCACCTCATCCTGGAGGCCTTTTCCAACCTTCGTGATCCCATCATCCCAAGGAACAGCCACGCTCCTGTTCCGCACGTGGTGCTGGGCAGGGCTGGGAGCCAGGCTCGGCTCCTGGGTCCTGACAGCCAGGAGAGAGCCATGACACGTGTCAGCCTGAGGCTGAGGGCTCTGGCAGAGGTGCAGAATCAGCCCCGGGCTGTGTTTCCATGCCCACATCCGTCAGAGCAGAGCCATGGCACGGCTCAGGAGGCACCACGAGTGTTTCACTGCCACAGGGAGCTTGGCTGGGCTCGAGCAGGACATTTCACAGACCCATTCCTCGGTGCTTCTGCGCTCACAGTTATTTTATTCTCTTCTGAAATGCAAGGAGATCCTTCCTGGGAAAATAAGTGTGAGGCTTTTTTTAACAACAATTCAATTCCCCAGCAAAATACATTTTTCACAGGTGGGAAAAAATTGTATTTGGGAATTATTTCATTCCTTCATGGATTTAATGCTCTTCACAGTTTACCATGTCACTGAAATATTCCTGAAGAAGGAAAGTGGCTTTTCCAGGGCTCCATTACCTCTGCTCTGCTCCTGTTTCACGCTGGGGTGTTGGAGATGCTGGTGAGTTAGAGAAGGACTTGTGCAGCTGCCCTGGGATCCTCCAGGGGGCTGGAAAAACCCAGACCATTCCTCATCTCCACATGTCCAGTTTAGCCAAACAAGACCAGCTGTCACTCTCTCAGGGCTCTGCCACCCCGGGCACTGCAGGCAGATGGAAAATCCATCATTTTGTGTCACCTTCCAAAGTGCTGGGAAGCGCAACATCCCTTCACCTGGGACAGCAGCATTGTGCTGCAGGAGATGGAACAGGCAATGAGCTCCCAGTCCAGAGAATCCCTGGGGCTGGAAAAGCCCTCCCAGCCCAGCGAGTCCCAGCTGTGCCTCATCCCCACCTTGTCCCCAGCCCAGAGCTCTGGGTGCCACCTCCAGGAATCCCTGGGACACCTCCAGGGCAGTTGTGCATTCCAGCCGTCCATTCCAGTTGTCCAAGGTTTGCTGGGGAATCAAAACATCTTTTCCTCCTTTGGAACCCTCCACTGCAGCCACAGTAGACACAGCTCAAAAAGATAATTTCCTTTGCATCATCATCCGTGGAATGGGTTGGGGTGGAAGGGACCTTAAGGATCATCCAGTTACTGGGAGATTTTCTGTGCTGCTGTCAGATAGAAAAACTACAAACCCACAAAAAGTCGTTTAATTAATTTTTATTGTCAATATAATTTCTGTGCATCCAAGCCCTGCCACAGAATTACCTGCTTTAAAAATCACTAAACCATCTCTATTAGTGTTGGATTTTATTCCTGCAAAAATAACAACTTCCTGCCAAATCTGAGCTGACAGTTTGTCTTTATTTTTGTAGTTATTCCTGCCATTTTTTATTAAACGGAATTTGGCCTTGATCCTATCCATTAGGACTCGGTTTTGATGGGATCCACATGGGAAACTACTCCGGGCACTCAGTCCTGTCTCTGCAGGGGGAGATGCTGTCTGTGCTCTCAGGAGCTGCCAGCAAATCCCAGGGTTCAATTCCAGCCATCCATTACATTTACCTGGACCTTTTTACTTCAGCTCCGAGCTGTGGGTAGCAGGAGGTGTTTCTAACCCAGGAGATGCTGTCCCAGGACAGCAGGACACGCAGGGGGACAAGGGCTCTGCTCTGACACCTGCAGCCAGGCAAGCCAAGCTTCCCTTGGCCATGAAACTTCTACCACGGACTGACCTGTGCTTCTCTCAAGAGACCTAAAATAAAGTTGTATTTCAGAAGTTCTGATGCACCACAGCACGTATTTATAGATTTGTTTTGGAAGTAGGTGGTGTGATGCTGCTGGCCCCATAGACGGGGGGTGCACAGAGGGGTCCCAGAGCCCCCCAGGGCTGCACCCACCCTGCAGCTGCTCTGAGATCTCACACCACGGACCCCAGGGGCTGCTGTGACTGCCAACAGAACCTGCTGCACTCCTGAGGCCCAAACCCTGCCCTGGCAGAGGGGCAGGATTCCTGCTGCCCCACTGCTCCTTCCCTGCCCCCCGGCCAGCCCTGCAGAGGGGCACCAGCCTGCTCTGCCTGCACACATACCACACCCTGGCACACGAAGTTAATGACACGAAACTAATCTCCATTCTGCTGAATGCATAATTACCGGCATGAAAATATTTCTGAATTAAGGAATTTATTAGGGAATTAATGGTGTATGGGCTTGCTTTGCTGTACACAAATGCTAAAGGGGCAGGAGAGAAGACAAACTTGCAAAGAACCAAACCTGGGCATTTCCAGCTGAGACAATGCAGGGACACAGATCCCTCTGTCCTTGGCATCAAAGATACTGAATAAGGAGAATTGGGAATTTATTATTTTCTTCATTTGGACAAGCTTTGATTCTTTACAGAAGGGTTATTGTGGAAGCAAACGTTTTCTCTTGTGGGATTTCTGTTGGATTGGTTTGGAACACAAGTAGCCCAGAGTGGTAATGCACCACTGGGATGAGACAGAATTTAAAATAACCTCTGGTGCCCAGAGCACTGGAAATGGGGGTGACACCTTGAGCCTGGCTCAGGCAGAGCTGGAGCTCCACAAGTCCCACCACAGTGCATTCATCTCCAAACCTCTGCTCTTTGGAGCTGCCTTTGAGTATCAGAGGCAGAGCAAAAGCCTTGCTGTAGGAACAGCACTGCATTTTGTGTTGCACTCAAGCATCAAAGCCTGCTGTGAAAACAGAGCCAGAGCAAACCAGGAAAACTTCCAGCAAAGGGGATAAAAGCTGAGTATTAAGAGGAAAAAGAACCAGTCTGAAGGCTGTGGAACATTCCTCAGGACAGTTTGCAGGGGAGCTCAGGCATCTGCTGGGACCAGCCTGGCTCCACAGGTGCCATCCAAGGGGAGGAATTGTTCCTGGGAGGGTGGGCAGGGTGCCCAGAGCAGCTGTGGCTGCCCCTGCACCCCTGGCAGTGTCCCAGCACTAAATCTGCCTGGCACTGTCCAAGGGGAGGATGCAGCCCCTGCCCAGCCTGCTGCCTCCCCACCAAGCCCACCAGTGCTGCAGCACCCGAGGGAAAGGCTGGGAAAGGAGCCAGGGGTGTGTGTCCATCCTGCACAGCCTCACACCACTGCCCTGTTTCCTCGGGGACCCAGGAAAGCTGGGGCTGGGGCAGGACAGGAGGGAGAGGCTGCTGTGAAGCACCTGCAGGGACCAGCAGTCACTGTCACACCTGGGGGACGGCTGGCACCGCGGTTAGGGAGCTGCAGCTGCCCCTGGAAGGCTCTGCTGGCACGTTCCCAGGGCCAGGGGGTGTTGGAGGGTCCTGCAGCACCACCTGCACTGCCCGGGCTCTGAGCAGAGCTGGGCTGGTGGTGCAGCCAGGGGAACGGGACAGCAGCTGGGCTCGTGTCAGCCCCCGAGGGCTCCTGTCCCGGGACAGCAGCTGGGCTGGTGTCAGCCCCCGAGGGCTCCTGTCCCGGGACAGCAGCTGGGCTCGTGTCAGCCCCCGAGGGCTCCTGTCCCGGGACAGCAGCTGGGCTCGTGTCAGCCCCCGAGGGCTCCTGTCCCGGGACAGCAGCTGGGCTCGTGTCAGCCCCCGAGGGCTCCTGTCCCGGGACAGCAGCTGGGCTTGTGTCAGCCCCCGAGGGCTCCTGTCCCGGGACAGCTCCAGCCCGAGGCTCTGGCTCTGGCAGCAGCTGTTTTACCTGTGAGGGAGGAGCTGCAGCAGCAGGGCAGCTCCAGGTGAGCCAGGCTGTGACCTGGCACGGCACAGCCCGGGCACAGGCAGCGTGCCAGCTGCCCGGGCTGTGCCCCCGCCCCTGCTGGCACCCCTGGCTGCACAGGCCCTGAGCTGTCCCTGCAGAGCATCTCCTCCCTGCGCCCTCTCACCCTGCACAGCACACACCAGCCCCTCCAGTCCTCCCCCGGCTTCCCTGACAGCTCCAGCCTCTCCTCCCGGCCCTCTCCCCCTCACCGGAGCAGCCAAGCCCAAGCTGCTGGGGCTGCTAAAGCCCCTGAGGTGGCTCACATTCCTAAACCACATCTTTGCTCTCTGTACCACCCATGACTGATTGTTCTGAGCCCTGACATCATCCTGATGCCAGACAGGCAGGAAGAAAAAGCCAAACAGGCAGGTGACAGGGACACAGAGGTGCTCCATCCTGCCCTCACCCAGCACAGCTCTCCCCTTCCCAGCCCGAGCCCTGAGCAGGACATTAAAGAAACAGCTCCCATTTACAGCAATAATGTTTTTGTATATCTCCATCTATAAGAACACCCACGTACCCAACCATGCTCAGAGGCATGAAGCAGGACCATCCCCAGGATGAAATCTTGTGACCCGTGACTGCTCCAAACGCTCTCCTCCACCCCCACAGCTCAGGCCATCCTTTCCCAAAGCCCAGACCAAAACAGAGCTGCTGGATGTGCCCTGAATGTGCAAACGTTGGACCTGCACCAGCCCAGGCAGTGCAGGGCGTTGGGAAGGGGAGGTCTCCAGGCTTCCTCCTCTTCCCAGTGGCAGTGAGAGGCCAGGCAGGCCAAGTGCCTCACTGATCCGAGGCACAGAGGGGTGATCTCCAGCCAGGAGCACGTCCCAGGGCTTTGGGAACATTTGCCAGGCTCCTTTGGAAGGACTGGGCAGGGAGGCACCGCCAGCATCACCCGACAGCCGAGGGATACGAGAACGGCCGGCGCTCACACAGCATCTTAACGCTCTCCAGATCCCAAGGGACACAGCACCAGTGTCCTCAGCACCACAGCCTCAGCCTCGGGCGCCTGGGGCTGCCCTCTGCCACCAGGGGCACTGTGTCCCCACGGATGGGCTGGGATCCCTGTGGGGGGCTCAGGTGTGCCCCATCCTGCACCTGCATCCTGCACCTGACACCAGCTCTGCTGCAAAAGGCTCCGGTGCCAAACACAGCCCATGGAGCTGGGCACCCCTGGGCACCCCCTGAACACCCACTGCACCCACCCTGCACCCCCTGAGCTGCCAAAGGACAGGGCACACACAGCCCATGAGCTGGGCACCCCTGGGCACCCCTGGGCTGCCAAAGAACAGGGCACACCCACCCCGTGGTGGCCCTGGGGACACCAAGAACCTCAGTCGCTGCTCCCGGCGCAGCAGCCGGGGCTGGAGGGCTCTGAGGGCTCTGAGGGCTCTGAGGGCTCTGAGGGCTGGGCTCCCTCCAGCCCAGGGAGGCACAGGGGTGCCCAGGAGGGAGCTGCCCCTCGGGGGCAGGCCCAGCACCTTTTCCCAGCCCAGAACACGAGCGGGTTTCTCGCCATCCCGCTGCTGGTGGCTCACGGCAATGCGCTGCCCCGGGAGCTCCTCGTGAATCACCAGTAACGAGCAAAGCTCTGGAAATCCTCGTTCCCCTTCAGGTTTCTCTCTGCCTGGGCACCCCCTCCCCACGCTAATGACCTGGCTAGATTGGATTCCATGCTCTCCAAACAGCCTTAATTACATGCTTGGTATCTCCCAATATTATGATAAAATTCATCATAGTCCAGCGTCTGGGACAGTCAGCATTGTCACTCATTGAGATTAATTTGGATACAACTATAAATAGAAATAATAACATCTGATCTTATGAAACAGAGTATTGTGCTGGATGGTTTTAATGCCTCCAAGCAAAACTTATTTAATAGAATAAAATATGGAACAGAGTACATGCAGTTTTGTAGTATTACTGTTATGAGATTCCAAAGCAGATCAATAATTCTTTCATAAAAATTAATGCCTTGAAATGATCCCTCCATTTGTCATTCCAGAGAGGTCACCTTATTTTGTTTCAAAGAGTAAATTGGGAATTGCACAAGCAGACCTGCTGCAAATCTGCTCTCTCTGCTCCTGCACCCCTTGTGCCAGGCCCAATTATCCCTGAGTGCTCTGCCCACCATCCCTCCCTGGCCCTCTCCATGCATGAGCATTCCTCTCCCGGCAGAGCCACTCTCCTTCCCAATGACCCTTTGCAGTCCCTTCTGCCTCAAGAGAGACACTTGAAAACAGATTAAGAGCCAAGATTATTGCTCAAATTGAATTTCGCCTTGTCAAGAAAATGAATTTTACCTCCAAAACACAGCGTTCCAGAAAAACACATCCACGGCACCTCCAGCCTCTCATTAGTGACTCCCCGTGTGGAATTCTCGAAGTGAGGATTTTCCTGGCCTTTTATTTCTACAGGGAAGATCGGATGGCACATCTCCCTGGTGCAGGCTCCGAGCTGAGGCACAGCTCAGCCCTGCCTGGCTCAGGGTGCAGGCACACACCAGGGCCTCACTGACAACAGGGACAAATATTGAGGGGCTGCTAAATTAAAGCTCATTAAAACAAACACAAAAAAACTCCTTTTTCTTTTTTTTTTTTTTTAAGAGGCAAAGAATTAAAGGTGGCTGTTTCTTATTTTCAGCTTTTTGTTCCATTCTCTATGTGAGAAACTGAAAAAAACCGTGGAGTTTCCTGAAATACCTTTTCTAAAATGAATCATTACTCCATTGCCTAAGAAGTATTGTCCTGTGTGAAGAGAGGAGAGGAAAATGAAACATTCAGGTCAGGAGTTCACAATGAATTAGCATCCAGAGGAAATCCTGCTGAAATGTGGGAGTTTTCTCTTCCCAAGCCCCAGTGGGAGCCCAGGTAAATTCCATCAATTAAACTTCCCCAGCAT
>VYXD01001083.1:37289-59593 GCA_013397195.1 Hylia prasina | reverse complement strand
TGCAACACTCAGAGCCTGCAACACTCTGAGCCTGCAACACTCAGTGCATGCAACACTCAGCGCATGCAGCACTCAGAGCCACACTCAGCATCCAACACTCAGAGCATGCAGCACTCAGAGCATGCAGCACTCAGCATCCAACACTCAGAGCCTGCAACACTCATCATCCAACACTCAGAGCGTGCAGCACTCACAGCCACACTCAGCATCCAACCAGCAGTTCCTGAGCAAAACTGAGTCATGTCTGCAGCCCTGGTTTTGTTCCTGAGGTGTTTTGTTTTTCTGAAATTCCTTTCCCAGGGAAGTTCTGTAAACATGAGGAATGTTTTTGTGACTGTAACTGTGTTCATTCCTTCTGACAGGAGGGACTTCTGGATGTCCCTCTGGTGTGACCAATGTGATTGAAGAGGTTTGCCTTTGTTTCACCAATCAACTTGGTCTGTGTAAAATAGTGTATAAGGGAGACACATCCCAAAATAAAGAGTCATTTTTTAGCCTTCTGAATCTCAGTCTGTGTCATTGTGGTGTAAATCAGTGACAATGTCCATTCCCCCACAGCCAGCAGTGTTCCCCTCAGGCTCAATCCCAACGGCAGCTGTAGCCCTGATGGGCTCGGGAGGGGATGTTGGCGCAGGAAAGCAGCACTTTGTGTCCTTAATGGGACAGTGACAGAAGCACGTGGGGATGGGGAAGTCGTTGTGTCGTTTGTGTGTCACTTCACAGTGAGTCACTGGTGTGCCCGGCCCAGCTCCCAGCACTGAACACGTTCTTTGCCTTGACCGTGGGAGCTCTGCCCTGGCTCCTGCACGGGCTGCAGAGCCCCTGAGTGCAGCAATGCTGCTTTTCTCACCCCAGGAGTGGCAGGACAGGGAGCTCAGCACTGGGTTTGATATGCTGGTGACACTCCAGTGATGTTGTTTTACACCACAATGACACAGACTCCGAGACTCAGAAGGCTGCAAAGTGACTATTTTATTTTGGGATGCGTCTCCCTTACACACCCATTTACACAGACCAAGTTGATTGGTGAAACAAAGGCAAACCTCTTCAATGACATTGGTCAAACCAGAGGGACATCAAGGAGAAATCCCTCCTGTCAGAAGGAATGAACACAGGTGCAGTTACAAAAACATTCCTCATGTTTACTTACTTCCCTGGGAAAGGAATTCCAGGAAAACCAAAACACCTCAGGCCTGGAACCAGGGCTGCACTCCAGGACCCAGCACCAAAGTGCCACCTGTGCCTCCCAGCACCCTGCAGTGCTGGGGACACACTCCATCTCCCCCCGGGGAGGTTTGTCTCACAAACAAACAAACAAACAAACAAAACATCCCCAAAACCACGGAACAACCCAACCCAAACCCAACAAACGAACCCAGCCCAAGCCTGACCTTTTCAGCAAGAGCATTTGTTTAGAAGTGAGAGCTGGTTAAGCACATTCAAGAGAATATTCAAAACCACTTCTTAACTTGCTTGTCAAATGAGATTCAGCCAAATTGCTACTGGATGAGCAAAGTCTTTGTCAGATAGGAAGGGGCCTGGTCGCTGGCATCCTTCAGGGTGTGGTGTGATCTCCATCACAGGAGAATCTGCTGTCAGAGCTTCTGTCTCAGTAAACATTGCCTTCATCTGGGCAGCTGGCAGAGCAAACACAAAAGGCCCTTGCAGCCAGCCAGGGGAAGCAGCTCACAGAGTGATGGAGCAGCAGGAAGGAGGAATAAAACAATCTTTCAAATATTGGTGATGTGGCAGAGGCTGCCGTGCAGGCAGAGGTCAGCTTGGACAACTGTAATGGACGTGGTACAAGCAATTAATTTGTTGGGTGAAGTCAGGCTCGGGAAAGCAGCCAGAGCTCCTGCTTATCTGCTGTTCAGAAAATAATGGATTTTTGGAGCAGAGGCCAGTGAAAAGCTCAGATCCTTAACTCGGGGCTTTGTTGCTGCTGTTTAGAAAGAGAAGGTGTCAGTGAGGCTCTGGTTCAGGGGACAGCAAATTCCCTTCAAGGACATGGTCGCTTAGGTACCTTGCTAGATCCTTATTTATGCAAGAGAAACATTATTTTTACAATTGTAGCTTATTGAATTATAAAATATTAAAATATGTTCAAAATTATGAATAGATTGTAATTTATAAAATATATGAAGTTATTAAATCTACAAGACATTATGGACTGTTTCCAAGAAAAAAAAAAAAAACCTCCAATGAACACGTTGTGCTACATGAAGTATCTGGGCCTAATTCTGTGTTGCAACACGGCGTGACCACGTGGAAGAGCAAAGCAGCTCTGAGAGCCAGCCCGTGGAGAGAGGCATTTCCCCCTCTGGTGCTCTCAAAGGCCCACAGCATCACACACAGAGCTGTTTTCCATTTCCAGGCGCTCCCGGGAGGAGGAGGAGGAGGAGGAGGAGGAGCAGCCCTTGGCCGTGAGCTGGTGACACCAGTCTGGCCCTGGCAGTGCAGGGTCACCAGTCACGGAGGGTCTGATCCCGGTCTCAGTGGGTTTGTGACTCTGTAGCACGTGGCTAAAGGTGCAGGGATCAGCTCCCACCATTCCCACTCCAGGCAAGGAGTGCCCTTCCCAAGGATTTGGGTGAGCTGGCAGCAATTCCCCCTCTGTGAGTGAGCAGGAGCTCAGGTCCCTGGGGTCACCTCTGCCTGTCCCTGGGGTCACCTCTGCCTGTCCCTGGGGTCACCTCTGCCTGTCCCTGGGGTCATCTCTGCCTGTCCCTGGGGTCACCTCTGCCTGTCCCTGGGGTCACCTCTGCCTCGGGGACAGGTCCTTCCCACAGCCCAGGGAGGCTCCCACCCCCTGCAGCCCCATCAATCCCTGTCCTGGGCTCTGAAAGCCATCCAAGCCTTCCAAGGAATGGATCAATCAATTACACAGGAGACACTTCCCAACCTCTCCTTGGAGATCACAAATCCTTCAAGCAGGCAGCTCTATTAGATGGGCACTTCAGCCAAATCATTAAACTTGCTGCCAGTCACAGGGAACAATAACTTCTTCTTTCCAAACACTTATTATTCTCTCAGTTACTTATTTACTAAGAATATTTTGATTCGCTTAATGCTTGGAACATCTTCCTCCAGCGCTGAATTAGAAATGATGGAACTGCACATTCAGGATAATTAAATAAGACAGCTTTCTCCCAATAATAATAGTGTTGTAATGTCAGACAATAAACGGGCCCAGCCAGCGCAGGCAGGTCTCCTCCTCCCCTTCTGGCTGTGCTGCCTGGACCTTTCCAAGGGACAAAGTGGCATTGGAGCTGATGGAATCACTCAGGATGCTCTTGAGAGGCTTTTCCCTCCCAGCCATCAGCGCCCCTTTTCTGTCCTTTGCAGCTTCGACAAATTTTAAGCAAAACACTTTGAAAGTACTTGACAGATTTTTTTCTGTTTTTCCCCCCAAAGAATGCCGAGAGAAAATGCTTTATATATTTGTGAACAATACCTTTAAGAGGTGACATCTGTCCCAGCCCCTGACTGGGGCATGGCACTTGAGGTGGACACAGCCCAGCCCTGTGAGGCATCCCTGTCCTGCAGGCTGTGGGTGAGAGTGCCCTGCCACAGCCCCAGCAGCTCCTCGGGAAGCTGCATCCACCCGCAGAGCTCCCAGCTGGGGCTGCTCCTGGGCCAGCTGCTCTGCCCCACATCCCTGGGCAGGTCCCTTGGGAAGGGCAGAGCTGCAGGACCCACCCCTGTAAATCAGCCCCTGAGATTTTGCCGTTGCTGCCCAGAAGGGAATTGCTCTTAATTTCTCTGTTTTTGCTAGCAGGGCGTGCACAGCAGCACAGGGATCCTCTGAGGGATGGCTTTGCCAAACACGGGTCAGAAAGGTTTTGTTTGGAAGCTGCTCCCGCAGAAATGAGCCCACTGCTCATCTCCTATCAGCAGGAAAAGCTTGGACATGAAGTGACAGAACATGGAATGCCAGCCTGGTTTGGGATGGGAGGGACCGTGCCTGAGTCCCAAACCCTCTGCCATGGCAGGGACACCTTCCCCAGGACACCTTCCGTGGCCACACCTTTTCACACTCACACCTTCCTGACTTCCCAGCTGTGCCCTTTTGGGAATTTCATGACTTTTGTTGAACTGAGGAGAGGTGGCTTTTAGCAGAGAAAAGAAAATCCTCCTGGGAACTTCATAGATTTTGTTGTTTGCTGTACTAGGGTTACAGAAAACGCCAGTTCATGTATTTAGGCATTAAATGCATCCCTTTTGGACCAGCCCAGTTAGCCCCAAAGCACTGAACACTGGCTGCTACTCCCTGATTCTCCAGGAGCAGTGATCCCAGTGGAGTCCCCAGCCTGGAAGGTGCTGTGGTACCCAATCCTACCACAGCTGGCACTCTGCTTAATTAGTCCTGACAAATCCTGATAATGAATCATTGAGAACATGAGCTAAGCATGAAATAAAGCAAAGAGCAAGGATCTTATGTAATTCTTCCTACTTCAATGGCTGCAGGAATGGAGTCATGAGATTGTTTTGGAACATTTTATGACACAAGCCAGGAGAGCTCTTTGTACCTGAAGTTTTAACTTCTTTTCTTTAAGGGCTCTGAATGGTTGAGCAGATTTTGTACAACTGGAGATCTTTTCCTCATCTCTTTTATTTATTCCCTTGATGTCCTTCCTCATTCATTTTGTAGCAAGCCTGGTCTGTGCAAGGTTTTACCCTGTGTAAAACAGCAGCAAAATCAGGCAAAGACCATCGACAGCCTGGCTTCCCCAGGTAATGCTAACAGCTCCTTTCTCTGGCTGTGGGTTCAGGGTATAGATTTTTGCCTTTCTTCTCTTGCTTTGACAGACTGGCTATCAATCACTCCTTTCCCCCATTTTCTGGTACTTAACCATGCTTTCCTTCATGTCCTGTGATAGTCCATGAAATGAATTTTCCCCTCTTCACCTCTCAGTCCTCACCTGCTGTGTCTCCAGCTCCTGGTGCCCATCTCTGGGTGTGCTGTGCCAGCCCAGCCTGCCGGGGCACAGCCACAGCTGGTCCCTGGTGCCTCTTGTTCCATCCAGCCACACGGAAAAGCCTCTCCAAGGTGCTTCCATGGGTGGGAATGTGCTCTAGGACCACAGCGTTGAGATCAGGGTCCACCCAGAGAGTTTTTCACTCTCCCTCTTCAATACTCGCTCTGTTTTCCACACAAAAATAAACAATTTACAGCGACTGGCAACATCTCCATCACCTAAGAGCTGCTCTAGTAATGTTATGTTCGAGGTGCCTCGTTATGGTGATGAATGAAATCAGATTTGTCAAACCCCATTCAGGCTTTGGGAAATGCAGGTGCTGAACCTCCTCTCCCGGGAAAGCCTGGGCTAGTGGGAGCTTTCTGGACAGGTTGCTTGAGCTACAGGAGTAGAGAAAGGAGCTCAAAATAACCGGGAATTAGCGCAGAACAGAGTGAGAACTGTCATTATTGCAGCCTTTGTGGGGAGCAGCAGGGCTCTGATGGAGCCTTTAATGAGTTCCAGGGGCCTGGGGCTCAGAGCAGGCGCTGCCAGNCACACGCAGCGCACGAATTCTGCCTCAGAGCAGGAATTCTGCCTCAGAGCAGGCACTGCCAGGGCAGGAATTCTGCCTCAGAGCAGGAATTCTGCCTCAGAGCAGGAATTCTGCCTCACAGCAGGAATTCGGCCTCACAGCAGGAATTCTGCCTCAGAGCAAGAATTCTGCCTCAGAGCAGGTGAACTACTTTCCATGGAGCACCGGCGGGGTGGGCTGGCAGCCCCAGAGCTGATCCACTTCCACCCAGGTCGATGAAAACTCATTAATTTCAGAGATTTGAGCATTAGTTCGAGATCTGTTGGCAGAGCAGGGGGAGCCAGTCTGGAGAATTGAAGAGCACAGGACAGAGGATGTCCTGGCAGCTCCTCACACAGTCCTGGTGCTGGGGATGGGCAGAGCAGGGTTAAATTCCTTACAGGGGGATTAGGTGGTTACCAACAGCCTCTGTGTGTGTGTATTGATATTTGTGCTCCCAGAGAAAATGGATTTTATCCTCAATTAGTCCAAACCGAGGCCTGCCCTTAGCAGGGTGTTCTGATGGCTCAGGATTCACCACGGCACAAATTGCAGTGCCTGAGGGTCAGAGAGGGGACCTGCCTCAATATCCTCCCAAAAACTCCCTCCACACCTCAGCCATGGCCATGAGCCCCTCTGTGAGACAATTATTGAGTTAGAGAGTCCCAAAAACTCCCTCCACACCTCAGCCATGGCCATGAGCCCCTCTGTGAGACAATTACTGGGTTAGAAAAGGACTTTGATGAGGTCCAGCAGGACAGGGGTGGCTGTGCCTGCACAGAGCTCACATTTCCCAACTCGTTGGCTCTTGGCTTCTGTTGGGTCCTTCAAGGGAACCAAAACACTTTGACCCAAACCAAACACATCAGAATGAATATTTAAAATATTTCCCTTACTTTTCCCCAGTTAAATGGGAACAAATATTATAATTTCTTGTTGTCATTAGGGCATTTTGTTGACGAAAACTGTCAAAGTGCCTGTGTGTTTTCTGTGCAAGCTGCAGTGCAGCCCCTGGCCCTCCTGGAGCTGTCCCTGAGGGCTGTGGCCGTGTCACCAAGCAGGGCTGGGCTGCAGGTGAAGTCCTGGCTCAGGGCCCAGCACCCAGCTGGGCACAGCCCTGGGCTCTGCTTTGGGCCAGCTCTGCTCTGCACTGGCTGCCAGTGGTGGTGTTGGGGATGCTGCCAGACCCACCTCCCACCTCAGCCATCCAAAATAAATCCATTTTCCTCAGTTCGGAACTGTGAAAGGTGGGGCAGGGACAGGGGGTCTGGGGGGGATTTGTGCAGGAAACACTCCCCAGCTGCTGGTGCTGCTGGCGGCTCCAGCCTGGCCCCATCCCTGCCCCCCGTGCAGCACAGCCCTTTGGAAGCACCTGGGCACTCTGCAGGGCACCAAACCCCAGCCTGCCCCTTCCTTTGCCAGCCCCTCCCAGAGCTGAACCTTCAGCTGGGGTTGTGTTATTGTCGTGTGCAGAGCTGAAACCCAAATCTGATACAGATATTGGATCAAACCTTGTACTCCCTGGCAATCTAATTTTATCCTGACATGTTGATTGCTCGCTCTTCATCTGTGGCTGCTGTCCCAAAGGGGGCTATTTGAGAGGAGCTGCAGGGTTTTGTTTTTTTTTTTCTCCCTCTCCTGTAAGAAGATGACATGAAATAAATTCAGAAGAACACACACAAGAAAAATGTGGGGTTTGTTATTCACAAGACAGCTCTGAGAAGGGAAAAAATTGGAGCTGAGGTTTGTGAGGGATGGTACAAAATATGATGGAATTTCTGACTAATAAATCACAGAGAACCATTCCAAAGCGAGGGAACTGGTCCATGCAGGGGCTTTTGAAAACCACTCTGTATTGTCCTCCCTGCTTTCCAGCAGGTGGGAAACATGGGATTTCTCCAGGCCTGTGACTCAGGCTGTCCATGGGCAGATGCTGATGGGGCATTTACAGCTCATGGACCAACCAAGGCCAGCCCCCACATGCAGGTGCAGCGTCTCCCGAGGGATCTGGATCCTGGAGTGAGGGATGTCCCCCAGAGGCACCTGCAGCACCCTCAGCATGCTGAGCTCTGCCACAGTGGAGAAGTAATCCTTCAAACAAGGGCTTGCGGAGCTCAGAAGGGTTTCCACAGGTTTCCACGGGTATCAAACCCCAGACACAAAGCTGGGGAATGCCAGCAAGGGGCACAGGCTGGAACAGCAGAAGCAACAAGAGCCCTTGGGAGCACCAAGGCAAAGGCAGGCAGGAGAAGAAACCAGAGCCAGGCCAGGCAGAAAGCCACAGCCCTGGGCGAAGAGCACAGCTCTCACTCAAGCATTGCTGTGTTTTAGTAGAAAAGGCCCAGAATGAAACAATTTCCCCCCCTTAGTTCTGTTAAAAGCAGCCAGTGCAGAGCTCCTGCTCTCCCCAGTTTGAGCCCTCAGGGCACTGGAGGATCCCTGGCCCATCTCTCTGGGCATTGCCCTGGGGGTCACTCCAGCAAATATTGCTGCTGCTAATGCAAGAGGAGAACCTGGTGTCAATATTTGCGGAACCAAAGCGCTGCCCTTAATTTTCTTGCAAATATTTAAGAAAAAAGTCAAACACGATCTCACCAGCCCGTCAGGAAAACCTCATTTGCACCACTGACAATCCAGATTTTCTCACTGAACCTCTCTCACTTCTAATAACCCAAAACTCAGAAGTGTTTCTTAATTTTAGCAGCTTTTTTTTTTTTTTCCCTTGACCCAGATACAAACAAGCTTTTACTACTGGGAAATGCAGCAGTGCAAAACCCATCATTTATTTTTGTGTTAAACCAGGAGAGTTTCTCTCCTTCCTCTTTAATTACCCACCTTGATGGTGCTCTGCATTCTCTCCGAGTTTAGAAGGTGTTTCATATTCCCACCCTGGTTCCTCCCTGAGCTCAGGGTCCAGCTCTGCCTAAATCAAACTGGGTATTTAAGACACACCAATGGTGGCTCAGGCTTGGCGTGAGTAGACAAGAATAAATTTGCTTTTTATAAGGATTTTATTAAAAGCAATTCCATTTGGAGAACCAGAAGATGAATTAAGAGAGTGATGCTGGGCTGTGTGTTAATTGCAGACAGTTAATTTAATTAGGGGTGGCTGATGAGTGCGGGGCAGTGCTGGCTGGAGACTCTGTGGGGGCTCCAGCTCTGCCACAGCCATGGAGAAAAATCCATGTCCTCAAGACATCCCCCAACTTTCCTGGTGGTTTGACTCATTAGCAATTTTCCTTTTCGTGCTCTTTGAGGGGAAAAAAAAAAGGAAAAAAAAAAAAAAGGCATTTTGGAGAAGAGAGGAACAAGTAAAAGACAGCCAAACCCATGAGAGCACTTAGGGAGGAAAAAACCCTCTTGTGTTCCTGGTGTTTCCTGCTTAACTTTTCCATTTACACCCGAACTGCAGCAGCAGGGGTTACATGAGGCAGCTCCCAGCGCTTCCAGAGGGCAGGGCCTGCCCAGCCTTGGCTTTGGGGAGCACAGGAGTGTGCAGGAGCTTTTAGTGTGTCTAACCAGGACGTGAATTCTAGACGGGAATTCAAATCCAATCCCATGAATCGCCAACTTCCCATCAAAGCAACGCTAGAGAGTGGGCAGGATTAAGGATGTGCTGAGTTAACGTTTGAAATCAAAGTAAGCACTGACAATCCTCTTGAAACACAGCAAATTTCCTTTATCCTCACTGCCAGGGAGGAGAATCTTCCCTTCCAAAATGGGAATTTTTACCATTATTTTGTGTCCTTTCCTGTTTTTCATGAGGCAAAAGTTATGAAGGCATTTCAAACATGAATTACTTGAAACCGGCTTAATTCCCACTAGAACTCGGCTGGAATTCTCTAGATTGGAGTGTTTGGGGTTCATTTTCCATTTCTACACCAGTGAAATTGTGCATTCCTTCAAACCTAAGGAACACGTAAGGTTGGTCTTGATGCTCTTGGAGGTCTTTTTCAGCTGTGATCATTCTGTGATTCTGTGGACACGGTCTGAAAGACCAGGAGGGAAAAAAGACCATTAGTCCCTTCCCTGAGGGAGGCAGACCCCTTCCAGCTCCCCTGGTGCTGTGGGCTCCACGCTGGGTCTCTCCAGGCAATGCCCTCCCCTGCTCACTGAGTGTTGGGAGTGCTCCAGCCCCCAGGGACAGTGGGAGTGGGGGGCTGCAGAGGTGGAGATGGGCTGGATTCCGTGTATTCACACAGAGAGGAACAACCTGCTCCCTCTCCTGTGGAGGAGAGGCCTCCAGAGAAGGTGGCTGTGCTGGAGGAACACGACCCTGCAGAACCAAACCCTGGCCAGCCAAGAGCCAGACCAGGCAAGTTTAGCAGCTGCATTATTTAAAATGATTTAATTGGCAATGACAATGTGTAATCTAAGGCTGCAATATAAGCAAAACCCCACTTGAGCCGAATTGCTGCGACACAATCATTTGCTGATTAATCCCCCAAGTACACTGTAAAGGACACAGCCAAAGACTTTGGGACAATGGCCTTATTTTTACCGTGCCACATCATATTTTTCATTTACGGGTGCAGCTCTTGTTAAAGACCTGTAATTTCATCTTTGGTTCACCCTGTGAGAAGTCTTTGCCTCGTCCCAAGATACTCACTTAGAAAAGCTCTCACCGAAAGCTTGCAACCAACAATAAAAACAATCACCCTGAAACCACCCTCAATTGGGGGCATTTCCATCAATCCAGCTCCTGCTGATGCTCCCCTTGCAGCTCGGGCTGTTAAATGATTTCTCACTTTCCTGCTCGCTCTGGAACTGCACAAAACTCTCACATTTGGGCACCGCTGGAAGCAAAAACAGGAAAGCTGCAAAGCTCCTGGGTCCCCGTGCCAGGCAGGAGGATTTTGCCCTAAATGTCCCCGTTTCCATCACGTCCTTCATGCTAATTGAGTTTTCAGCCTCGGCTTGAGCTTCCTGCTGGCAGCTCCTGGCCCAGCACATCATCAGTTCTGGGGCCGTTCGGTGCCTCCTGGGATCTGGGTTCAGCTCCAGGTTTTCCACCCCTTTCCTGTGTGGGACTCCAGGGAACGATCTCACTCCTTGCTGCTGCAGCTCCCCTCCCTCTCAGCAATAACAAACCCACTAATTCACGTCGCTCCAAGACACAAGAACCATAGCAATAAAACTTGCAAACGGAGGAGAGAGAGAGAAGCATGTAAATATGATTCAAACCCAAGCTGAAGTTACTAAAATCCAATTGAGTTCAAATTTCTCCTTCTCCTTCCCCGGGCTGATGTTTCCCCAAAGCTGCTCCCTTGAATTACGTGTGCACAGTCACCCTTCATTTCCATCAGCTGCATTCCCACGTTGGAAAAACCCCACCATCTTCTGTTGCTTACGGAGAAAATAATTTAACTGATGAGGGTTTTGTCCAGGTTCTGAGTTCTGAGTGCATGGACAGCCAGGGATGCCCCTGAAACTGGGAAAGGTTTGCAGGAGTGAGACCAAGGAAATGCCTGACCCCCGTTTCAAAAGGATCTGGGTGTTTATAGAAGCACAACAAAGAGTTTGAGCAGTGGTAGCAACCAAAAAAAGGGATGAGTTGGGTTTGAAGAAGCGTGGAAGTGTCTCAGCCCAAACCTTCCTGCTGGAGCACCAAGGGCACAGGCAGGTGACCAAAGGGTGACACCTGTGGGGTGGCTGTGCTGGGGTGGCACCAGTACTGCTGGGGGTGGTGAGACTTGGGTTGTTTCCAGGAATTCAGCCCTAGGAACAAGAAGGATGTTGGTTAGACCCGGTTGTCTGCTCCTCATTGCCCTGGAGACGTGGATTGAGGGCACACACAGCTTCCCAGTTTGATGGGGTTTTGGTGGGGTGAGAGAATTGACCATAAAGGTTGAGCACAGATCTTCCAGGAACCAACTGCAAAATAATCTCAGATAACCAAGGAATTGCTGAGATCCTCACAGATCATCTGCTGTGGGGGTGGAGAGGCCCTGGGATGGAATTCCCAGAGCAGCTGTGGCTGCCCCTGGATCCCTGGCAGTGCCCAAGGCCAGGTGGGACAGTGGGAGGTGTCCCTGCCCTGGCAGCCTTTAAGGTCCCTCCCAACCAGCCCATTCTGTGATTCCCCCCAGAGAGCACACACAATAAATCAGTTTTTTGGAGCACTCCCTTCTTCCCGGGGTCATTTCCATGTTCCCCTGCAGGGGCCGTGCTCTGGGTTTATTGACACACCAGCATCAGCCCTGAGCTGGAGCTGGAATGTGAAACCTCCTCTGTGCTCCATCAGCCCGTGTGGAGGCCTCTTGCAAAACCAGCCCTAATATTCAAAATTTAGCAACACCGTCTGTTAGAGATTTTGTTAAATAAAAACAACTCATTACCGAACTTAGATCTGGGAGAAGGATCAATCTCTTTCACATGCAACTGATTTTCTTCAGCTGGAAAAACACAAATAGCTGTTTCCCAGTATTTCTGATCCGTTTCCAAAGGTTTCTGACAGCAGCCACGTTCCTAACCTGTAGCCAAAGAAATAACTGCACTATTAATCTGGAACTGGCAGTAACTCCTGACATTTGAATTATGTTGCTGAAAGGTGTCTTTTTAGCAGCTGGTAAATAACGATCCCCTAATTACAGATATAAATCTGGGGAGGTATGAATGCAGCGCTGAAAGTGATGAAAATGTTTAATAAAATATGGCCCAGAAATGGAGAACGTGATTAGATTCAGCACCCTGACCACGGGGGTTTTCTGGGTGTGCTGATGGAGCCCTGAGGATGGCAACACCTCCCCGTCCCAGTGACAAATGAGGGGTGGGTGTCATTGTCCCAGGAAATCTGAGCAGTGTGGCAGGAACCCCTCCTTACCTGTGGTGGCTGCTGCAGAGGAGAGCATTTATGATGTGCCCTGCTGATAATCAGCAGACCTTTATTAATTTTGCTTCTCCAGTGAAGTTTGATGAAGATACGGTTTCCTTTTGGGGCCTGGATTTGTCACCTCTGTGATTCAGACTTATATCATAGATCTCTAATGACAGAAATTGGAAAGAGCTCAAAACTGGAGTTTATTTTTTTAAATCACTTTTTAAAATTCTATCCCAAGTCAACTGCTTCACAAAAGCCATGGCAGCTTGATCTGAAATGGCTTTATTTTGATGCTTCTCTTTCAGCTTTTTTGAGTATTACATTTAGTCCTTATAATTTTTTTGTTATTTTTTTGGTAGGGATGAAGACAAATTCTTTCACTTAAGATTGATTTTTTCTAATTGCAGCCTCACCAAAACCCCCTGGCAGAGCTTCTCCAGTGACTTCCACAACTCACTGGCTGCAGTACAAAGCCTGAGACAAAGCTCATCCAAGTGCCTGCATGGAGGAGGTCTCTGAGTGTGGCCTTGGAGAATATCATGGGATGTCTTGGGATGGAAGGGACCCACCAGGATCACCCAGCCCAGCCCCTGACCCTGCACAGACCCCCCAGATCCCACTCTGGGCATCCCTGGAGGGCTGTCCAAGCTCTCCTGGAGCTCTGGCAGTGCCCATTCCCTGGGGAGCCTGGGCAGTGCCAGCAGCCTCCCCTTCCCCAATAACAGAACAAAATAACACCTACAGGTGTAAATACAATATATCATCAACACTGACACAGCTCGGGGAATGGTGAGTGACCTTCCTGACCTCTGAGATACAGCACAGGCTGCATTTCTGAACCCATAATTGTAATTATCAGCCACAAGTGTGAGCTCAGCCCAGATCTCTATCCCCCTTCTGCAGCTTCAGCTGAGCCTGGAGGGAAAGCTGCCAGGCTCAGCCTCCCTGCCCTTCAGGGAACGAGCAGGGAAGTTCATTCCCAAGCTGCCAGTGCAGCTCCTCTCTCCAGCACTACATTCATTAACTCTGCAGCACAACACCCAAATTACTCCTTTTTAGCTTCTGCGAAGATTTCCATGTCATGCTCGGGGTGGTTCCATCTCATTACTGCTGCTCCTTTGCTGCTCCATTATTGATGCACAGGCACTGCCCATGCAAGGATTCATTAATAAGTCACGTTCTTAAATCCGTGTGCTCCCCTGAAAGGATCTCTGCCACAACATCTGCCTGTGTTCAAATTACAAATCACAGTAATGAGGGTCTGCTTCTGCTCATCCCAGCCCTGCCATGGCAGGGACACCTCCCTCTGTCCCAGGCTGCCCCCAGTGTCCAGCCCGGCCCTGGGCACTGCCAGGGATCCAGGGGCAGCCACAGCTGCCCTGGGCCTCGTCATCCTCAAACCCCACCACCCTCACATCCCAGGAATCTCCTCAGTGCAGACCTTGCTGAGGCCATCCCTGGCGTGGTGATGAAGATCTCACCAGGGGATCGCCGTGAATTCCTGGTGACCATCCCCAGGACCCAGACAAACCCACCCCACGACCAAAGCCCAGCCCCTGCCCTGTCCACACCGGTTCTCTGGGCTGGGCACAGCTGAAGACTAAACCAGTAAAAGGGGATTTAGGAGGAAACTTGTACAGGGGAGGAAGAACTGGGCTGCAGAAGCTGGAGCTGGCGTGCAAGGCTGAATTAATAGCTTAATGCAATTCAGTTCTTACTGGTTGCCTGGAAACTAACTTCGGGGGGAAAAAAAAAAAAGGGAAAAGCACAAACCATAATGGGTGTAGAGGGCTTAATAGGGAATTATTGATGCCACCAGACTGTCTGACAGTGTGATGGATTTCTAACAAAATCACTTGGAATGCTCCTTTCTTATTCCATGTTCTCCTGAATGCCAAGGTCCCAGGCCAGAGGACAGGAGATATTCCGAGGTGCTGGGGGCAGTGCCTGGCTGGGATATTCCCAGATCCCAGGCCAGAGGACAGGAGATATTCCGAGGTGCTGGGGGCAGTGCCTGGCTGGGATATTCCCAGATCCCAGGCCAGAGGACAGGAGATATTCCGAGGTGCTGGGGGCAGTGCCTGGCTGGGATATTCCCAGATCCCAGGCCAGAGGACAGGAGATATTCCGAGGTGCTGGGGGCAGTGCCTGGCTGGGATATTCCCAGATCCCAGGCCAGAGGACAGGAGATATTCCGAGGTGCTGGGGGCAGTGCCTGGCTGGGATATTCCCAGATCCCAGGCCAGAGGACAGGAGATATTCCGAGGTGCTGGGGGCAGTGCCTGGCTGGGATATTCCCAGATCCCAGGCCAGAGGACAGGAGATATTCCGAGGTGCTGGGGGCAGTGCCTGGCTGGGATATTCCCAGATCCCAGGCCAGAGGACAGGAGATATTCCGAGGTGCTGGGGGCAGTGCCTGGCTGGGATATTCCCAGATCCCAGGCCAGAGGACAGGAGATATTCCGAGGTGCTGGGGGCAGTGCCTGGCTGGGATATTCCCAGATCCCAGGCCAGAGGACAGGAGATATTCCGAGGTGCTGGGGGCAGTGCCTGGCTGGGATATTCCCAGATCCCAGGCCAGAGGACAGGAGATATTCCGAGGTGCTGGGGGCAGTGCNGCTGGAGCTGGAGCTGGGGCTGGAGCTGGAGCTGGGGCTGGAGCTGGAGCTGGGGCTGGGGCTGGAGCTGGAGCTGCCTGCGGGGGGCACAGCCCAGCCCCTCCGGGCTGCCCGGGATGCCGAGGCGCCTCTTGCTCCAGCGCTGCCCCGGGGAGTTTTAGCGGATGCTCCTCGCTGTGCTAATGGGGACGGGGAAAAACCACCCCCGGAAAGTTCCTGCCATCCCAAAGGCTGTGGAGTCCCTTGGGCTGAGGAATCTCGGCAGAGCCCGAGGAGAGCCGGGGCCACGGGCAGGAAAAGCTGCAGGAGCTGCGGGTTTGGATGGAAAGCTCCTGCTCGCCCCAGTCGGGACCTGCCAGGCCTGGGGAGGCACGGAGTGAACTGCTAATGATGCATGTTTTAATTAACTAAGGAAGCAGCTCAGTGGTTCTGGCGCCGCAAAGCAGAGCCTGTCCCTCCACCAGCCCCAGGTCACAGCAGCAGCTCCGGCAGCCAGACCCCGGTGCCCAGTTTTCCATCTTGGAACAGTGCAGGCTTTATCCTGATTATTTTTGACAGGAGTTAGGTCAGTTTAATTACCTTAACCTTCAGACCAGCATCCCCCTCTCTCCTGGCTACTTTTGGGTATATAACTAATGCACTGGCAGCAGCAAAGCAGAAAACACCACAAGCCCCAGCTGCTGGAGACCCTCCCCACACACCAACACCCACAAATTTCCAGCCCCGTGCCTCAGGGACAAACCCTGGCAGCTTTCCAGGGGAAAGGACGATCATATGTTAGGAACAGCTTTGAGAACAGACTCTGCCTCTTCTGCCATCTCTGAGGTGCATTGTACAAGGGCTGGGTAATGTAACTGTAATATAGAACATATTGTAATATAGAACAGTGCAGGGCTAATTTTGAGCCTGCTCCTGATTTATCTGTGATGTCAAGATATTCAGTAGATACCTTGAGAGCATTTTAAATAGTCTCTAAATAAAG
This sequence comes from Hylia prasina, assembly GCA_013397195.1. Classification (NCBI taxonomy): domain Eukaryota; kingdom Metazoa; phylum Chordata; class Aves; order Passeriformes; family Sylviidae; genus Hylia; species Hylia prasina. The sequence continues at coordinate 43,641 of VYXD01001083.1, read as the reverse complement.
TAAGTCATTATTTCTTGCTAAAAATGGGGTTTAAAATGAGCTAGTTACTGAAAAAAACCCCCAACAAACTGTGAATTGTTTTCCAATTTCATCGGTCCCTTTCCTGTTTCCAAGTGATTTGTGGTAATAAAGCGCCAACATGGAGATCAAATGCCCCAACAGGATTATTTAATGACTCACAGAATGTACACCAAATCCCTACAACCTGAGCTAAGACAAACATAACCACACATCCTTTTAATTACCGTTCTTTAGACACTGGGGGTAGAAATAGAATTTTGCTCACCAGTTCACTTATTTTTCATTGTTGTCCCGTTACCCACAGGTTCTGTTCCCCATGAATCTCTTTTTAGGGGTTCCTGAACCAACAAACCTGGAGCTGTTGGGGCCCTCAGTCGTGAGAGGAATTTCTGGATTTTCCAGAAGGAATGGAAGGGAGGACATGGATTCCAGGCTGAGGAGCTGAAAAACCTTTTGGGTACAGAATTTCCTCTGCAGCAGTGTGGATTTCCAGGAATGGAAATCCCTTGGGAGGGGCCTGGGGCACCTCACCCTGCTGGGCTGGCTCTGGGAGCAACGAGTGCATCTTCTCCCATAGGAATTTCCATGGAAACAAACTGTTTTAATGGGAAAACATCTGCTGAGGGCATCCCCCCACCTCCTCACGCCTCTCCACCAAAACCCACAGGTGCCAGGATGGCCACAGCTCCAAACAGCTGGATGGATGATCAACAGCTGGACGTGATCTCAGGGGCCTTTTCCAGCCTGGACATTCCCTGGGCTGGCAGCACTCTGTGCCAGTGAGGTCCTGCCCAGGAGAATTCCAGCACTCCCAGCCCTCGGGCTCTAACCCAGCCGCGGGTTTGGAATGAACACCCGCCTCACCTGGGGTGGGTTTCCCTGGGAAAAGCAGGAGTGGAGCTCCTGGGCACGGCCCAGAGCCTCTGGAGCAGGGCTGGGGGTGCCAGCCAGGGCTGTCCGGGGGGTTTCACTCCCACAGCTCCAGAGAGGGATGTGGGAAGCAGAATAATTGCACCTGACCCCTGCAGGAGGGCTGGCAGCCAGCAGGCTCCCGCGCGGCCTCGCTGACCCCAAAGGTGTGGTCAGCCCCTGCCCGAGCCCAGCCCGGCTCCTGGGGTGAGTGTGAGCACCTCCACCCCACACAGCTCCCGTCACAGCCCTCCCGTGGGAACTGCTGCTCGCCCTCTCTGGGGCTAAAGGGATTTATCTGAGCCCAGGAGCTGTCTCCCAGCTCACGTAATGCAGAGCATCCCCCGGCCTCTTCTTCTGGACAGAGGGAGACGTCCTCCTGCAGTTCAGGAATGTCAAAGCCTTAGTTCTTCATGGTTGCTGGAACCAGTCATTCCGAGGCTGTTACTCTGCAAAATAATTCATAGATTCCAAATACTGGTATTTATAGCTGAAGCAGAACTCCTAAAATCTCGTGGTTCTAATGGGAATGTTGGCAGGTCCTTTATTATGTCACAGCGAGCAGTGGTCTTAAAAGTTCTGGAATCAAACTATCAATGCATGATAAATGGGGGGTGAGCTGCTCGTGTCACACCACTTATTAAGTTGGTACCATAAATTATTGCACTGTAAAAATCAATGTTTACTTCAGACTTCCCTCCCATATTTTCATTGCTATTTTCCAGAGTTCATTTAGAAACTACAAGAAACAAAAAAAAAAAAAAGGAGAAAAAAAGAAACCTCAAACCACGTGAAACAGGAAAATTAATTTTCTTCAGGCTGAATTGTTCTCTGTTACCTAAACAAAACAACAGCTGAGGGTGTTGCAATTATTAAAACTACCTAGACAAGAGAGGATGAATTGGAGATGGATCAGACCATGGAGTCAGATATTAATCAAAAATTCCAAGAGTGGAATTTAATAAAGTATGCTTCTTTTATAAATTTTTTTTTGAGAATGAATCACTATTTATCATCCAATTTAAACTTTTTATTCCCAGATGAGACCTCCAGGAGCACAGCCAGTGCAGCATGAGCGTCCCTTTAATGTCGGGCACGATGTTCTAATGTTAATGAACATTAATGAACACTATGCTAATTCTCCTGGATTTTGCACCAGGAGAAACATCCCCTGCTGGGGCAGGACACCCTCTCACCCTCCCCTGCTCCCAGGGGATGCTGAGAGTGCCAAAATCTGCCTGGATGGCACAAAGTGAGGAAAATCCTTCATGAGGAACATCTCCTGAGCTGTCTCAGGATGGGATGCCCGGCCCTTCCATCCCTCCCCTAAAGACTTTCCCCAGTTTAGGATCCCAGTCCCCGTAGTGTCAGTGCACAGCTGTTAAATCCTGCTGGGGAAAACTCAGGAACAGCAAAGGCCCAAAGGGATTTGTGTGGGAGGAGATCCCGTGGCCGTGTTTGCGCTGCACAGCCGAAGGTGAGCTGGGGATCACACCTCTCCCGTGGCTGCAGGAGTGTCCCACGCCTTCAGGAGCAGCCTGGCAGGTCCCTGGGCAGGAAACAGCAAGAAAAACACATTTTCTAGGTTTTTACACCCAAAGAGTGGAGCTTTCTTTGGAAAAAAAAAAAAAAATCCCTGGTGTTTCTGCCAGTTTGGTTTCAGCTTATGCTTGGCAGGAGCTGCATGCCAGCAGCGCGTTCCCCACTTTGTTTTGATAGACTCTGTCTCCCAAAATCTGAGATTTTTGGGGATTCCTCTCCTCGAGCTCAGCGCCCAGCCACTTCTCCAGCATTCCTGCACTTCCCAAAGCCGAGGGCAGCGTTTATCAAGTGCCACCTACAATGCAGGGGCTGCCAAAAACCTCCTTTCCTGCGGGCCAAGCAGGGGATTTATTTGTAAGTCAGAGATTTCACAAACAGCAGCATCACAGGGCACATCAGCTGTACCTGCGAGCGAGCACATCCCATCTCCGGCGAGCTTTTGTGACAGATGACTCAAAGGGGACACATTCAGGGGCCTCAGAAGCTTTTCTGGCTTTTCTTACCTCATTTGTGTGTTTGCAAAGCGTCAGAGCGGGGCACGGCGTGAGTGACGGGGCTGGCACAGCCAGGTGTCACCACGGGCTGCCTGCAGAGAGGTGAGAGGGGAGAATTTCCCACCTCACACAGCACAGGGAGAGGCTCCCAGCCAGAGCAGGAGGCACAGAGCCCGGGGCTAGGCTGGGGGATTGGGGGTTTAAGCGGGACACTGCCTCGGTTTGCTTGGTGCCCAACCACGCTCTGGGAATTTGGGATTCCCCCGCCTCAAAAAAAAAAAAAAACCCCAAAAAAAAAAAAAAAGTCTGAATTCCGCAAGATAAAAGTTTAGTACTTAAACTTCACCTGCCTCTAAAAGAAGGGACTGAGGAAGAAGGTATGGCTGCTATGATTTAACAGCTCCAGCAAGGATTCTGTGCAGAGTGGGAAAGGAAAAGTCTGTCACAGGCCTCTCAGGAAAAGTCTCTCACATCTCAGGCCGAGATTCCCCCACCCTACAAATGAACATTTTTAACCCTCTTGTGGGCCATGGTACCACCCAACAGGGGGTCCTAAAGGTCAAGTGCCTGTGCTTGTGATTGCCCGAGGGTTCAGCAGCTCTCCCAGGCAGGATCTTGCAGATGCACAAACTCATTAATCCTGCAGGTTCAGGGTGCATCTGCAATCCTCCTGCATCCCACATCCCTCCCTATTACCTCCAATTTGGATCATCTGCCTTGTTTTGCAGCCGGAGCTGTCTGCAGAGGGGATCTGAGCCAGCACAACTCCTTGCTATGGAGACTTGCTCCTCGGTGACGTGAGCAGAGAGTTTTGCATGAAAATCAAAAGAACAATCTCGGAGGAGTCTCTCCTCAGAGCTCACGCTGTCCTGAGAGCACGGCGTGTATGGGAAATCACACAGCTCCTTCTGTCCGCAGCTGGAAAGCTTCAACTCATTAAGCCAATTATTTTGCTTTAACAATATGAAATTAAAGGAGGGGTTTTTTTTTTTGCTTAAAAGTAATAGACAGAGGCAGCCTGAGCGAATCCTGTGTGTCAGTCTGGATGTATTGCAGAGCTGCTCTGGGGCAGATGTTTAATGAGTGACCGAACCATGTGCATCACCTGGGGCTGTCCCGCACATCCCATCCCTCTCCACAGCCTTGGTGGGGANACAGAAACTTTTAGGGGCTCAAGAGATCCCCTAGTCATCAACTGTGCCTGTGAAAACCTTGTTTAATAGAAAATCATACATGCAAAGCTGCTGACAACTTGCATCTGTCAAATGCAAGGCAATCAAATTTTTTATCAGAAATACAATAGAATTTGATATGTTATGATATATGATCTATGATATATGATCTATATCATACATCATACATCATACATCATATATCATATATATATCATATATTTTATATATTATATAATACACAATATATTTTCATATATTATATAAAATAACATTAAACCTTAAATAAATCTCAACACTACTTACCTTTATATTATTTTTAATTAAGCGCAACACTCCTGGGTTTTTTTTCTTTGTTGTTGTTGTCGTCCTGACCTTTCCAGAGCACTGAGCTTTGCCAGCAAACCCAGTCATTTGCCCGTGCTGCACAGAGGCAAAGCGAACTGCCAAATAAAATTGGTGCCATCTATTTACAGCAGATATCAAATCCCCCCTGGAAGCTGGTAAATCCCCTTCCCTGTGCTCAGGTATGAGGGGCCACAGCCTGGCTTTTCCAGGAGGGTTTCATTATCCAGTGCTGGTGCTTGATGCCGTTCCTGGGTAATTTCAGGTAAATGAGCCCTCCCCATCTCATTCCCAGAACGGTTTTATCGCCGTGTGAATTAGCTCCTCACACTTCTGCACAGTTACCTCTCCAACAGGAATTTCTTTGCGGAGCAATAGAAACATCCAGCAAATAAAAAAAACATCCCAGCAAGTGCTGAATGCCTCCCAACAAACCTCAGCTTCTTCTCTTCCAGCAATTAAAATATTGACATTTTTTCATCAATCCCTTTCTCAACAGCTGAGGGAATCCAAACCAGGGAACAAGGACCAGGCAGAAGGCAGGGATGTTTTCCAGGAAAAATTGTGGTTATCCAATAAAATCCAATCCAGACGTAAAATCCATCCATGTGAAAATCTTCCTTTGTCAACATTTACAGGAGTTTCCTAAAACATCTCTTCTTTTTGGAAAATAGCCTCAAACTAAATTTGAAAACCGCTTCAGAAATGGGGTTTAGAGGACTTGGAGAGAAGAAAAGCCATTTGTTCTGAGGCAATCAGGGTTTGCTTAGACTGGTGTGGAAACAGGCAAAGAGGACAAGATTTGACTGCTCTGGATGGAAGGATCAATTCCAGGCGAGTTTCTGTTTGTGCTCACTATAAACCCGTTTTTTTCATGGGTCTCACATAAACCCAAATGTGCTCTGGCACTGAATGAAGAATGGAACTGAAACCAGGCTGGGCATTTGGGGGTCTGGGTGCTCACATGCAGCAGCAGAGGTCTCACAGCTCACCACTGGTACGTGTTTAAGGCACTCTCTTCATCAAAAAACTTATATTTAAAGAGAAAATAAAATATGTTAAACCCTTTACCAAGGACAGAATGTGAGATCAGAGCAAAAACCAGGTGTGGAAAACTACAACCATAATTCAACTGCTTGGATATTTCAATACTTCCAATTCAAAAGTCATTCTTGCAAAAAAGGCTGTCCCATCCACAAGCTGACCAATGCCATATATAAAAAAAAATTGTCCTTCAGAATCACTTTAATCACAACAAATGTTGCCAAAGCAGGTTTTAAAGCCGTCCCTAATGGTGGTGTTTATCTAGGAGAGTTCAGCAGCAGAGGGCAGAGAGAGGAGCGCTGAGGGGCAGAACCGAGGGCAGAATCGCCAGTAAATTCTCCTTTTCGGGGCTTTGCAGGCAGCCGGGGCTGGGGCGGGTTTCCCCCGTGGCACCTCAGTGCCTGTGCTCCTAACCCCGATGCCGGCCAGGCCGGGAGGGGTGCCCGGGGCACAGCTGGGCACAGCTGGGCACAGCTGCGGGAGGGTCCGAGCAGGGAACGGGAGCAGGCAGCGCTGAGGCTCTCGGCTCCCGGGTGGTTCGGAGTGCTCGGTGACGGCCCCGCGGGGCCAGGGGAGCGGGTGGCTGCTCACACATCAGCAGCGACCCCTCCGTGCGTTCTTCCCATCTCCCGTTCAGCGAGCCCGGCCCTGCCATCCTCCCTTCGCGGAGCTCCGCTGCCAGAACGTGCCCAGCACAACGCTGTGAGCAGCGCATCCCGGCGGAGGTGAGGCATGGGATGCGCGCATCCAGCTGATCCCCGGCGTTCCGGGCCTCGTTGCCATGACAGCGGAGCCTCCTCTCCTCTCCTCTCCTCTCCTCTCCTC
>VYXD01001083.1:21183-36688 GCA_013397195.1 Hylia prasina | reverse complement strand
CTCCTAACTTTGTGTCACCACTCCGGTCCAGGGCACACGGAGCTCCTCCAGCTCCTCTTTGCTGGCAAACGAGGCTGTGCATTAATGATGGAATAATTTACATTTCTGTCAAGCTGATGCCAAAATGTCCTCGTAACTTAAAGAAAAACCCAAACAAACCTTGGTGACATTTGTACAAACTGTAGGGAATTGCCTCCTCTTATAAATCAAGATTTTTGTTGAAAACAAACACATTTTCCCCATATTCTGGGACCTTGTTCCTCATGTCCTGTGCTTGTTCCTCAGCCTTGGCACCAGCTGAGTTTCCTCTGAGACATCTTTCAAGCCTTTGCTCCCACATGTTCTTAGACTTCCCTTCAATTTTTCTGCTTATACAGAAAATGTTTACGTTTGCACGCAGCCTGGCATCACCTGCCGTGCAGGAGCAGCTCAGCATTCCCCACTCCCTGGGGTTGTCCCCTGCAGATCCCTGAGCAGGGACACCCCTGGACGTGGGAATGGGGAGAAGGACCCAGAGCTTTCATCCTCTTCCACTTCTCCTTGAAGGATTTCCTTTCCTTCGGAATGTTCTCTCTGAAACCGTGCCAAAACCAACAGCATTCCTCAAATTCAATTTGTTATTTCTTGAACAACGGAAGAAAACATAATATTCTTGGGTATATAATATGCAAACCCCGCTTGGGTCTATTATTTGAAAAACCCAAGGCAGCTCTGCCTGTGGAGATTAGGCAGAGCAGAAATACCATTCCCTGTGCAGAAATAAAGCTGTTTTCCTCAGCCACAAACGCTGTCCCAGGTGTTTCCCTGCTTCTGGCAAAAAAAACCCCAGGCACATCCCCCCAGCAGCCGCACGGGGTGTGGCTGTGAGCAGCACCTTGGGAAGGTGCCCAAATGTCACCTTGGTCCCTGCTGCCCGTGCCAGGAGCAGCACCAGCCCCCTCTTGCAGCCCGGATGATCTGATGTGGGCTGACCGACCCCGTCCTTCAGGAGCTGCTCTGTGCCCCTGCCCCTGGCCCGGGGGTCTCTGGGGGCCCTCCCAAGGCAGGAGGATTCCAGGCACAGCAATGCCAGCCCTCAGGACAGGCTGGGAAATGGACAGTCGGGTGGTCTGCAAGGTTTGATGGTGCCCCTCCACGCCCGAGGCCAGGGGCTGAGCCAGGCCTGTGCAGGAGGGGGCCAGGGGCACCAGCAGAACGCTGCTGCTCCAGCACCCAGCACCCCCGGCCTGATTTAGGGCTTCCTTGGCAGCTCCAGGCTCCCTCCAGCCCCTCAGCAGAGCCCCTGCCCTCGCATGGGTGCACGAGAAATCCCCGCACTCGGATTCAGGCCAGCCCTTCCCCTCGCAGCCATCGGCACCAGGATGCAGCAAATGAAGCAGCAGCTCTCCACAGGCTGCTGGACTCCCCTCTCAGCCCTCACTCTCAGCCAAGAACTCCCACAGAAACGCTTTTATATCTCAAGACTACTTGAGAGGAACCTAAGTGCTGCACTTTCACTGCCAAATTTAATTTCTTCGTGGAGCTCTCAGCTCACTTAAAAGCCTGCCAGGCTCTCTGAGGGCTGAGAGCTCCTCAGGGCACGGCCTGGCCTCGCCCCTGGGGGCACAGGCACCCCCTGCCCTGCTGGGCTCTCCCCTTCCCTTCTGCATGCAGAGGGCAACTCAGCGCCTCAGGTGCATCTCCTGCAGTGGCTGCAGTCACCCTCCTCTGAGGGGGCACACAGGGCCCCTCTCCAAGCCCAGAATTCCAGAATCCCTGAGGCTGGAAAAGCCCTCCCAGCCCAGGCAGTCCCAGCTGTGCCCAATGCTCACCTTGTCCCCAGCCCAGAGCCCTGAGTGCCACCTCCAGGGATCCCTGGGACACCTCCAGGGATCCCTGGGACACCTCCAGGGACGGGCACTCCAAACCTCCCTGGGCAGCTGCACGGCCTGAGCTCCCTTTCCCTGGGGAAATTCCTGCTGCTGTCCAACCCGAGCTGCTCTGGTCCATCCTGAGGCCATTTCCTCCCATCCTGTCTCTCATTCCCTGGGAGAACAGGACTCCCCCGGCTGTCCCCTGCTCTCAGGGAGCTGTGCAGGGCCAGGAGATGTCCCCAGGCCCCTTTTCCTGCAGGCTGAGCCCCCTCCCAGCTGCTCACACGTGCGGCTGTGCAGACCCTTCCCCAGCTGCACGTCTGGCACAGGTGCAGGGGCCGGGGCAGATCCCCCTGCCTGGATTTTCATGGTTTGTCGTGATAAAAATCCCCCAAAGAACAGGGAGCAAGGGCTGAAACAGAGATGGTGCAGTGCCCAGAGTAAATTGGAGAAACAAAATTAGAAACAATCTGTGTTTCAAAAATGTGGTCAACAGAATGCATCACCATGACAATTCTTGCTAGAAGCAACAAGAGAGGCTTCCTGGCAGTGCTGAAGGAGGGCTGGTTCAGGAGTGAGGATTCATCAAAATGCAATTTACAGCACCAAAAAAATATATCTGTAGTGGCATTTCATTGACTTTTATTCTTAAAATGTGAGAACTAGACTGAAGAAGCATTACCTTACACTGAATTCTGTGAAAATCCTGATCCTGACAGAAAATCAGAGACATCTTTAGCATGTTCCTTGGTGGTTGCATTCCAGACAAAGCTAAAATAAGGATCAAAGATTTATATCACAGATAGAAAATAAAATCAAACTAGAGTCTCAGATTAAGGCGCGCAGAGGTGGGCTTTAAATTATAAATATGGTTCTAAAAGGAAATGTAAAGAAAGGATTAAAATACCCACGCACTGAAAAATAATTCCTTTTAAAGGTGTCACCATGTCCCAGCTAGGAGAGAAACACAACTTGTTGCAATTTTAATGATGGTTCTCTCAAAATATCCTGTTCAGAGGGCTGAACATCCCTCCCCCCCAGCTGCCCTCCCTGGCACATTGGGTGAGGATTCACAGCCACAAAATCCACAAAAAAATGGATAGTTTTAATTTGGGGCAGCTGAGAGGCGACGTCAGAGCTGTCCTGATCGGTGAGGTCACACAAATGCATCGTCATGGAGAGGGCAGGGCTGGAAAGAGAGAAACAGGGGAGCAAATCTGCCTGGGGGGAAAAGAGAGAAACAGGGGAGCAAATCTGCCTGGGGAGAAAAGAGAGAAACAGGGGAGCAAATCTGCCTGGGGAGAAAAGACTGAAACAGGGGAGCAAATCTGCCTGGGGAGAAAAGAGAAACAGGGGAGCAAATCTGCCTGGGGAGAAAAGAGAGAAACAGGGGAGCAAATCTGCCTGGGGAGAAAGCCAAGGAGCCCAGAGCAGCTGTGGCTGCCCCTGGATCCCTGGCAGTGCCCAGGGCCAGGCTGGACACTGGGGACAGCCCGGGACAGTGGGAGGTGTCCCTGCCATGGCAGGGGGTGGGATGGGATGGAATTTAAGGTCTGAGCTATTCTGGGATCCTGCGATCATCAAAACCCCCAAGGAAACACAGCAATGTTTTGATGACAAATGAAATAAAGAGCAGCTATGGCTGGGGGTGGTGGTGGGATGGAGATCACGTCTCCACCTCTGGAGCTTCCCCCAGCAGCTCTCCCTCAGGGGTTACTATTTACTACATTTTAGGGAGTGCAGGCACTGAGGATAAATTTCCTCTCTTAAGCCCATAAATCTCTGCAGGTCTGACTGAACGCTCAGCATGGTATATGTGTGTGGCCGGGCTGACCTTGAGCCGGGGAAAAGTTTTTTAACAAACTTCTCCTTTCGGAAAAAAAACCCAAACCCATTGCAGGCTGACAAATCCTGCCCAGCTTCCATCAATTGCCACAGGTTGTCTTAATTTTTTAGTGCTTAAGTAACATTCCTTTCTCATCAAAATACTTGGTGTCAAATATTTCATTTTGAATGTTATGCTATGCTAAAAAATAGTAAATCACTTAGCAACTAAAATGAAATATCTAACGTGAGGTCAAACTGGCTACTTTGTTGATTCAGGCATGAAATAACAACTTTTTATCATTTTTGCTTTCAACAAAGCTGCTTTTTTTTTTGCTTTTTTTTTTTTTTCATTTTTCCCCCAGGCAATTCCGAATTGCCAGGGAATAAAATAAATATATTAGCCCCAGGTAGGTACTGTATAAGTAATATACGGTAGAGTTATAATAGAACACTGAAAAACTCCATTACGTTGCTGTTCCTTTGTCAGAGGCAGGACTGGTTGGAGCAGCACTTGTATATCTCAGTGATATCTAATTCCCAGGGAAAACCTTCCAGCACTGAGAGCACAGCCAGCTGCAGGCAAACAGCATCATCAAACACTGTCAGCAAGGGGATTATTCACGGAACCCAAAAGGAGAAAAAGGAGCAGCAGAAGAGACAGGGTCTGTGACACTGAGCAGCTCCGGGGGGCTCTGAGGGGAGCAGGGCAGGGCTCAGCCCTGCTGGCACGGCCACAGCAGCACCCAGGGGTCCCTCACCTCGGGGAAACCCCCCAGGGCAGCAGCCCGGCCCGGCTCTCAGCTCCTCCCAGCCCCCTGTCCCGCGGGAATCCCGTCCTGCAGGAGGGAAAGCACAGGGAAAAGCCCTCCCAGCCACCGAGCCCAGGGTGTGCCAGTGCAGCTCGGGCACCCGTTACCCTGTCAGGACCTGCTGGACAGCCCCACATCACCTTCAGCATCCAAATCCCCAAAATCCTGTCTGCTTGATCCTCTGTGTCTGCAGCTCCTGGGGACGGGAAGGGAGCGAGGTTCTCCCCACCCACAGGAGGTGCAAATTCTCTGTTTGTCTCATAAACCACTTCTCTCACAGAAAGGGAAAGCCACAGAAAGGAAAAGCCAGTTTTTCCCACAAGGATGTAAGGACAGGAATAATTGTGAGGACCTGGGAGGGAAGGAAATCAAGGCAAGGTTGTGAACCCACCTCCAGGGCTGGTGACCTGCAGGGACTGGGGCTGGGACCAGATCAGCTCTGATGGACACAGATCTGCCCTGCTAGGACCCAAATCAGCTCTGATGGACCCAGATCTGCCCTGCTAGGACCCAAATCAGCCCTGATGGACTCAGATATGCTCTGATGGAACCAAATCAGCCCTGCTAGGACCCAAATCAGCTCTGATGGACCCAGATCTGCCCTGCTGGACCCAAATCAGCTCTGATGGACACAGATACGCTCTGATGGACCCAAATCAGCCCTGCTGGGCCCAGACCATCTGTGCTGGGGCCCAGCTGAGCCCTGCTGGGCCCAGCCCAGCCTTGCTGTGCTGTTTCCATGCAGAGCTGGGCTGACCATTCCCTGCCCCCCTCCCTCTCGTGTCCCCAGTGCCTGGCACAGGCAGGGCCACCCGCAGGAAGATGCAACGTTGGAACATTTCCCGGAGCTGGGGTGACGTCAGCCTTTCCCCCAGTGCTCCCAGTTGTGTCCGTGGGCTGGGCTGCCCAACACCTCCCTCGAGGAGGGGAGCCCGGCCCTGGTGACTCACGCTGCCACCGCCGAGGTGACAAAGTGCTGCCTCTCCTCGGCGGCGCTCCCGTCAGAGAGGGGGCACAGCTCCAGCCCCCCGCTCTATTTATGGGTGCAGGCAGAGAAAAACATGCTCCTGCCACGTTCTAAAATAAAAATCTCTGCGAGCTTGGTGAAAAACACCAGATGACTGCACGCAAGGATGAGGGGATATTAATGCAGACGGTGACACCTCCGGTTTTGGTGCTGCCTGGAGAAGGTGCCAGCGGAGCTGCCAGCCTGGACTTTGGGCACCTGCCTCCTGCCCTGGCTGCAGCACAGGGTGGGAAGGGCAGGGCACACACTGGAAACACCAGGAGCGCCAAAAAAAGCCAAATCCTGGCCCAGCTTTGAAGCCAATCTGGCAAAGAGCGCTGGGAGAAAGCAGGAACACTGGGAAATTTTGAAATATTTCCATTGTCCAGGAATTTATAAATCTACGAAAGGCTCGCTGATGCATCTGAAACGGCTTTGGCTTTCTAGTATTTATCTAAAGCAGTAATTCTTCCGAGTGTTTTACAGGATGTTCAGCCCTTCAAGTGGAGCTGTACAGCAGCAATTATAAAATGCAAAGGGCAGCGCTGCTCAAATGAGAGACCTCAGCCACAGAGAGGTTTTAGCTCCTCGAAACCTCATTTGTAAGCAGGGATAAAATGGAAGAGTAAATGGAAGAACCTGATAGCTTCATGTCAGAGAAGACATGAACCGTGACACAGCAGTGTCAGCCAAAGGAAAATGAGCTGTTAAAGCACCTGGAGTGGAACAACACACAGTTTCTGAAGTGGCAGATTAAAAAAAAAAACCTGATAATGGGTCACGAGTGATGAAATTTATGCCTTGTTTCTGCCGTGCACTGGGACTTCCACTTTCAGATCTGCAGTCAGAACAGATTAGATTGCCTCCAAATGAAAGTGTCAAGGTAAAACCCAGCAAGTGTAGTTCAACAGCTCTGTAAAAACATTGGCAGCGAGGGAAACAAGCAAACAAACCTCTTTCTGCTTTTCCTGCAGCCCCTGCACCTGGAGAACAAGGCTTTAACAGAGGCAGCAGAAATGTGATAAAAGCAGAGTGGAAGAGGCCTTAAGTGCCTGTCAAAAGACGTTAAATAAGATTTTATGGAACTAAACCATGATTCAGCTTTTCTAATATCACATAAAACTAAGAATTGGAAAAAAGGTCAGGGTTTTTTTATTGACCCCCAGGAGGAAATAAAAGCCTCTGGATGGCTGGTGGCCACGGTGGCTGCAGAGAACAGCAGCTCCAGCCCGGCTGATTACTGAGCAAACCACTCTCCCAACCACATTTCCCCCTCCTGCTTCAAGCAATGCCTCGGCACAGTTTATCAGTTTCCAATCCACTAACTAAAATAACTCAGGGCTCTTCATTTTCCTGGGCTGAGGAGGGCAGAGGGCAGCCCAGGAGCGTTTGTGCCTCGAGGTTCTGCGCCGCTCGTCTGGCGCTGCCCACGGCGGCATTTCCATGCTGCAGGGCTGGAGGTGGGGAGCTGCACCGCCTGCAAACATCCCCGGTGACACACTGTGGGGAGGAGAAGAACTCGTTTTCCTCCTGACCCCGAGTGAATTCTGGCACAGAAAAGCCCCCAGAGTTGGGTTAATTGTTTCCCCGGGCGGGGAGGACGCGGCGGGTGGATCGTGCCGCGCCTGACCCCGCAGCGGCCGCCTCTTCCCTCCCAGCTTCATGCAGCTCTTTGGAGCCCTGATCAGCTGAAACAAGAGATCTTCCTCGGATCATAAACTCTGAGGGGAATCAGTAAATCCTGCTATTTTATTGTGCTGACCTTTCGACCACCATCTGTCTTTTGGCTCTTCAGTTTATACATGAGAAAATGCCACGAGGTGCTGGCGCATCCGAGCTGCTCCTTCCACCCCACACACACACCTTAAACCCTTAGCACTGAGCTGGAAGTTACATTTTTATTGAGTGACTGCTTGAAGCAATGGATAAGAAGAAAAAAACCCCCCTGCTCATTTATAACCATTTTCAGTTAATGCCAGCGAGCAGGATTTGTTATTTGCTTACATCATCTACTGCTGAAGTCATATTTTCTCTGTTAAGTCTATGTTTTGAAAAGTCCTTGGCATTTTAATTGGCTCAATATTTCAAATCTCCGTCAAAAAAGAGACTTGCTGAAAAAAACACCACCTGATTTCTCTGTGGATCCCTCAGAGCCCCCTAAATGCTGCTCCCCCTGGGCAGAAGTTTGCCGTGCCCTGGCTGCAGTTCTCTAAACCCTCCCTCTGGATCAGTCTGGCAAATCCAAAACCATCTCCACAGCATCGAGCAGGAGCACTGTGCCCACACCTGGCTCGCAGTGAGGGATTCCAGACCCAGCTTTGCATTCCTACTCCTCCACCAAAGAGTGACAATGAAAGAACCAGGAAAAGGAAAAGCTACAATGGCTGGAGCTCTGCAGAGCTGGAAGGGAAGATTTCTTGTGGGAGCTGCAGCTGAAACTGTTACTTTGGTCCCCAGTTCCTCCTTTGCTGCTGTCCATCCTGGCACAGCTCCCATCTGCACGTTGGGGTTGTTCTCCTTTGGGACGGGGCTCTGGAGAGCAGGGGGGAGACACCACAGGAGCTTCAGCTTGGAAAAACCCTCGGGGACATGGAGCCCAACCTTGCCCCAGCCCTGCCCCTGTCCCCAGGTGCCACATCACGGGGCCTTGAGCCCCTGCAGGGACGGGGACTCTGCCCCTGCCCTGCTGCAGAAGGGACACGCAAGGACAGAGCCCAACCCCCGGCAGGGGCCGTCCCCAGAATCCCACCCCGTGCCTGGAATGCTGCACTCAGCGTGGGCATGGCGTGCACGAGGAGCTGCCTCACACCAGGGAAACGCCTGCGAGCCACAATTATTCCCATTTAATTCAGTGGGAGTAACGACAACCCCGTTTTGTCCCTCAGCCCTGCCCAGAGCTGCCTCCAGACATCGTCACCCGAGGATGACCCCAAAAACCCACCCCCCAAAAAGGCACCACCCCACCAGCAGCACTCCTGCTTTCAGCTCCCAAGGGTTCAGACAGATTCCAAATTTCTGCTGCATTTCAGCCATTTTGCATTATGCAACCCCCAGCGTGCATTTTTATTTTCTCCCAGTTTCCTCTGCAGGTTGGAACTATTAGGATCTGCCAAGGCTTGCCCATTTTCGGATGTCTCAGGGGAAAATGAGGGAGGCCAGAGGCGTTTGGGTTTTTTTTTACACCGGCAAATAACAGTTTGCTTGATTCAGTAAGTTAGAGGTTAATGGCTCTGCATGAGAAAACAAGGACCGGGGCCAGTTCTGAGCAAGATTCAGTTTCCAGTTGCTTGAAATCTGAAAAGAAGGTCAGCACGCCCAGCCAGGTTCCTCTGTGCTTTTGTTTTATTCAGCTTTGCAAATCAGAGCTCTCTTCATTGCCCCGGTCTCTGGTGGGAGAGCAGAAAAAATGAAGTTGCAAGGCTGAACTGTTGCGTTATGATGTTCCCCATCTTATTATCTAAATTGCTGTGCCACGAGCGGATCCAGCCCAGGAGCCTCTGGTGATCCACAGCTCAGAGACCAGGACTGCTGGGCTTTCCAAGCCCTGCCGTGTGTGCACGGGGCTGGAAGCCTTTGGAAATCTGTTTACAAGCTGTCCGGTGTAATTGAGAAGCGTTTTTCTTGTGCCTTGGAGGTCACACACATCCAGAGGTGGAACTTGCTGCGGCAGCTGTTTTAAAAGGATCAGGGAGGGAGAACGATTACTTGTGGCCTGGGGATCAGGAAGGGGGAATCCCCAGGGAACTCTAAAGAGCCAAGAAATCATGTAGATGATGCACTAAGAACAGGGTGAGTCAGGAGAGGAGAACCTGGGAAGAAACTTAATGAAATTGGAACAAACTGCATGTTGGAAGAATTTCTAAATCTCCACAACTTCCTTTGCTTTGCTTTGCCTTCTCTCCCCTGTGCATCCCGGCTGGGAGTGGGGTCAGGCCCTGCCACCCCCTGCCCTGTCCCGTGGGAGACTGACCCAGCAGTGCCACTGGAGGGTGGAAACTGGTCCTGGGTTCTCCATGGATTTCCTGAGCAGGAATTTCAGGCACAGCATTTAAAGCCTGCACTGAGCGCAGTCACAGGGGCAGAGGGGTCAGGGACAAAGAGGGGGGCAATTAACAGCAGATCATTCCGTGAGTGCATCAGTAATAAAGGGAAAGTGAAAAAGGAGCAGGGAAAGCCATTAACCAGGGAAGTTGAGTGTTTAATAAGCTTTCCTTGCCTCAGTCTTCATGAAAAGGCTAACTGAGAGCAGATGGTCGGCACAATAATGCTGGAACAAAGAGGGAAGTTTATAATCTCCCACAAAGGCAACGGGGAGAGTGCCTGGCTAATTTAGATGTTTGCAAATTGGTTATGCTGATGAACTTTATCTTTGCATGCTTAAAGGACTGTCTGAATCAATATCCGAGTGTTAACTGTTCTTGGGGAAGGCGGGAGAGGGAGAGGCAGGGAAAGAGGAACCACATCCTTAGAAATCATAAATGCTTGGGCTTGGAAAGGACCTTAAAGATGATCTGTGGGACACCTGCCACTGTCCCGGGCTGTCCCCAATGTCCAGCCTGGCCTTGGGCACTGCCAGGGATCCAGGGGCAGCCACAGCTGTGCCAGCCCTGCCCACCTCCCAGGGAACAATTCCTGCCCAGTCTCTGATCCAGACCTCCTTCTGTCACTTCCCCCTTGTCCTGGCACCCCATGCCCCCATTAGCACTCTCTCTCCAGAAGGATGAAAGGATACTGCTTTGCATCCCATCCCTTCCCAGGAAATCAGCTTTCCAGAGGAGCTGCAAGACACCAAAGGCGTGGGCAGCAGCAAGCAGCACTGCTGCACTGCACCATCCCAGCTGCATTTCCTCCCAGGGGACTCTAAACATCGAGGGCTTGGCTTTAGCCTCCTGTTCCCCCCTGGCCTGTGGTGACAGAGCTGCTGGGACACCATTCCCTCCCAGAAACAGCCCTGCTGGAGAGGAAGAGATGAATCCAGGTGCTGAGAGACCTGCCTGGAAGCGAGCATTATTAATTTCTTCATTAATGACTTGCATGGCAGAGGAGGGGTGTGCTGGTTAAATTGGCACTGCACAGGGAGGGACTGAGCACACGGGATTAAAATCCAATAAAGGGCTTGGCGTGGCAGAAATCACCTCTGAAGAACAGCTGTTATTCAAGAGAGACAGAGCAGAGCCCAGACCTGGGCAGAAATAATCAATGGTGTCCTTCCAGGGTGGGGAAGGGAGCTGAGGATGAGAGGCTCTGGGACAGCAAATGGAATTGTGGCCATGAAAACACCTGAGACATTAAATTCTCCTTCTGCTGGGTTCAGCCCACCAGGTCCTAACTGGGGAAATAACCTGCTTTGTCCTCTCTGTGCTGCTGAAGTTGTGAGTGAGATGAAGGGAACCAAAGGGGGACAAGGAAGGAGATCAGAGGTCTGGAGAACGTCCCCGGTGGGTGAAGCAAAGTTGGGGAATTGAGCCTCAGACCAGAGAGAGACTGAGGAGAGAGCTCAGAAACCGGAAATACAGGCAAGGCAACAGCAGAGGCAAAACAAGGAACTGTTTTCCCCCTCAGGCATGACGTGAGGGAGGAAGATGAAGGATAAATCCCAGGGGCCGTGGGCAGAGCTGTGAGTGACCAGCGCTGCTCTGGGCACCTCCAGCACTGCCCACTGTGCCCAGCAGGAGCTGGCACTGACCCCTCACCGCCCTGCAAACCACCCCCCAACAGCATCTCGGGGCAGGAAAAATTCAGCAAGGTCAATTAAGCTGTTCATGGATATTTAATAATAGGGAGGGTAAGAAAAAGAACCAAATAAAGGACTTGCTCTGAATGATCCCTCCATTCTACCTGCAGTTCATTACTGACTCAGATTAATGAACGTTGGGAAGATATTACTCTCGCCTGAACACTCAGACTTTGCTCCCTGATTGCAATTTTTGAAATGAAAAATGCAGTGTATCAATTCTGGATGAATTTTTAAGTCGAGTCAAATGCCAAAAGCCCTCCAGCAGCAGAGCTGTCATTTGAAGTGGTCACGTTGCTCTCTCAGGCTGTGAAGTTCCCGGATTGCCCAAATTTCCTGCTGAAACACCAAACAATGGTTGACTCAGGAATTACCCGGGGGACTGGAGCAGGGAATGCCTGCAGACAGCTCAGCACACCTCAGCTGGGGCTGCCAGAAACACGGAGAGCTGTGACAAGACCTGACCCTCCCCTTGGGGTTTGGGGGGCTTATTTTATTCATTTTCACCTCCAGCAAAGGAGTGTTTGCCAGGGAAAATGCTTTTGTACTTAGCAAAGCATAAATCCTGTGAGTCCCCAGGGAAGCTGTGAGGGAAAGGTCACCCACTGGCTTCTCCAGACATTTATTGGAGGGCCTGGACCCTCCATGGGATCACTCAGCTCTAGATTTCAATGGGCAGGGCTTGGTGAGGGTGAGAGCCTGGTGTTCCTTCAGGAGGAGCAGAGGGGAGGTGACAAACAGCACAGAGCTCAGCGCCAGCTGATTTGCTGATTTACCTGCCCAGCTCCTGCTGAAGGATTTATTCCAATTGCTGGGCTCGGGAGAGGCAGAAATCCCGGGATGTGAGAGGCAGAAGTCCCGGGATGTGAGAGGCAGAAATCCTGGGATGTGAGAGGCAGAAATCCCGGGATGTGAGAGGCAGAAATCCTGGGATGTGAGAGGCAGAAATCCTGGGATGTGTGACCAGCGAGCCCTGGGGACACTCCTCAGGCTCAGCCCTCCCGGGAGGGATCACGATGGACACCAGCAGGAATTTCCCCATGGAAAGGTGGCCAGGGGTGGGAAGGGGCTCCCCAAGGAGGTTTGGAGCGCCCATCCCTGGGGGATGGATCTCCTGCTCACCCTTTCCCCCTCTCCTGGCCCGTGGTGTCACAGTCACATCCCCCACACCCCTCCAGGTGCAGCCACCCCAGGACTTCCCTGCTTTCCTTCCCCAAAACCCAGTGACCTCTGGCATTCTGCTCTTAGCCCCCTTTTCAGACAGAAACACACCAAGCCCACCCCATTTGTGGCAGAATTACTTCCTGCAGCAGGAACTGCCCTCGTGTCCCCCAGAGGTCACCTCTGCCTCTCACCCCCTCGCTGCCTTCCCTGCGCCGGGGTGTTTGTGCCCAGCTCCTCAGCCCACACCTCCCTCCATCACCCTGCATGGAACTGGGCCCAAACCACGTTTGCCCATACACCTGACACCCCCCTCACCCCAGCGGGCTTTATGATGTGCCCGATGCCCTGATTTGTGCCCCCTGCTGCTTTCCTGGCCAGCTGCTGCTCGCTGATGCCCGGGTTCTCCCCTGCTTTGCTTTAACTTTTAGAGCCCTTTCCTTTAACTCCTTTTTACTGAGAGTTTTAGCAGTTCATCATCCCCGAGTTCTCTCTCCCTCTGTCAACTCTCCGTGGTTTTCTCTGTGAAATCCCCTTGATTTTACAGAGACCGAAATAGCTGCAGCGTGCCCAGCGCTGCTGTGGGTGTCACAGGAACCTCGTTTTCCAGGGAAAACGGGACAGGCCAGGAGCTGGGCTGGGTGACCTGGGGGAGCAGGGGGAGCACGGGACGGGGTCCCTCAGGAGGGAGAGGAGGTGTGTGCAGCAGATCTCACACCCCAGAGCACCCAGAGAGGGAAACGGGGACATTTCCCTTCCCACACGGGGCCTGAGCGAGCGCAAATTGCCCAAATGGGGCAATTAGAGCCCAGGTCCTTAATGGCCGGGATGAGGGGGAGATTGCTGTGCCCATTTCTCCCCAGCCCTGCTCCACAGCCCGGCTGTTCCAGGGAATTATCCCTGATAAATGACTTGTTTTCCTCCCGCTGCTGCTCAGGTGTCGCTGGAGCAGGAGAGAGGAGAATTACAGCCCGTGCTGCTGCTGCTATTATTACTATTTGGCAGTAATTCCTCTAACTTTCTTCCCTGGAGGAAGACACAAGGAGCTGCTCTCCTGCTCCCAAGGTCATCCCACCAGAAAATATTAGCTATTTACCTCTATTAGTTTCAATTATCCAGCTGCAGAAAACCAAATAATAGCAAATTTACACCATTTCACGGCCTGCCTTAAACGCAGGGCTGGAACATTTGCCCCAAAGCATTGGCAGCTCCAAGAAAGCCTCCGCAAATCCTGCTGGCTCCAGGAGTGAAGGTCCTGCTGCCCCAGCCAGGCTGGGGGAGGCTCCAGCCCTCTGGAAAGAGGAACTTTGGGCAAAAACTCCAGGGCCCAGACTGGGTTTGGGGAGTGCCTGCCCTCCAGACCCTTCCCAGCTGGATTTCCAGCTAGCCGGCAGTGCCACAGCGTTGTCCCCGTCCCCACCCTGCTGCTGCTGCCAGCGCTGCTCCCTTTGCAGCAGCAAAACTCAGTTTCTGCTGCTCCCACCACGTGTCACCGACCAGCACAGGTAACATTGGCAATGCACCACCAGCGTCGGGGGGAGCTGGAGGGGAATGTGAGGAAAAAAAAAAATTCAGATTTTAGTTCTGGGCAAAAAGAGTGGCTAAATAGCAAGAGTGATCTGCCAGCCCAAGAGGAAATGGAAAAGAGCCCAGACACACTGAGCAAACTGAAAATGCAGTGACTGAGGGAGAGGGAAACTTCACAGGGAATGACCCTGAGCTGGAGCTGATGAGCTTCAATTCCCTTTTTTTTTCTTTTGTTTAATTTCCAGCCTGGTTTATTCTTGCCCTAATTGCTCAATGGGAAAGTGCAATCCTGAGAGTGTTCCTAAAGTGATTTTCCCCAAACTGTTATTCAAATTACCCACAGTCTAAGGCAAGCCATCGATATGAATTATAGCTCTTGGTATTAAACTACCAAAACAAATTATTAGCATATAAAAACTGATCTGATCTATTCAGAGGCGTTGCTGTGAAATATGGCCCTTAGCACAGTGCACCTATCTGGGATCATAAAACTTGTCAGAGGTACCCAAAGTTTATTGCCTTGGAAGATTCATGCAGCAACCCTGGAACACTTGATTTAGGTCTGAGCAGCCGTTTGTAATTCTTGCAGGCATGCAAGCAGTTCAGATTTATTTAAATAGAGAAAAAAATAATTTAAGAAGACAAAGCAGCCTTTTCTCCTAATCAGATGAGATAGAAATTATTTCAAGGCACTCTAAGGAACAAATTTGTCATTTTTCTTGCTCTAATTGTATACCGAAATAAATCCTTCCGTGTGAATTCATTTCTTAAACTTAACAGTTATTTATTAACACAACAAAGCGTGTTCTCAGTGTGCTGATGTGCCAGGCAGTGTGATGCAGCCCGCTGAAGTCACGACAATTATTTGCTCACCGTCTGGGCATTAGGAGGGTGGAGGTGGACGATGTCCCTGTGCCCCCTGTGGCCCCAGCTCTCAGAAGAGTTGCTGC
This sequence comes from Hylia prasina, assembly GCA_013397195.1. NCBI lineage: Eukaryota > Metazoa > Chordata > Aves > Passeriformes > Sylviidae > Hylia > Hylia prasina. The sequence goes on along the minus strand of VYXD01001083.1, from coordinate 21,821 downwards.
TTCCCCCGCCCGCTTCCCCCAGAGCCCGGGAGAACCTGAAAAAACCCAATTTCCTTCGCTGACGCAGCTCTGATTGAGTTCTTGTTGCACGAAGGGGGAATAGGGAAATTTCTTAATACAATAAAGAGGTGAAACAGAGAGAAACGGCAGCAAAGAGAGCAGGCCATAATCATCAGACCTCTGACAACACAATTTCTGTGCAGCTTGGGATGCAACCGCTGCTTCCCCCCGGCACTGCTCGCTGGAATCACCTTCCATCACCTTCCACTCCCAGAACTTTCAGACAAACCTCAGAGAACCCGAAGTGGAAAGTGCTGTTTTCAGGATGCGCCTCCTCCAAACACAGAGCTGCGGCTTTTCCTGGCTTCACACGCACTCCCGGGGAAGAAAACCCCCGTGTTTTGTGTGGGATCCGTCCTGGAGTTCCTGCCCTCTCCTGCAGCGATTAAAGAGATTAACTTCAATTGTCGGGAGTTGTAGAGAAAAGCACCGAAGGCGCAACACTTAATTACAAAGGGAAACATAAAAAGGTGGCAATTAACCTTTTTTTCACGCTGGTGGCAGAAAGGCAGAGAGCAGCTCTGTTCCCACACCTCCCGTGCCCTCCTGAGGAAGGGGCTGGGATGCTGAGGGTCCTG
>VYXD01001082.1:34901-59801 GCA_013397195.1 Hylia prasina | reverse complement strand
GAGGGGATCATGAGGAGCTCTGTCTGATGCTGTTGTGTGAGCAGTGATGGAAATGAGATAGAGATTTGCAGCCCCATAAGGCTGGCTTGCAGGAGCGGCGAATTCCCTGCCCTGTGCTCCTGAGCCCTGACTCCCTTTCCCCACACAGGAGGAGCTGTCCAATGTGAACCTCTCCAAGTTCCGCAAGATCCAGCACGAGCTGGAGGAAGCCGAGGAGCGGGCTGACATTGCAGAGTCACAGGTCAACAAGCTCCGAGTGAAGAGCAGGGACATGCATGGCAAGAAGATAGAAGAGGAAGAGTGAGAATGTCACATGGCAGCAGAGTGACCTGAGGGCTGCACAAAATGTGATCCCTCTGTCACCATCTTCCACATTTGATATTTGCTACCATCTCAATACGTAGGGAATAAAGAGTAGATTCATTTGCATTCACATAATGAGCAGTAGTTTTCATTTGTTTTTGTTTTTTGCTGGTGAGGTCTGAATCACCATTAGTGTTTGGACACAGTTTTTTCTTATGGAACCTTTTGTAGCTTTGTGGTGGTACAGCTTTATATAATCTAATTTCCAAATGATTACCCCTTCTATGACACTTTAGCCAATGATTAAAGAAAGCTTGTTACTTACATAAGTAAGCCTGAAAGACAGAGAGTGCATGAGAAAAGTTATTTGTGCTGTTAGAGTAAGTCAGAGGGTACTGAACAGGAATAACACATTTTCAATGAAATTCTGTTATTTCAGGTACTAAGGACAAGGAATGATTCATTAGAAATGTACATTATAAGGCTTCCATGACACTCAGCAAACAGTGCCATCAAATAGTACACCAAATTAGATACCATTAAATCACAAAACTGTACAGACAGGGAAACAAATTGCAGTGTCATTTGTGAAGAGATGGGCTCTGGGCTGAGAATCCCCCATCAAGAGGGAGTTCTGCCACATATTCTGTGTAATTGTGTGAAAATCTCAGCTCATTTCTCAGCAGTTGTAGCAGAAGAGAAAAAGAAACAAGGTCAAGGAGGCCAATTACACCTAGGGACTTAGGAAGATAAGTTTTCTAATATAACATTGTATAGAAGGAAAAGGGCAATCTGCACTTCTGTAAGAAGGTGCACCTTTTATTGGAGATGTGTATAAAATGCTTTCCCCATCTCAGGAGATAGCCATACAGGTTTGAACCCTGCAGGTGGCCTTAAAATCTTGGGATGTACACATGGAGGAATATGAAATGGCACAATCAAGTCCCATCAGAGAGATCAACTTCAGGCTGGAGGCCAAGGCAATGTTGGGGACTGGGCAGGATGGTGAGCACCTCACCAGCTTTGTGGAAGTTGTGATAAGGGGAAAGGGATTGCAAGGAAACTGCCTGTCTGCTCCTCAGCAGGTGAAGAGACCCTGAACAGACCATGGGTGCAATGAGGCAGTGGCCCACTGTCTGACACTTATATCTGTCCCAGGCACTGGTGACACGTGAAGAAAGCACCGACAGCTGTGGTGATGCCCAGGGTAGATGCTGGTGTAGGGCACAGAGACATCAGCTGGGCTGTGGCCGTGCCTTTTGCCTCACCATTTAGGCTGTTGATATCAGGGCAGCTCTATCAGCTTTATCCTCAGCTTCAGGCCCCATCAGGCTCCTGTCAGTCACAGGGAGCTCCTGGGGCAGCAGCTGAGCAGGTCCTCTGCTGCGGGCACCCAGTGCCAGGGGATGGCAGCCTGGAGCCATCGAGGGGACCCTGCTCTGGGCCCTGCTCCACTGCACATCAGCAACGAGATCTTGCTGAAACTGCCTGGCCCATCTCATTGAAACCTGGATGTTTTAAGCCTGCTGAAACTGCCTGGCATACCTGTTAGGAGCAAATCACAGCTGAGGGGTTAAAATCCAGCCAGGTGGGTCAGCCAGTTTCATGTGTTCCCCACTGAAACACACCAAAGACACCTGTCTTTGGTGGGCCAAAGAAATGGTTTGGGAATGGGCCAAAGAAATGGAAATGGAAATGGAAATGGAAATGGAAATGGAAATGGAAATGGAAATGGAAATGGAAGTGTAAATGTTTGGGTCATCAGTGCTGGAAGAAAAGACCCTGAGCTGGCAGAAGCAGCCCGTGCTCAGCACACAGGGCCTCATCTGCACTGGGCACTCTGCCCAGAAAGGGAGCCATGGAGGTGCTTGGGAGGGTGTGACTCACAAAAGGACATGATACTGTGTCAGTGGCCCTGCGACCTCCACTGCACACTCTGTGGAGCAGCCTAAGGAGAGGGACTGCTGGAGAAGAGAGGGCTTCAGGGAGACCTCTTTGTGGCCTGCAGCACCTGAAGGAGTCTTATAACAAAGAGTGAGAGTGACTTCGCATAGGCAGATAGACATATGAAAAGAGGGGAAAGTTTTTAAAGTAAAAGAGGAGAGGTTTAGAATAGATATTAGGAGGAAATTCTTCTCTGTGAGGGTGGTGAGGCCCTGGCACAGGGTGCCCAGAGAAGCTGTGGCTGCCCTGGATCCCTGGAAGTGTCCAAGACCAGGTTGGATGGGGCTTGGAGCAACCTGGGATAGTAGAAGGTGTCCCTGCCCATGCCAAGGGACAATGGGGTGTTGGTATTCAGCAGGACTTGAGGGTCCCTTCCAACCCAAGCCAATTATGATTCTGATTCTATGAAACCAGAGATTTGCCTCAATGGCATTTTCCTGTTTCACACAAAGTATTAATGAGAACATACTCAAAGACTCCCCATGCATTCATTGCTGATTCCACCATGGCAGAATGTGCAGAAAGCAGGTGAGGAAGGGTATGAGAGACAGCCAAAGATGCTGTTTCTGTCCCAAAGGGGACAGTTCCATCTGGGAATCTCTGTGCAGCAGAAGTTGCAAGGCACAGAAGTGCCCTCCAGCTCCAGTGCCCTCCATTTACCTCCTTTCTCTTGCTGACAGGGATGAGATCTTTCCTCTCCTTCTGCCTTGGCATGTGGCAGTGAATTGCCCATCATTTTTTAAGATATTAGAAACAAAAAAGAAGCTGTACATAGTGAGAAAGCAGTGATGAGTGAAACAGTCTTTATAGCTTAAGGTGGATAGGAAATATGCTAACAAAGTTCAGGCAAAACATAGTTTTGTTTTCTTTCCTTGCATCATGCCTGAGTCCCACATCAAAATTATGTTAATCTGCCTGCACCATGAAACCTCTCCAATCCCATGGCAGACAAGGGTGAACGAAGGGAATCTGCCCCCTGACTCCTTTTTCTGAGTCATTTGCATCCTAATAGTAATGTCCAGCTAGCAGCTGTAATTTCCCTTCCATACACCTCTCTGTCCTTCTCTGACTCTTGTTACCACCTGTTGTCCCTCTGCTTTCTGCACTTCACTCAGATACTTCTAACCCGTTTTACTTCACTGAGCTGTTCTGTAACAAGAGTCACTCAGCTGCTTAAATGTGTGAAGGAAATGACATTCTGCATGACACCTGAGTGTTACCTACTATTTGCTGTGGAAATAGGAGATGTGTGTATTGCTCACCTTGCCTGCACCTTCTGTACCATCCTTTTCCAATCACAGGAAAATGCACATTTATCCACCTTTCTACCCTCAGTTGGCTGTTTCAGCATCTCTCCAAGTTGCTTTAGACTTATGTGTGAAACAGTCTATTGTACTGCTGGAAAGAGAGGACTTCATGTGTATGAAGTTCATTTTCCACTTTCTCTGTTTGGACACATGGAATGTCTGCTTCCCTTTTAATGTAGTAAGGCTAAATTATAAATACATGAGGCATTACAGATATTAGTTCTTGAAAGCACGTGCAAGATTAGGAAAGAAGATGGGTAACCCTGCTACTGCCTCCTATGAATGATAGCACAAGCTAATCTTCATCAATAATATTCTTCGGAGATTTACATTTAGTCCCAGTCACTGCCTTCTACATAAGCAGATAAATTATTGGTCCCAAGTGCCTTTCTTCCTAGAGAATGACTCAGCAACCCCCATTAGTAATGGTAATTACTGGTTTATCTCAACAAATCATTTCAAAATTCCATCTCTGTCCACCCCAGTACAACAAGGCTTTATCAGCAACATTCAAATGGGTTCTTAGAGGAAAATTAAGAAAGTAGGACAGCGTGTTAAGCTCTCTATTTAACAAACAATTTCTGTGGAGGATATAGAAGGTCCTCACTATAATTATTTTAATCTGAACCACTATTTATCAAATTTAATAGAAAAGGTGTCCTTACCATCTCCAGGTCCTGTTCACAGCAACGAGTTAGTCAAAGTACAGCAATGAGAAGATTTGCTCTGAAGGATTAGTGTCCTAACATTTCTGCTAATCATCTGCCAACATTCCTAGAAGATCTCCTTTTACCCAGGGAACAGCAGAATGAGGCTATATTTCCTGCATCATATCATACACACCAATCGTTTCCAGGCCACATTAATCTTTCCAAGCATGCTGTTCCAATTCTGATAGCAGAGCTGGTGGCAGTATTTGAAAGTTGCAGATTGCATAAAGTTAATTTTTCGTGTGTTTGTTGTTGTTTTGGGGTTTTTTTTAATGTAATTTTTCAATAGACCTAAACACTACATGGAAAAGTATTCTGTTCCACGTAGAATGATAAATTATCTGGTTTTTATATGGAATGGTGTCTTTGTTTTAGGGTCATATGGTTTGGCAGAGCCATCTTGTGAAGTTTTCCGCAGTTTGCTCAGAACCTTAGTATCCCATTTTTCTAAGATACCATAATTAATGGGGAAGCATGAAATAAGTAGACATAACCTTGAGTTGCAGCATTCTTTACAGATCTTCTCTCAAAATCATCTCAAATGTCTATTTGTTGTTTCCCATGAGAATACCATTTAACTTCTGATCAGTTCATCTGTCAGGAAACAACTGTGTTCCCACTCTTTGATGATCTCTAAGTGGCTTTCCCATGTTTCAGTCACTTCTGGTTCCATATGTAATTACTTGACTGGTACTTTCCTGGCTTTATTTTGTCTTTTTCAATTATAGATTTTGCTATTCTGGATTTATTTTTTAAGTTTTGTTTGCAGTGTGAGCTGAGCTGAAAGGTTTCAGCTGCATGGACTGCCAGTGATTGGTTTATATGATCTGAACTAGAACTACTTATCAGTTGACAGAATCACAAAATCATGCAATTTAGCTAAAGTATTTCAAAAAGATGGAATATATGTGAACATTTCAAATCTCTCCATGTGCTCTGCCATGTTTTCATTTATGTCAGTATTGACTCTTTCCGAATTTTTCCATCACAATGTTTTTTTTTTTTTTAATCTATGTACTACAGATGTAAATTTGCCCAGCACCCTTAGGATTCAGGTCTTCACAATATCTTGCTACATTGCATCTTACCAGGAAAGTGACCCAGTTCTGCTGACTGCAAACCCAGGTCTGCTGACCATATTGGCTTTTCTGTTGTTCTACTGATCCACGAATCCTGAAAATGAAATACTGTTCTACATGAAATGGGCTATGTACCAATGATTAGAGCATTGTCGTTATGTTATTTGATGGTCACTTCGACTAATGAGCACCCACAGTTCATTGTTCATATAGTTCACTGTTTAAGCATGTGCTGTAGGCATTCCTGCACCATACATTTAATCACACATGATGGAAACTGAAGAGATTTTTAGCTAACATCCTGTCTAAACCTTGATCCCAAAAGATTTACGGAGCAGAAAGGCACGTCTCCCCAGACTGAGACTGCTTCTGAATGAACAAATCACTCAGCACAGGATATCTAGGAAAAGTTACAGCTGGCCCTTACTTAAGCAATAAGTTTTGCTAGAGCTGCAGAGAAGACAATCAGGGTTGTATTTAATAGAAAGTAAGGAGTTCATATTTCCCTCTTTTTGCAATGTTGAGGCTTATAAAAGAAGAGGGCAAGACTTCCTGCTGGTTCAGTGTTCCTATGCCACTCTTCTAGGTTTGTTTTCTTATTATAAATCTAACCTTTTATCTGGTCTTAGCTGGACTGGGAGACATGCAATAACAACCACTGAAGATATTTTGGCAGTGTCTCAGGTACCTAGTGAATGACAAGCATGTTTGGAAAGCTCCACAGTCTGCCTGGCTTGAAAGTCACAAATGCTACCAATTTCTCATCTATGTTAAACCCACTAATTAACAAGTCAGTGTTGACAAGTAGGAAGCTTGTTGGAAAGTACATCAGTCAAAGAAGAAAGAAGAAGAATCTTTCAAAATAAATAGGATTCTGGAAGGCAAATGTCCTATTTCTAAGTCTTGTTGAATAAAGTCTGAGTTACTAATTCAGTCATATTTAGAAACCATTCCCAAAGGTATCAGTGCAGATAGAGAAGACATCTAAAGAGCATTTGCCTTACAAAAGATACAAATGTAGTCAAGAAGAGCTCCTTTCTATTCAACAGTAATTCTGAGTTACAGAAACAACTCAAGTAAAAACGCTTCACTAAATTCTCAAGCACTTTGTCTTGTTCTAGACATTCTCAAACATTTTGTCACACCTTCTCAAAGAGTCAGAAGTGGGCAGCTTGATAAGGTATTGGCTGGAGCAGTATTTTCTGTGTGGATCTGAACTTGCCTCCTGTGGAAATAATGGAGCATTCTTTCCCCCCATCATTTGAGTTTTTTGGTTAACTCCCAAGAAGAAATTAAAATACTGCTCAGAGAACAGGAAACTGAGTTGAAGGACTTTCATTTTCAGATGTTGAATGAGATGGTCAAAGAAGCAGAGCATAGTAAAATAGCAATTTATCTGTCACTTCTTAAATCTATTATTTTATTAGCCAATTCCTATTAACCTGGAGGTGAAATTAAATATGAGATTTCAAACACAGGTGATTATATGCTGTAAAAGTAACTTTTGAATCAATGTACTAAAATCTGAGCTTTCTGCCTCATTTTTTGTGTGTGAGTTTGAATGGTCTATGAAGGAAATTATGCAGTGAAGAATATTTTCCAGTAATACCTGATTTATTGGTGCTGTAATGACTCTCTAATTGGCTGGTTTCAATTTAGTAAGAGAATGGGCTAGAAAATGTGGCAGATCATTTGTCTTAGATACTTTTCTCAGGCTTCCTCTCCTTTGACTGTGGTAGGAGGTTCTGATAATGACAGAAATTTGAATTTTATATGCTGGAAGCTCAAAGACAGTCCATTCCCTAACTTCTTCCAGGTGCCTCCAGAGAGGAATTTTGGAACCCAGTAATTTGCCAAGTGCTGAGTTCATTAATTTTGAAGGGTGGTTTCTCAGAAGAGCTAATGGCTTTAAAATTATTTGGTCTGCTGAACAACATTTCATTCTGCTTCGGTACACAAAGTATGGACAAAGAGGGAGCAGTATTTTAATAAGTTCCAAGAATGATATTAAAACCAAAAACTGAAGAAATTATAGCCAAGAATATCATGACTGAATGCATAGTAATATTCCCATCAGAGGGTTTTGGAGGCACCAGGAAGGACAGTGTGTATTTATTCTCACTATAGTATTAATGTTCACTCTCAGATGACTTATTAACATAAGCCAAATGGGTCACTGACTGCCTGAGGGAATGTCTAGCATGAGAAATTCTGTACACTGAATCAACAGGGAAATTCAAGGACAATTACCTTCCCTCCAATGCACAGAGCTTAAGGTGGGTGCAAAGACTCCTGTTTGAGCTCCTGTGGCATCAGCCTCTTCCTGGCATCCTCAGCAATCTGGCATACTCTGGAAAGGGCACATTTCTGAATGGCTCAGCCACTTACTGCTCCAAAACAAGGCTAAACTGAAAGGATTTGTGTCCAGCCCAGGAGAAGTGGCAGCCAAAATTAGGATTAAATCCCACATTATAAAACTGTTCCTGCAGGCTGTCCTCTATTGATGCTCATTCTCTGAGAGCTCTGACCCCACTGTCACCCCATGGACAGCCCTTTGGCTTTTCTCCACACACACCTGCTCTTACACAGGAGATTTTCACAGGACCACATTGTTTGTTCCTGCTGAACTCTTCATGATTTTCCTCAGCCTTTTTTGTTTTGTCTTTCCCCAGGTTTTGTTTGTATGCCCTTTGTAAATCAGTATCTGTACTGAGTAAGAATCTGGTGAGGACAGAGAATAATATTGGTAAGCGTCTCATCTTGTGCCCAGAATCTTTTGGTTCTTGGCTGGGTGTGTGCCTGTGTGGCATGAGAACACATTAGATAGGTTTATCTCTCACTTTTGTGTTCAAGAATGAAATGAAGAAGAATTATCAGATGATGATGGCATTGGGACTTTGCCAGCTTTTTGTTCCATTGGTGATGTTCACAATCCAACTCTGAAACTATTACCATGGCTAATTGTGTGACTATAGAGGCAAAATTGTTTAAAGAAACTTGTTAAAGAAGAACTAAGCTACTGGACAATCTGAAAATGCTCAGCTTTGTTTTGCTTCTTGGGGAATGAAATTACACCCTCCTGAAAATTTGCCAAAGTCTAGAGACATTCGTGTGATGCACCTGCTCCTGTCAGAAATGGTGTTGAATTTCTTATGTGATTTACTAACATGTCATGACTAATGGACTGCTGGTGATCCAGCAGGAGCTCCTGCTACAGAGCATGAACTGTGCTGTTAAGAACCAGAGTTTGCAGGAAGTCCTTCTACAGTGCCCTCTGATGCATACACTTTAAATGTATCAGGTTGTATTATTCCTTCTCTCCAGGGTCTTTTTCTGTTCTTTCATTTCCTAACCATTTGATATAGATGGATAATTTTAATTCTTATCTCTTATGATTATGCAAAAAAAATAGAAAAAATATTTAGGGGCACAGCGCTACACACTATAATGTAGCACTGTGTGTGCAAGGGAACAGACTGGGACCCTCAGCTGTGGCAGAGAATCTGATGGCCAAAGGAAGAGCTGTGTATAGGAAAACATGGCAGGGACTTGATGTTTTCCTATGGATTGCTGCTAAGATTTGCAATTTCCATTGGCACAGAATGAACAAAGGAGCTTGCACATGGGTAAGGACTACTCTGCCAGGAAATTGGTTACTCTTTTGGTGTCTGGATCATTACAGAATTATTTTACAGCAACAACAACAACAACAACTCCTAAAAAAGGTATTTTTGTTACAGTGTTGAAATGACCTGACTCTGTGGAATTTTGAAGAACAGTTTAAATACTTACCCATGCAGAGAGAGGGTGAAGGGCTGTGATTTGTATGCTGGTCTGCTTCCAGGGCAGAGGTCTCCTACCCTGAAATGCAGTACTATTCTTAAATATCTTGCCAGTCATGATAGCCAGCAATTTATAATTGTAGTTAAAAGACAAGGGATAAAACCTGTGTGGCCTGGGAGTTGGTTATCAAGCACCCTCTCTTGAGGACAGTGTTCTGTAAGGATATCAGTGGTTGTCAAATAAGGAAGGAGGAGGGTGTCCTTCCTGCAACCTAGAAAACCTTCCCAAGGTGTCAGATTGAGCCTTAAACCCTTCAGATAAAAATCCAGTTTTAAGTGTTTATATTAGCCTTTCTGCAGCACAACCATGAATTGTGCAAGGGTGTGCAGTCCCTGGCATAATCTAAGATGTCATTTTGCCTTCCTGAACACAGCATCTGACAGCTTAAAATTTCTGAAACAACAGTTTGTTGCGCTTTTGTGGTGCCTCACAAGTGATTTGCATTAATGTTCTTCATGTTTTGACTTGTGGGAAAAAAAGGTTTAACAGAAAAATGGTGTGTTCCACTGATCAAAAACAAATGCCCACATTCTTTTAACATCTTCATTAGCAGTCTATATGCTGGAACAGAGTGCACACTCAGCAAATATGCTGATGATACAGAACTGGGAGGTGTGGTTGATACACCACATGGCTGTGCTGATATTGTGGAATTCTTTTAATAGAAAAACATCTGCAAATTTTTACAATTAAAAATATTTCAGTTGGCTTTTCTGTTATAAATGGTATCTTCAGGCAACACAAAATTCCCACACACTGCACTGTGCAGAACTTCACTACACACCCTGTAACTTGCAGAGGATTACTGGGATCAAAATGGAATATTAATAGAGGTGAAATGGAAAATTAATTTCTCCTCACTTTGTGATTTGTTGCCATACATGGAGGACAGGCATCATTTTGCAGTGACACACTATTCCTGGAGTCAGGCTGCCTGTCAGCTGGTGAGTGCTGATGTAAAGGTAACTGATCTTGGGAAAAACATGGATCCATAATAGGCATAAATGTACACCTCTGAGAGAAAGCTTAAAATAGATGCATCTGATACCTTGTTTTTATTGCAGAGACTTCCAAGTCCATAATAATCTTGATGTGAAAGAGTGACAGGTATGTCTTAGAACACAAGACCTCCATTCCCTTTCCTGTCATCAGAGATGGATGAACACATCCCTGTTCCACAGAAACTATTTTTCTTGAGCAGCTTTATTTCCTTAGGACTAGCTAGTGAAAGTGCTTTACCCTGAATATTCTAATGCCAAAGAAAACCCAGTATCTCATTTGTGGCATGTAATTTAAGACTTGATAGTGGCAATTTTTTTCACTGTGGGAAATGTTCTCCATTTGCACATGCTGCTGGGCTCTTTCAAAATAAAGAGGAATTATGGATAAATACTATTCAGCAATGATAAGTAGATGTTTGCAATCTTTAAAGGAATGTATTATTTCAAAAGAAGGAGCAAAGATGAATCTCTGGGAAATGTCTGATGAAAAGATCTACCAGCTTGGAGTATAATCTTTGCTTTTCCCACACAGTTTCATCCCCAGTACTTTGATGAGGATCTCTTTGGGCCATGGGTGCCATGGGAAGCACATCAATTTGCCAAATCTCTGCTTTTCCCTGGCACTGCGGGAGGGGCAGGCAGGTTGTGTCTGGTGCCTTCTCACACCACAAATGCTTGTGAGCAGGAAAGGAACCACTGAAAACATCAAAGGAAGGGGAAGAAGAGGTACTGGTGGTGCCTGGGAGGACAGAAAGTATTTAGGACACTCCTGAGAGAGTATGTGCTCACTGGGCACTGCAGGGTGAGCAATTTTACAAGCAGGTGACTCTTGTAAATACAGATTGAGTGTGACCTTCATGCAAGCAACTGTGAAGCATAGAGCAGTGAGATCATGGTCCTTCTCATGAGGCCAGCCTGACCCCTGGAGTGGCATATCCTATGCAAAGAAACACTGTGTGAGTCTTTGGTGGCTTGGAAAACACTTCCAGTCAGTTACTGTCAAGTTACTGAAAGGATTCATTTGAGAAGAAAGAAATAATTCTTCCTGAACAAGGTGGTCATTAGAGTTAGTACAGAGCAGTAAATGCTTTCTCCCACTGCTTGGAAACAGCTTTTCCTTTACTCACCTCTCTGCTGCTTTTTGTTTTCTCCTGTCCCCTTGTCCATACTGCACGTCTCTCTCTCCCTGTCTCTCTTGTTTCACCCCATCAGAATTATTAAAATGTTCATCAGAATGGATGAACTCCTTTATGATGAGAGACTTGAAAAGATTGGCTTGAATTGTGATGTGTCATGCTTGCTGAGGGATTGGAAAGATTGTCTAGGGACATGAAACTGATACAAGTGGATTTATTTATATAACTCCACTGAGGAGAAAAAAACCAGGAGGATAAAAGGCTGAAGGAAAGTATTAGAAGCAAAACAAATGAATGCAAAGAGTTCATTTGCTAATTCATTTTGATAATTGGAGGTACATTTCTGTTCCTCAAACACTTATATATCCATACTAGGAGAATTTTTGAGGTAAAAAAAATAATTTTATAGAAATTCAGATTTGAGAGATGACATAAAATTCTGGTCACTGCAGTGGGGAGCACCATATCAGAAATTTTTCTCCATCCCACTTTTGGTTTGCACTATAACTTGACAATAATTTGTGATCTAATGAGATTACAGAATTGATTGTAAGGTTGATTGTTACAGCAAGACTGGGGAGGTGTCTGTTCCTGTGTTCATATCCTTCTTGTTTCCAAATGACAGCAGTATTGCTTTTAATGTAAGGCTCAACCTTCTTTTTTGTTACAGGTGGACTTCCAGGAGTTCCAGTGTTCTTCTGCTCAGAAGTTTTGGCTTTGTCATGGTTGGCAAATGAATGACAGGGATATTTATCAAGCTTCTGTATCCAGACAGATGTGTAAAGCACAAACTGTAGTCTCAGATAGACAAATGATATAACAAAATGCCCACTCATGAATAGCAATCTGCAAATCACAAAAGCCATTTAACAAAAGCTTCATGTCATGCCAAACATTTCTCACCAGCAGGGAGAGAATAGTCTGGGAGAGAACCATGTGCCTTGTAAATACTGAATTTATAACAAGGGGTGGGAATTTTGCACTGACTATTGTGACTTCATATCTGTTCTTCTAAAATGACTGATGGGATGGCCTCTTTCCAGAGTTACGTTACTGTTCATCATTATATTACATCACATCATCACATCTTTTCTTTTTTTTTTTTTTTTTTTTTTTTTTTTTTTTTTTTTTTTTTTTTTNTTTTTTTTTTTTTTACTTTGCCTCTCCTTGTCTATGTTGTTAGCAGGAGGTTAGTTCTCCCTGTGCTCTCTGCCTTCTCTCCTGGATGAGCTGCTCACTGGAGGTTATACAATACCATGCTAGGAAAGGGTTCATTCATGCCACATTGTACCCCTGACACTAGGAGGGGAATCACATTCTTCCTGCACATGCCACTTTGTTGGCCTGCATCAGGAGAGCCCTGAATGCTCTGCATAAAACAAAATCCAGACTTCCTTGTTATGCAGATAATCCATAGTGTCTACTAGATGCCATGCCATGGGCTCTTCCCAAACAATCCAAGAAGCCATTGCATGTGTGGATTGTTTCCTGGGCATGTTAACAAGTCTTTTGCCAGGACTGCCCTGTCAGGACTGCCACATCTCAGCTGAGGACGTGAGGGAAGTGCTGCTCTGGCAAGAACTGCATGAAGCCCAGCATCTTCCTCTGAGCTAAGTGAAAGTCACCATCAATAGCCCTGTTTCCCTACAGCTTTGAGGAGACCTACACCAGGTGGTGGCTCTGTCAGACCAGGGGACCAGAAATTTTCTCTGAGGGGGAAAAATGTCAGATTGACACAGGGTCAGTGATTCTTTCATAGTTTGGAGAGGGTGAGTTACTTCAGCTGCACTGCAGTGGAAGACTTCTAAGACTCCTCTTTCCCTTCTATTGCTGTCCCTCAGGAGATGATGATGCTGTCCTGACCCAGGGCTGACTGAGCCATGCTGACTGTGCTAGGCAGGTTCCAGGCTCTCCCACTCCTCCCTGTTCAGTGAGTCTCAGATAGCAGCAGAAGAGGATGGCAGCACCCCCACTCACTGACTCCTGCTCCCAGAACTTCTGGGAAATGCTTGGCTGAGCAGCCATCGAGGGAGGGCAGGACGCACCTAAGCACAGAGCGTATTGTTGTGTGAAATCTTCCACAGGAAAATTCAGGAAATTCCCTGACAACTTTGCCGCATTAGTGCCTGCTACAATTTTTGATACTGAAGATGGGGGTGGAGGCAGTGGGGGGATGGAAGAGAAGCTCATGTAGATATTTCTTAGAGTACCTGTGATGTGCCCAACACGTTCCCTGATGCCGCACAGGAGATGTTCAGGTGAACTCTATGGAAATCAAACAAGGGGGACATTTCTATGACCTCATTCCTCCTGCCTTGTGAGCAGGGGTGTCCTCCCCTACATGGATTTTTCCTACATGGAAAATCAGCATTGGAAAAATCTCTTTTCCAGGATTTTTTTTCAGTACAACAGCCTAGGAAGGTTTTCACCCCTTCTGTGCATTCATGCAGAGGTTTCTTCCCAAGAAGAGTTCAAGCTCTACACAGTCACTGCAGGATTGACACAAAAAGAAGTTATGAGAGTAACATAAACAGTGTGCAGGCAAATGTGGGTGTAATTTCATTTTTCCATGAATTTACATTTCCGTTTCCTGAATTCGGAAGACCCCCACATTTTAGCATAATTTATAATGTCCTGAAGTGTATAAATCCTGGTGTTCTTATTATAGGAACAGATTATATACTCTGTGCAGCTGACAGAGACAAATGCCACACTTACTCCCTGGAGAATTCTAATCTCCCCCTCAAATTTTAAGATGTCAGTGAAAAACAATCTCCCTGTTTCTGAAACCCAACCCCAAGGAGCAATGATACTACATCCATAAAAATAACTGGTCTGAGATCCTTAGGGATGTATTGCTGACAGAATTGTTCAGGCCAAGACAGTGCAGATGTCCACATCATAAATCTGAAAAGGTTATGGTTCATGTGTGGCAGAAAATAGAGGAGAGAATGTTCATGGCCCAAAGAGTGCCTCCCCTATGAGAAGAACCATCCTTCGGAGACCATTTAGTGTCACATATTCCTCAAAGCACTTGTAATTAATCTGAACAGCTCATCACCACCAATGAAGTGGCTACTGAAGGTTTCTATTCATTCAAAAATCTGCCAGATAAATCCATGAAAGGAAAACCAGGTGCAGACTCCTGAACCCACACAAAACAAAGCAGGATTGGGATGTGCCTGAGCCGGGGAGCACTTGAGGAATGGGGTCATGTTAAGGAAAAGCCTCAGCACATCCTCCTGTCTCATCATTCCTGTGCTTTTCAGCCTCAGACATTATCGAGGCTGAGCCACTGCCAGGAAAATGCTCTGGGCATAAAGGAATAAAGTAGATATTTATTAAAAGGCCTTCAAAGGATACACCTTGGGCAGTACAAGAGACCAGCTGTGGCTTCACCCAAGATGGACACCTGGTCGTGAATTTTCACACTTTTATAAGTTCTGGTCCATTTCCATATTGGGGTTAAGTGTCCAATTACACTTCAGGTGATGCAGTCCCACCCTCCCAGGTTGCTCTCCTCAATTCTCTGCTGTTTGCGCTTTCTGGGCCTGAAGCTGCAGCTCATTTGGTTCTGGGGCTGCAAAAGGATTGTTTTGTCTGACTGAGCTGTGAGGAGAACTTGCTAACACATTATATGAAGTTCAGAGTTACGTACTAATGCAGTACAGAATCTGGAAGCTATGAAAGCTAAAACTTAGGGCATCATCATGTCTGTCACAAGAAGCCAACAGTCAGGGAAACCCTCCTTGCCAAGAGGCCACGGAGAGCCTGGAGCCCAGGTGCTGCTGCTCTGCAGCCAGCACAGCCCTCTGCTTGCACAGGCAGTGCCAGACACAGGCACTGCTTGTGGCTCTGGGCAGAGCACACACCTGGCAGGCACAGCTCTCTGTGTGTTCATGGAGTGCTCGGGGAGCTGCTGGAGCCAGGGCCAGCTATCCTCTTCTTGCCTGGGCAAAGCCGCTCGTGCCGTGCCCGCTGATCCTGGCTCCAGGCTGATGTGGATCCCAAACTTGGCAAGTCAAGTTTGCAAAGTGCATGAGACAGAGCCCAGGGAGGCAACGTGCTGTAGGATGGATTTGTAAGGATCTGAAGCACCTAAAAACAAGTGGGTGGCTCAGTAGTGCCCTTTGGGTGCTGGCCAAGGCCCAAGAGCTTTAAGTTGAACTCTTCCAAGCTCCTCCCTCAAGGGAGTTTCTTTGCTCCCCTGTGGTCTCACAAACTCCCCTTTTCCCCTTAAGTCAGTAATTTCTGAATGTGTTATGCTGGGATAACACAGAATATTTCAGCAGAGGTGCCACCAGAACTTTGTACAGAGTCACTCATGTGCTGACAGTTTCCAAAGTACCACACTGGTAACACTCCACATCACTGTGCCTGTTTGGGAAACCCACAGAACACGTGATTTTTGCTAATGCTCTCAGCTCTTATTTTCAGTCACTCTTTGCTGCTGTACTCTCATCTTACCTCTGAACTAATGGGAGATTGTTTTATTTACATCAGTGACACAGCCCATGTGGATCAAATATTAAGTTACCATCTCAGTTGTCAAAGACAGCAACGAACAATCCAGATTTTCATGTTATAATGCAGATTTTCCAGCAGTCACAGCTAACTTGGTACACCAGTGACTGGCTTTAGATGCAAGGGATTTAATGAGTAGTACAGGCTTCTCCCACAAGGCTTGTGGTCTTCTGTGTTTTTCAGAAGAGTTATTTCAAGAACTCTGCTAATTAAAAAAGTGACATCATGCCTCCTGTTGCTCCTTCACCCTGGGATTTCCTATTAGTTTCTTTAATTAGAGCTTTTTGCTAGCTTTGAACTGATTGAATACTGATGCCCAAGATATATTTTAAGGCTGAAGGACTGGCAAGTTTCTAGTCCAGTAAAAAGCAAAAGTATTATCTTCTCCCTCCCCATCGCCTTTTTCATCCTCCGACATTGCAGATCAGGAAAAATACCTTGACCTGAAATTTTCTCAGCAGGACAGGACTACACCTGCAACAAACGTTCACCACCTATATTCCAGGCAGCAGCAAGGGGCAGCAGTGCCACTCACATCCACATGCTGGGGGACCCCTCAGGGACCCCTTTATCCACCAAGCAGAGGGTTTGCAAACTCTGACTGCTCCTCTTCAATATTTGTCTCCCTTGGGAGAGCAGCAGCAGCAGGTTAAAGCCAGGATCCTGATAACTCTGGCAGTTATGGGAGCCCTGTGCTCGTGGATGTGAAGGGAGGGCAGCCCATGGCATGGGGAAAAATATCCTTCCTCTTGGATCCTGACATCCCTGCTGGTTTTTTCCTGCCATCCCCAGGAGTAAGTCTGTGGCTTGTACTTCTGGCCTGCAGTCCACATGCCCTACTGATGGCTCCATCGAAAACTATTGTTCCGTGTGTGATTTTCATTTGCTTAAGGTAACAAGCAGCCAGCAGCTGACAGGAAATGCTCCAGCAGGCAACCCTGTGCCCCCATTTTCAAACCAAAATGCATCTATTACTTAGCTTTTTAATGCCCTTTGGATGATGGAGGTGCATGATTCCTTTATGCCGAGACAACCTTCCCTAAATATTTGCAGTATCTCCTATCCCATTTTCTTGACTACAGGATACAGGAGCCCACCCGAGAGACTTCTTGTCTGCAACACATCTTCTTGCATGCTGTGGCTCTCTTTAAAAGCTTTATTTTATTAATACTTATAGGAAATAGTGACATATGTAATGACAGATTTCTGCTCTCTACTTGTTAGAGCTTGAATTCCCACCTGAGAAAGGCTTTGGGCTTGCTTGCCAGCATGAATAATCACTGCCTTGTTTAGCTGGGACTACAGTAGCTCAAGAACATTACTGGGCATATCTATCCATGGAGTCTGTTTCCTTATTTCCTGGCTCCAACTTCCATTAGATAGGTAACAGTGTCACTGGCATGTTAAACATCAGGACTCTCCATGTTCACTGAGGCACAGGACTACTACCACAGCTATAAGCAGAAGAAATCTGAATGCAAGGGCAACAAAAAGGAAATATGAATGAGCTGGGAATTATACATGCCTGGATGTGCACCAAAGATTGCATTTGCAATGGCTGAGAACAGTCTGAATGCATCTGAATCATCAAAATTGGCCTTAGGAAGTAGAAAAACTCAGTTAAAAGCAAAAGGTTTTATCTGAGAAGCCCCATTCGTTCAAAGTTGCAGACAGATTAAATCTCTGTCACTTGGATCCCTTAATGTTATTGGCAAATTTACGAAAGGTGTAATCTGTGACTCACTCACAGGCTTTGACAGAGATTTTTAAAGATAAGAGCCACAGGGGTATAGTACTCATTAACAACTGCCAGCCAGCTACTAATTAGCTGCTGATTGAACCGTTGAGACAGTTCAGACAATTTTCAAAGGTTACAACCACCCATTTGTCCAGCTCATCCTCAGCTTCCAAATTTGACACCTGCAAGATATACTGTGAAAACACTTTACATAGCCTCAGGATGTTCAGCAAGGTATTTCATATCATGTGTTATTTCCACCTCTATCTCCTTATCCACACACTAAAGTCAAATTTCTAGTTCCTGAGCTGAATGGTACCAAGATAAAAACACAGATGGGGGCTCAGGATGGTGCCCTAACAGGATACAGACTGAGATGCCTTCATTTCCCACTTGACTCTGCTGCCTTGCTGTAATTCCTGCTCCTGAATTCACAGTCAGTTGCAGAACATTGGGCAGGGGAAGCCGTGGTTAAGAGTTGGCAGAGGATGAGGCAGCTGCCCGGTCTCCATCCCAAGAAGGATCTATTTTCAGCACAATAAAATCCTCCCTCTTCCATGGGAATGTCAGCACTGCAGATCCTTGCCCCCTCCTCACTACTGTGCAGGACAGCCTGTAGCTGGAGTCCACCCTTAGTCTGCCTCTTCTCTTTTGACTCTGCTGTGGTTTGCATCCAGCTGTAGTGGAGTCCAGCCCTGAAGAGATGAAAGCATTGGCAGAAACTTAATAGAGGCACAACCAGTTTTCATTCCCTTTTTTCATCAAGGTGTTGTTGCTTCTTCCAGCAGGTCCTTCCTTTCCCCAGGACAGATACTGCTCTCACTCCTTCAAACCTTTCCAGAGTAACGCTGCAGCAACATTAGTAAATTAAACATGTCCAGGAACTTAGGCCAATTGGCATGGAACTGTTTATGCTTATAGAAGTAAACTATTTCTGTATCAAGCATGGTGAGCCTGGATGCAGACTGTATTGGGAAGGATCCCAGAAAATGCCAGCTGTCCAGTTATGCATTTAAATCTGTTTGGGAGATGTGTTGCTGGCACAGGTCAAAAGCTTGACAAGAAATGTGCTAATGATTTATCAGTGTAAGTGATTGGCTTCCCCTGTCTGCAAAGGTTCCCTGGCATGAAGCAGTGTTCTAGGAAAGGCAGCATGAAATGGACTTTTCCCCAGTGTAATTCACTGTCTCTGAACTTAGAGCAGATAAGCAATAGGATTGAGGACTTTGGGGTCTTTACAAGAAGCTTATAGGCCAAAATTCCAGTAAATTTAACTAATCATCAGTGGGAGAACGATCAGCTTTGTGAAAGAAGATAAAGCTGCCACAAATCATGAATACCTCAGATTCATCAGGGTAAGCTCTTGTGAGAGGGCAAGAGTCTGGAATGAGTCTTTCAATTTTGGCTTCTTACAGAAGAACAGCACTTCAGAATATGCTGTTTATGAGTTTTCTTTGATTTCACCTTGCCAGGTTGTAGGACAAGGGGTAACAGATTTAAACTGAAAGAGAAGAGTTATATATTAGATATTAGAGAGAAATCCTTCCCTATGAGGGTGGGGAGGCCCTGGCACAGGTGCCCAGAGAAGCTGTGGCTGTCCCTGGATCCCTGGCAGTGTCCTAGGCCAGGTGGAAGGGGACTTGGAGCAGCCTGGGATAGTGAAAGGTGTCCCTGCCCATGGCCCTTTCAGGCTCTTTCCAATTAATCCATTTTATAATTGATTCTCTGATTTCACTGCAGGAAATTAAAGTGCTATCAGTATTGATAGTTTCATTGCCTTTCAATGACACAAAAACCTTGGATATCCAGTGATTTTCTGTGATGTTCTCATATTTATCTCCATCTTTGATCTCTATAAACATAGTCTAAATTTCCTTTTCTTTCCCACTTTGCCTTAAAACTTGAATGTAATGTTTAGTTTATCTGCCCTGATATTATTCATTGAGATTACTTCCTGAAATTCCTAGCCTATGAACAAGGAGCTGAGATGGCAAAAAACCCAAAACCAACACGCCAGTATTTTGTCAAAGATTACTTAAGAGTTTTTCAGGTTATTGTTTCCATATGTTTAACTTTTTCAGCTAAATTACTCTCCAGTGTTTCTTACCTGTGCTTCCATTGTCTTTGTGTGTTTTCCTAGTTCAAAGCACAACTGACAGTTCTAAGTCCCTGCAAAGCCTTTGCTAATATATAAATAATGTATCTTCTAATAATATATCTGCTAATATATCTTCTCTTGGAAGACTTATGCACCACTGTGCTAACATCATTAGTTGTATCATCTGCCAAACTTCTGACATGTATCCAAGTCATTCAAGGCACCATGCTATTTTGGAATGATTTTATCATTACATTTTCAAGCAAGATGTGTAAATCACCAACATTTTTCATCTGGATTCTCTTCCTTTATACTTGTTGCTTTTTCAGTCAAAATGTCAAAACCTGACAACATTTTTCAGTTGGCTGTAGCTCTTCCTTCCAATGAACAAGGTGTTTTACAGCAGTGTACTAAAATATCAGCTAAAGGATTGTCCCTTTTGTATATCCTTATTTAAGTGAAGGTAGAAGACAACAGTCAAACTAAAAAGTAAACATTTTAACATATTAGTTTTTACTTTTACAGCATACCAAATTTAATGTCAGCAAGGGACTTCCTCTGGAACAGAAGATATGCTGTGAGATGTCACCAGGAGCTGTCAGCTGGGATTTGTTAAGTCAAGATGACCAGATTTGGGAGGACTAATGACAGTCCACCAGTACAACTAACACATTGAAATGTCTTTTTATATTGAAAGCTTTTCTAGCAGTTTGCAATGTAATTAGGTGGTAGTTAGAAACACTCAGAGTAATGCCTTTTCCCTCTATCATGCTTAGAGTGAACAGATATTTATGCTGCCTGCCCATAACTTTTGTCTTCCTGGTCTGTTGAAGCTTATAGGGAACTCATGATGACTTTAGCATCTCTCAGTCACAGAGTGTCAAATAAAATAAATCTGGACACAGAATTCAGCTTTTCATTCCAGCTATTTAATTATGCTGTTACTTTGCTCTGCTATTGAAACCATCATTTCAATCTCATTCCATAATTAAATACTTCTAGTTACAGATTGTTGGAGTTTAATGAGTCCTTGAGTTCACCAGATAGCCGAGTTTCCTACAAGACACGAGGCTGAAGTCCTCCCAAGCTATTAGTTAAGCTGTCTCTAAATTATCACCTGCTTTTGAAAGAAATAGAACTTCCCATTCCTGGCGAGATGCTGGCATTGCAGGAGCATGTTTACAGCACTGCCTGCTTGAGATGGCACGGTTTCTGTCATATGATACATCTTTGGGAACTAAGACTCTCCTTGCTTCTCAGGTGGACACAGCGTGCTGTCACCAGAACAACATTAAGATACTTCTAGTTCTCCACTGAACTCTGAATTTTCTGAATTAACTCAAGTGTAAGACCTCATTCTTCAATACATATAGCACTGCCCCAAATATATTTGTCAGAAGTTACCTGCTGTTGAGTAGTACCAGAGCTAGAACAGGAATAAATACACTGAAGAATTTCAGTTTTATTAACGTATCCTGTTGAGATCATCTCCACTACCTTGAATCCTGGACCTTGTGAAGCAAATACAGCAGCACTGCAAAGTTTTGCTGTGCTAGTTCAGCATGGTGCTATTTCCCTCTGTGCTTTTACATGGAAAGGGACTTGAGAGGGACAAGGAAAAGGGTTCAGGTATATATCACCCTTCAAATGGTGGGCAAAGAGAGCAGACATTAATATCAGAGAGAACACATAAGAAGAAATCAATTTCTCCAGCCATCCCCTGCTGGGTTTCCATTAAGTCCTGGCAGCAGTGGGAATCAGCCACTTCTTTCCTCAGCTGTTGCTGTAACCTAAAAAGAGCCCTGAAAGGCTCCCTTGAAGGTCACATTGAGAAGACAGGTCAGTGCTGCACTAGATGTGGCTTATGGAAAAGGACAGTTTCTTTTATGACATATATTTTATCATATTTTAGAGCAGCTCAGTACATAGGCATTTTCCTCAGCTTCCCTGGAAGAGCATAGGCAATTCTATTCTTCTCTCTGTACACTGAAAATTGCCTGAATTTGTCATTATGCCTGAGTGTGTATAAACATCAGGTTTAAATTGTTACTACTCTCTCTAAGTCAATTTCACTCAATATGTAGAAATTGTGTGAGGCTCCATAAACTAAAGTTTTTCATCATTATGTATTTTGATTTCTTTTTTCTGTATTGTCTTTAGACAATATAAAACAATCACGTCAGGAAAAACTGCCGGTTTGAATTTGAGAACACAATTCAGTAAAAAAACCAATAAAAATATTCAGAATATTTGAAAAGACAGAAAACCACTGTAACTCTATTTGTAATGATAAAGGGTGTCACAGGAGTTTAGGATTGTGAAATATACTGGCAAACAGTATGTTGCTCATGTACAGGAAAGCTGTAAAGTAGTAAGAATTAGAGGTGAATATCCATATATACTTACATTTAGATATTGTAGGACTGTTGCAATCCATAGTTATGGATGTTATATTGAAAGGTACACAATACTGTATTTTTTCCTGAAGTAAAATTGGGAAATGAGCATATCTTTTATTTACCTTTACTGCAACAACGTTACATATCCCTTCACAATTTTTTTTTCCACAAAGAATAAATATGGACCTATTCTGCTATATAGCAGTAGCACAGGCAACAGTTATGTCCTCCTGGAAACACTGACCAAACACACTTGGCCTTTGACTAAATAAAACTTGAATGATTTGCAGCTAGAGAAAATGTCATCTGAGAGGACATTAGGGAGCAAGGAAGGAATTCTTTCTCACAGCCTGACTCACATGTGAGGAGCTACCTTAGGTCCCAGCCTGACAGCACTGCATGAGACAGGCTTGCTAGATGCCACTGAGAGCAGGACTAAACAGAAGGGCAGCAGCAGCTCAGAGAAGACCTCAGGGGTACTGCTCAGAGCCTCATCAAACCCAACCTGCAGCAGTGGCACATCTCTTACCTCTCTGGGAAACCCATCCCTGTGTCTCACCACATTCATCATAAAATATTTTTGCCATATATGTATTTGAAGTCTATTTTTTTTCAGCTTAAAACCAGTGCTTCTTGCTCTTTAAATCCCTTTTTCTATCTTTTATACAAGCTCCCTTTAAATATTGAAAGGCCTCAAGAAGATGTCCTTGAACCTTTCTCATCTCCAGGCTGAACAACCCCAGTGACTGGACATATGGCACTTAGTGCTGTGGTTTAGCAAGGGTGGTGGTGTTTGGTCAAAGGTTGGATTCTGTGACCTTGGAGGCCTTTTCCAACCATAATGATTCTATGATTCTGTGCAGTATCTCAGCTTTTTATCATAGGAGGGGTGTTCCAGTTCCTAGCCCTCCTTTGGAACCACTCTCACTGTTCCAGGACTTCCTTGTGAGNTCAAAGGAAAACTAAGGCTGTGATAGAATTAAACTTGGCCAGCGACATCAAAAGCAACAAGAAAAGCTTTGGTAGGAATGTTGATGATAAAAGGAAGACAGAAAAATCTGAGCCCTCTCTGGAAGAAATCAGGTCACCTCATTACCTGGGATCTAGAGAAAGCTGAGGTACTCAGAGATGTTTTTGCCTCTGTGTTAATCAGCAAGGGCTCAAGCCACATCATCCAAGTTGCAGAAGGCAAAGTCAGGAACTGGGAGAACAAAGAACCACCCACTGTAGGAGAAGATCAAGTGTGAGACCATTTAAGCAACTTAGAGGTGCACCAGTCCATGGGACCTGATGAGATCCATCCACAGGATGGATCCTGGGGGAACTGGCAGAGGAAATGGCTCAGCCACTGTCCATCATACTTTAGAAGTTGCAGCTGTCTGGTTAAATTGCCACTGTAAAAGGGGAAACATAACCAGAGGTGTTTAATATCTCTTTAGCCAACAGGAGNAACTCAGGAGTGAGGCATCCCAGCAAAGAGGAAGTCAGTCAAAAATGCCAGGTGTGCACGGATGAACAAGAAGTTCCTGGATGAACTCAAATGCAAAAAGAAAGCCTACAGAGTGTGAGAGCAGGAACAGGTAGCCTGGGAAAAGTATGTCCAAGCAGCCAAGGATCAAAGGAAAACTAAGGCTGTGATAGAATTAAACTTGGCCAGCGACATCAAAAGCAACAAGAAAAGCTTTGGTAGGAATGTTGGTGAGAAAAGGAAGATAGGAAAATTTGAGCCCTCTCTGGAAGAAATCAGGTCACCTCATTACCTGGGATCTAGAGAAAGCTGAGGTACTCAGAGATGTTTTTGCCGTTGTGTTAATGAGCAGGGGCTCAAGCCACATCATCCAAGTTGCAGAAGGCAAAGTCAGGAACTGGGAGAACAAAGAACCACCCACTGTAGGAGAAGATCAAGTGTGAGACCATTTAAGCAACTTAGAGGTGCACCAGTCCATGGGACCT
This sequence comes from Hylia prasina, assembly GCA_013397195.1. NCBI lineage: Eukaryota > Metazoa > Chordata > Aves > Passeriformes > Sylviidae > Hylia > Hylia prasina. Next base: position 35,766 of record VYXD01001082.1, on the reverse strand, counting down.
GATGAGATCCATCCACAGGATGGATCCTGGGGGAACTGGCAGAGGAAATGGCTCAGCCACTGTCCATCATACTTTAGAAGTTGCAGCTGTCTGGTTAAATTGCCACTGTAAAAGGGGAAACATAACCAGAGGTGTTTAATATCTCTTTAGCCAACAGGAGCAGTGGGTTCAGGGGCATCCTCAGCAAGTTTGCCAGTGACATCAAACCACTGGATGCAGGTGCCATGCTGGAAGGAAGGGATGTCACCCAGAGGGACCTGGAGAGGTAGAAGAGATGGGCCCATGTGAACCTCATGAAGTCCAGTATGGCCAAGTGTAAAGTCTTGCATATATTTCTGGGCAATCCCAAGCACAATTACAAGTTGGGTGGAGAATGGATTGAGGACAGCCCTGAGGAGAAGGACTTGGGGGTGTGACAGATGTGAAGCCCAGCGTGTCCCATCCATGCATCCTGACAGCTGGGCTGATCCTCCAGTGTGGGCAGCAGGGGAGGGAGGGTTTCTGTCCTTCTGCCTCACTCAGGTGAGACCCATCAGGAACACTGTACTCTGAGGCCCCCAATATAAGAACAACGTGGACCTGGTGGAGTGAATCCAGAGGAGGCTCTGAGAGCATCCTCTACCCTGGAGAAAGGCTGAGACAGCTGGAGGTGTTTGGCCTGGTGAAGAGAAGGCTCCAGGGAGACATTCTAGCAACCTTCCAGTGCCTGAAAGGGGCTGGAGAGGGGCTTCTGACAAGAACAAGAGGGAATGGCTTCCCACGACAGGGAGCAGGTTTAAATTGGATATTAGGAAGACATTCTTCCCTCTGAGGGTGCTGATGCCCTGGCCCAGAGCAGCTGTGGCTGCCCCATCCCTGAAAGTGT
>VYXD01001082.1:0-34237 GCA_013397195.1 Hylia prasina | reverse complement strand
GTGGGAAAGCCAGCAATAGAATCCATAAGTCCTGAATCCAAGTTCTTTAAGTGCTTTGACTAGTCCAGATTCTCTCCTTAACACCCTTGTCACATTATTTATAGGAGATGTATTCATATAGCCACTAAGACATCAAAATTTTCTAATTATATCTAGTCATGTCAAATGACAATTATGCCCTTAGTTCAGTTTGCCAGACAATGCTTAGCCAAAGAGGGTTTGCCAAAATATTTTTGACCGAAGAAAGAGTAGGCATCTGTAGCATCTGCAGGCGAGATCGTATAAAACGTCCCTGCAACACGTCTGCCCTGGCTCCACAGAAAGCTCCAAGGTAAGAGGATGGGGTCTGCAGGCTGGCAGGAAGGGGATGGCAGCCTAAGGTGCCACCACATTCCTGCTGCCTCCCGTGCTCCTGTCCAGGAGGGGACTCCATTATCAACCTGTTTTCAAGGCACCTGCATGTTTTCACTCTTGATTTCTGTGCAGCAGCAATTTGGGAACTGTCATTTTTCTGTTTTACAGTACTGACCAGCTGCCAGCTCAGAAGGCACACAACTGGTGTCACGAGAGGTAAGAAGCTGATTTACTAATTCTTAGGGGCAGAGACAGATCCTTTGGGGTGGGGTGTGTGTATGGCTGAGTGAATTGTCACAGTTTCACTGTATATTCTCAAATCCACTCTAGTCACAGAATAAGGTGGTGGGGTGCTAAAGGCGGGTAAGGGTTTCAAGTGAATTACTGAATCATAGAACAGTTCAGGTTGTGAGGAATGTCTTAAGGTCACCTGGCCCATTCTTTAAGGAGCTGTGTTTGATGTGTCTGACAGTTCATGGCAGGCCAGAAAATCCCACCGGGGACATTCTTCACTTCTGCTTACCTAACAGGGAGTGAGGAGTACTGCCTTCCCATCATTGCTGTTGTAGCTGTGTAACTGAACTAAGAATACAGTAGGAAAACTGCAAAATTCAGCATTTAGTATCAGAATATGTAATGTAATGTGATACTTTACCCAAAATTTGCCACGGAATCTCTAAAGCAGTAAGAGCAGAAAGAGCTGTAATATAAGAAACCAGGCTCTGATTATCACCTCTATAAAAGGCAATGCTGCCCTTTGTTCCCTGCTCTGCAATTTATTTTTTATTTACACAGTATTTACAAATGTTGTGCAAATATAAGGCACCTAAACATTGTGTAAATATCAGATACTCTATACAGAAAGAGATATTTAAATGTTTTCCTAAGCTGCCCATGTAGGGGTTTGATTTTTTTTTTCCTCAAGGCAGAGGGAAGAAAAAAATATTTCAGAGAAATTAATACAGTGTTTAAAATTGCTTATTTTTAAATACTTCATTTGAGCTTTAAATCTTTAACCTTTGTTTTCCTCTAAAATTCTACTAATTTTTAAAAAACAAAAGAAAGTACTAGAAAAGGAGCTATCTCAGTGTGGTTTGAACAACATTAATCTTCTTTTAACAGTCATGTTGAAATTTATGCCTGGATTCAAGCTGTTAATAAAATTAGAGAAAATTGCATTACAAAAGTTTTAAATACTGAAACTGAGCCATTAAGAAGCTTGAGTTTTCAGTATGCAATTCAGACAGTGGAGTATGAGCATTCTGAGCTTTGTGAAAAACTATCAATTGTGAGGAAAGGACATTATAATAATTCCAAATTAATTTAAAGACTGCCTAAGCAGCTGAAAAGATTTTTGAGGCTCTTAATTCCACAGTACAGTGACTGAATAGTTGAATTCTCAGTGTCTATAGATTACTTAAATGTGATTTCAGTATAAGCCAAATAATCACTCTAAGTTTAATTTTGATATTTTCCATACATACTGAATTTCACCAATGCAAAAATTCCTTCCAAAAGGGTACAAGCGGTATTAATATAGGGTGGTTTTTTTCCTCCAGAATTTCACTTTTCTTCTCCTAACAAGTGCTTACTTTTTGGCAAATTTGAGCAACATATCTGCTCTTCCACAGTGTTCTCTGGTGACAAACGCCTCCATAGAGCTCAGCCATGTCTTCGGATTCCGAGATGGCCATCTTTGGGGAGGCAGCTCCTTACCTCCGAAAGTCAGAGAAGGAGAGAATTGAGGCCCAGAACAAACCTTTCGATGCCAAGTCATCTGTCTTCGTGGTACATGCAAAGGAATCCTTTGTGAAAGGTACAATCACGAGCAGGGAATCAGGCAAAGTCACTGTCAAGACTGAAGGGGGAGAGGTGAGTCAAAAACAAGGCTGAAGGGCAACATTTGCTCCGCACTCTGGCTCTTAGCTGACAAGCATGTGCCTTCTTCCTATGACAGACCCTGACTGTGAAGGATGACCAGATCTACTCCATGAACCCTCCCAAGTATGACAAAATCGAGGACATGGCCATGATGACCCACCTGCACGAACCCGCTGTGCTGTACAACCTCAAAGAGCGTTACGCAGCCTGGATGATCTACGTAAGTGGCAGCAGCAGCAGCAGCTTCCTTTGGGCAGCCTCAGGAGGTGCTGGGCCAGGCTGAGGGGAAGCCAACGTGCTGTGTCCCTTCCTCACAGACCTACTCGGGTCTCTTCTGCGTCACTGTCAACCCCTACAAGTGGCTGCCGGTGTACAACCCCGAGGTGGTGTTGGCCTACCGAGGCAAGAAGCGCCAGGAGGCCCCTCCACACATCTTCTCCATCTCTGACAACGCCTATCAGTTCATGCTGACTGGTGAGTGGCTCTGTCTGTCCCACAGGCATTGGACCATTTGTTTCTCTGAAGGGACACTCTGTCTCAGCAAAGTCAAGAGACTTTTTCAAAGCTTTCTGGGTTCTGCCACACACATCTGCTGTGGGGTTTACTATCTTCATAGCATTGTTTCTACTGTTTTAAATGAAAGACACCTCTGCACTCAGTGATGTGCTTTGGAGGTTTGCTTAAGTCAAGCTGACATCAGGCCAAACAATAAACTTAGCTATGTTTCATTCTTTCTCTGTTGTTCATTGAGTTGTAAGTCCTGTATTTCTGCCTCCTTCACAGATCGGGAGAACCAGTCCATCCTGATCACGTACGTACCCCCCTGCGCGGGTCCCTGCGGGGCTGCCCGGTGCCAGGGGACCTCCTGCCTGACCACGCACCCTCTGCTTCTCCCTTGGCTTTGGCAGCGGAGAATCCGGGGCCGGGAAGACTGTGAACACCAAGCGTGTCATCCAGTACTTTGCAACAATTGCAGCCAGCGGGGACAAGAAGAAGGAGGAGCAGACATCCGGCAAAATGCAGGTAAATTAGTTGAGAAATAGTGGGATCAATGCTTTCATCTGTTCCTGTCAGGATGTTTGGAAGAGATAACTAGCAATAATTATCACCCCACAGGGAACGCTTGAGGATCAAATCATCAGCGCCAACCCACTGCTGGAGGCCTTTGGAAACGCCAAGACCGTGAGGAACGACAACTCCTCACGCTTTGTGAGTTGCTTAACAAAATATTTTCTGTAACATGGTAAACAGGCGTTTATGTCAGTCATTCTTTTCTGTTGTTCAGCCATTATGTTTTCAAGAGTAAAACTGAATTTTCTTACCATGGCTTTGCCACTTATCCTAAAGATCATTCTCCAGATTTCAAACACAAAAAATTAATTTTGTTTTACATTAAAGTGCAAATAAAAATAGCAGACCATGTAGTCTTTCTCAAGAACACATTGTAATGCTAAAAAATACATTTCTTTTTACTTACATTTCTGTTCATCTTCTAAGAGACAGAGTTGCAGGGAAAAAAGGAATGAAGCTAGAAGAGATGGCAAAGAAAGAATGAAAGAAAGAAAGATATATTTTCTAATTGAATAATATATTTGCTCTATTTCACTTTAAATTAATCTGAAGTGAAATTGTTTATTAGATCACAATCCAGATTTAAGCAGCTGAACTACTTAAATTGCTATTTCTGTATCATTAAGCTAACCTCTCCGTGTGCAGGATATAGTTAGAATAATTTGTCAAATGAGTTTCACACATTCCTTCACATTTTTACACTCAGCATACATAAAATACAGTTGTGCCACCTCTGAATATTTTCATGGTCAAAAATGAAAAAGACAGCTTCGTGTTAGTGGTGGAAATACAGCTGATTTTAAGAAAATGTCTCAAAGCAGAAATCTAGTGCCCAGTGGAATAAATGACAAAATTCTTCATTTCAGATATACTTTTTATGCCATAAATCTTGAAACGTTTTTATTCCTTTAAAGGGAAAATTCATCAGAATCCACTTTGGTGCCACAGGCAAACTGGCTTCTGCAGATATTGAAACATGTAAGACCCTTGTTCACAATCTATCCATTCCCCCATCTATCCATACAACATATTTTCATTCTACTATCTATACTGCCTTCCCTGTTTTCTCCCCATCTTTTTTTCACTCCCCCCCCATTTCTATTTGTTTCTAACTAAATTTTTCCTCCAGATCTGCTAGAGAAGTCCAGAGTCACTTTCCAGCTCAAGGCGGAAAGGAGCTACCACATCTTTTATCAGATCATGTCCAACAAGAAGCCAGAGCTAATTGGTATGAAGTATTAAGAATTGTTTGATAAAATATGAATGTGTTTAACATTTCTCTTCATTCTCACACCCAGATACATCCCATTCCTCTTTCCAGACATGCTCCTCATCACCACCAACCCATACGACTACCAATTTGTGAGTCAAGGTGAGATCACTGTCGCCAGCATCAACGACCAGGAGGAGCTGATGGCTACAGATGTGAGTAGCAATTCAGAGTATTGTAACTATTTTCATCTCCCAGGCAAAGCTTTTATTTTACTGTTCCTATTGCAGAGTGCCATTGACATCCTGGGCTTCAGTGCTGATGAGAAAACAGCCATCTACAAGCTGACAGGGGCTGTCATGCACTATGGGAACCTGAAGTTCAAGCAGAAACAACGAGAGGAGCAGGCAGAGCCTGATGGCACCGAAGGTATTCAGCAAATTCAGGGGCTGACATGTCAGAAGTGGCAATAATCAGTATTCAGAAGATGGAGTAGAAATGTGTTTAGGTGAGAGGGTACATAGGTATGAGACTGCCATCCAAAATATAGTCTTTCTTCAATTACTGCTCATCATTATCTGCACTATCAACTGATTATATGACCAAAAATCTCTCCTGATGTACCACTCTGAATTAGCATCTTGCTCAGTGTTACTAAACCCACCGAGAAAGAAAAGATTTTTATAAAAAATTTGTTCCCACTTGATAGTTAAAGAAAATAAAGGCATTATATTCAGCTATAGAACTTCTGCTTCATAAATCACTTTTTAGGGCAAAATTACTCACAAATCCCAGGATTGATTATTAATAAATACATTGTTTCTAGATGTTTCTGTGAAGATTTTTAAAGACACATAGGCTTTAGATGTACTGCTCTGTAAAACATTCAACACAAAGATGCTTTCATTATAATAATTATGCCATGGTTCCTCTGAGATCTAGTAAGCAAAATTTGATCACAAGAACATTAAATATTGCAGCTGTTTTGAAAAGGGTTCATCACTCAAAGTGCTGCATGTCTTGCTAGCCTTAATTTTTCTGTCTCCTTGTCCTTGTACTTAGTTGCTGACAAGGCTGCCTACCTGATGGGTCTGAACTCAGCAGACCTGCTCAAGGCCCTCTGCTACCCCCGAGTCAAGGTGGGCAATGAATACGTCACCAAGGGCCAAACTGTGCAGCAGGTAACAACAACCAGTTGATGACTGGGAACCTCTGACTTGAATCACTTACTGTTTGCTCTGGATATCGTATTTCTTCTGCTCCATTCTCCTTTGGTTTAGGTATACAATTCCGTGGGTGCCCTGGCAAAGGCTGTCTATGAGAAGATGTTCCTGTGGATGGTTGTTCGCATCAACGAGCAGCTGGACACGAAGCAGCCCAGGCAGTACTTCATTGGTGTCCTGGACATTGCTGGCTTTGAGATCTTTGATGTAAGGATTTCAGGTTTGAAAAGGCAGGCCTTCTGTTCTTGAAGGAAAGGATTGTTATATGAGGGGACTTGCAAGTAATATCCCTCTGAAGGTTTCATTTGTGATTTTATGGAGAAAAAACCCGGTCATTTTGTTTTACAGCAGAAAACAAAATCCTCAAAAGCTCCATCAGCACAAACATAGAGTCATGTTCTTTGTGCAGGAGCAACAAATAGAATTTTATATGTTGTAATATTACAACTCTTTGAGCGAAATGCAAAGGATAAAATAACCCAAAATAATTCCAATAAATTTATAGAAGAGCTTATAGAGAAAAAATAGAAGATGCATTGGCAAATATATAATGAGTTAAAGATGTTCAAATTGTTTAAAGAACCAAGGAATGAATAGTAATGTCTTTAATTAGAGATACCAACAGTTTTCAGTTTGGAGACAAGAGCAAGCACTCATCTTTTGTTGTTGAATAAAAAAATGCCAAAGTATTTTATAAATTTTAGGAGATTCACTAAAAAAATCTGCTCTGAAAACAATCCCTCGCTTTCATTATGTAGGTGTTTCTTTCTGGAGCAGCATATAGGTTGGGGTCCAGATAATATAGTTGTGTTTTAACCAGTGAGATTTATAAAGGCTGGAGGAGAATGATGAAGATCTGGGCATATTCATGAGGGCTGGTTTTTGTGGGTTTTTTCCACTGAGCAGTTCAACAGCCTGGAGCAGCTGTGCATCAACTTCACTAATGAGAAACTGCAACAGTTCTTCAACCACCACATGTTCGTGCTGGAGCAGGAGGAGTACAAGAAGGAGGGCATTGAATGGACATTCATTGACTTTGGGATGGACCTGGCTGCCTGCATTGAGCTCATTGAGAAGGTGTGTTTTTAATCATTTAAACGCACTTAGAAATAATTTTTCTACATGGCAAAGTTTTATTCTGCTTCCTGTCTTTTACTACATTCCCTTTTAGACCAAGACATAATCATATATTCTACAGGCATTCTCTTTTGTTTATTGAACTATCTTCCAGCCCATGGGCATCTTCTCCATCCTGGAAGAGGAGTGCATGTTCCCCAAGGCAACTGACACCTCTTTCAAGAACAAGCTCTATGACCAGCACCTGGGCAAGTCCAACAACTTCCAGAAGCCCAAGCCTGGCAAAGGCAAGGCTGAGGCCCACTTCTCCCTGGTGCACTACGCTGGCACAGTGGATTACAACATCACTGGCTGGCTGGAGAAGAACAAGGACCCTCTGAATGAAACTGTCATTGGGCTGTACCAGAAATCATCTGTGAAGACACTGGCTTTACTCTTTGCTGCGTATGGTGGAGCAGAAGCAGGTTATTTTTCTAAATTTTCTTTTTCAACATTTGGGATATGTAAAGATGCAACAAAGAACAGTTGTACTGAAAAACCCTTTCCGTTTTTTTGATTTTATTTGGTTTTGGTTTTGTTTTTAAGAGGCTAGTGGTGGTGGTGCTGGAGGTGGCAAGAAGGGAGGCAAGAAGAAGGGTTCTTCTTTCCAGACTGTCTCAGCTCTTTTCCGGGTAAAGTATGGATTCATTTTCTATAGTGACAGGAGCATATTGTCAAAACTGAACTAAATACACTCAGGTTTTTATTTTGGCAATGGTTTTCAAAAGAAGCAATGCTAAGTATGAAGTGCCTTTCATAGCAATTTACTGTTCAAATTTATGATTCAGTCTTCATTTCTTCTCTCTGAATTTCTTATAAAAGTTCACTCCCATTTTTTGTGAAAAATATTTTTCAGATTCTGTCATGCAATATAATTATTTGTCCCATAAAGGTCTGTGTTAAAATATTTATAAAGTAGTGTTTTACTTCCTTCAAAATAAGGTGAAGAATTTTAAATATTTTTCAAGTGAAAATACTTTACAATAAAAAGTATGTAGAAGCTTTGATTAAATATAACTTTGAATTTGAAAGCTTCTTTCTCCTAAGATTTATTATATTAGTTCCTTTGGATCTAGGTCCAAAGTATGTGAAAGTAAATTTCTTTCATCTAACCTACTACACATGATCCCACAGGAGAATCTCAACAAGCTGATGACCAATCTGCGGAGCACTCACCCCCATTTTGTGCGCTGTATCATCCCCAATGAGTCTAAAACACCTGGTAAGATGCTCAAGCAGAAAAATCCTGGCTCTGATACACTGAGGGGTATATCTGCCCCTCTGCACTGCCATCTGTGCCATTCCTTTGTGCTCTGCATTGTCAGGTGCCATGGAGCACGAGCTGGTGCTGCACCAGCTGCGCTGTAACGGCGTGCTGGAAGGGATCAGGATTTGCAGGAAGGGATTCCCCAGCAGAGTCCTCTATGCTGACTTCAAACAGAGGTGAGAATATCATTAAAAGCAACATTGGTTAATTCATAGGTCCATTTAGGCTGTAGTCTGTTTTCAAAAATATTTGGTGGGCTATTGAGTGTTGCTTGGAAAAAAATAGCCGTATCTTCCTCGATTCCACAGATACAAGGTGCTTAATGCCAGTGCCATCCCTGAGGGACAGTTCATCGATAGCAAGAAGGCTTCTGAGAAGCTCCTTGGCTCAATCGATGTGGACCACACCCAGTACAAGTTTGGACACACCAAGGTACAAACCTCCTCATTCCCTGTCTGCCTGGGCTTTGCTCTACCTGACACTGATGTGCTGCAACATTCCCTCTCTCCAGGTGTTCTTCAAAGCTGGGCTGCTGGGACTCCTGGAGGAGATGAGGGATGAGAAACTGGCACAGCTCATCACCCGCACCCAGGCCAGGTGCAGGGGCTTCCTGATGAGGGTGGAGTACCGGAGAATGGTGGAGCGGAGGTACACCTTCCTCTTCTTCACTTAAAGTCACTTTGCTCATGGGAAAGTGTTGACACTTGTCAGACTGAGAATATTCATTGTACTTTTAAATTATGCCTCAGGGAATCCATCTTCTGCATCCAGTACAACATTCGTGCATTCATGAATGTCAAACACTGGCCATGGATGAAGCTGTTCTTCAAGATCAAGCCCTTGCTGAAGAGTGCAGAGTCTGAGAAGGAGATGGCCAACATGAAAGAAGAATTTGAGAAAACCAAGGAGGAGCTTGCAAAGTCTGAGGCAAAGCGGAAGGAGCTTGAGGAGAAAATGGTGAAACTGGTGCAGGAGAAAAATGACCTGCAGCTCCAAGTGCAGGCTGTGAGTAATATTTTTCTATACTTTTATGAGTAAATAAGATCTAACTCTTCTTTCCAGAACTCTCAGATTACATACTAAGATTTCTAAAGTACTTTAATCCTAATACCATGTAACTAATGGTAAGATTAAGGCCACATTCTTTCTCAACTCAATCTTGCTATTGCGAGCTGGAGTTTAAAAAGTGTGAGTTAAAAGTCTGAGTTTTTAGTCTTTATGCCTACATGTGTCCATGTGAGTTCATAAAGACATATGAGACGCATTATGTGAGACATAAAGCCCTATTGTAGTCACTGTAGTGTTTCTAGTGGAGCAGAGGCAGTAGTTTGATTGACCTACTGCTCTACCTTAACTCAGCTGTAAAAATGAAGAGCTGATTACCATTTCTTAGAGCAGATGTCACCTCACCTCCTGTACCTACTAGTGTCCCAGAAGACACAGATGCCCATAAAACTTACAAAATAAGCATCATCTCCATATGTCTATCTCCAATGTCCATAAAAAACATTTTGTCCTTACCCTTGAGTTGAAATGCTGATTTCAGGGAACGATAAATCTTATTCTATTGTCCAGTGAAAGCATTGGCTGAGTATAAAGTTACTTAATGGGAATTTCATATATTCTCTCCCTGGTACAGTTATTTACATTTCTCAACACTTCCACATAAATTTGAATTTAGTACATAATAATATCCAATCACTTTCGAAAGGAGAAAAGGAAAATATCAATTAAATCTAAGTTACTTTTTGATATACACAAAATAAATAAGCTGAAATGAAATGTAAATAGACAGAACTGTATTAATGATGCAAAAGGTCCAACAAGAAGAAAACTAGCTAAAAATTTATCCTAGATTTGTAGTTTGTAACATAATGGCACAGCATGTTTTTTCCCCAAAAGTAATTCTGTAAGTGTTTCCAATTTACATTGGTTCCTTCAGTATTAAATAATATTTCCTGTATTTTCCCACCAGGAAGCTGATGCTTTGGCTGATGCTGAGGAAAGGTGTGACCAGCTCATCAAAACTAAAATCCAGCTGGAAGCCAAAGTCAAGGAGGTGACTGAAAGGGCTGAGGATGAAGAGGAAATTAATGCTGAGCTGACAGCCAAGAAGAGGAAGCTGGAGGATGAATGTTCAGAGCTGAAGAAAGATATTGATGACCTTGAGCTAACACTGGCCAAGGTGGAGAAGGAAAAACACGCCACTGAAAACAAGGTACACACATTGCCAGTCACATAAAAGGTCAGGACATCTCAGAGTAAGAGGCAACTTACCAAAAGACATGCTGGCTTTGGAAAATCTTGAGCTGGGCTTCTCTGAGCATCCAAGAGATAAATGAAACACAAAACCAGTGAGCATGTTTTCTTCTAAATTTTAAAACATGCTTATATTTGCAGGTGAAAAACCTGACTGAGGAGATGGCAGCCCTGGACGAGACCATTGCCAAGCTGACAAAAGAGAAGAAAGCCCTCCAAGAGGCCCATCAGCAGACCCTGGATGACCTGCAGGCAGAGGAGGACAAAGTCAATACTCTGACCAAAGCCAAGACCAAGCTGGAACAGCAAGTGGATGATGTAAGCACACAGACACAGAGCAGGAACAGGACAGGTATGGAGCCTGAGCTGGCTGGAAGAGGCCTGATGGTGTGGTTGTGTTTAGCTGGAAGGGTCCCTGGAGCAAGAGAAGAAACTGCGCATGGACCTGGAGAGAGCAAAGAGGAAACTGGAAGGAGACCTGAAGCTGGCCCAGGACAGCATCATGGATTTGGAGAATGATAAGCAGCAGCTGGATGAGAAACTGAAGAAGTAAGTGTGCTTCTGGGGCACCTGAGTGCTGGGCTGCAGCACTTGTCTTTTTTCTCTGAGCTCTAACACGGTTCACTTTGTCCAAAGGAAAGACTTTGAAATCAGCCAGATCCAGAGCAAAACTGAGGATGAACAAGCCCTGGGCATGCAACTTCAGAAGAAAATCAAGGAGCTGCAGGCAAGTCTCTGTTCCTTCCCCTCCCCTGCTCAGGCTCAGCTCAGGCATGAGGAGGGCACGGGTGTGAGGGGTCCCTGGTGTTGTGCAGGCCCGCATTGAGGAGCTGGAGGAGGAAATTGAGGCAGAGCGAACCTCTCGCGCTAAAGCAGAGAAGCATCGGGCTGACCTGTCCAGGGAGCTGGAGGAGATCAGCGAGCGCCTGGAAGAAGCAGGAGGGGCGACAGCAGCTCAGGTTGAGATGAACAAGAAGCGGGAGGCAGAATTCCAGAAGATGCGCCGTGACCTGGAAGAGGCCACGCTGCAGCACGAAGCCACGGCTGCCGCCCTGCGCAAGAAGCACGCGGACAGCACGGCTGAGCTGGGGGAGCAGATCGACAACCTGCAACGCGTGAAGCAGAAGCTGGAGAAGGAGAAGAGCGAGATGAAGATGGAGATTGACGACTTGGCCAGCAACATGGAGTCTGTCTCCAAAGCCAAGGTATGGAAAAATATGAAAATTACATGAAAATAAATAATGTTGGTGTATATCCTTTAAAATTACGACAAGATCACCATCTAACTCCCTGTCTCTGTATGGAACTTGTTTCTAACCTTCTAACTCCAATCTATAACTTGCCAGTCTGTTCATGTTTTTCTGGTTAGAATCCTGCTGTTCAGAATAGGCTGACTTCTAGATACTAATTTTCATTCCCTGTGATCTCCACAGGCAAACCTGGAGAAGATGTGCCGCACACTGGAAGATCAGTTGAGTGAGCTTAAAACAAAGGAGGAAGAGCATCAGCGCATGATCAACGACCTCAATGCTCAAAGAGCTCGTCTGCAGACAGAAGCAGGTGGGAGAGACTCCCATATGTTTTGGCATGACTACTAAACCAGCTTGTTGGGGTCATAAATGGCAATTATAATGTTTTCTTATTTGTGTGCTTCCCCAGGTGAATTTTCACGCCAGGTAGATGAGAAAGATGCTCTGATTTCTCAGCTGTCAAGAGGCAAACAGGCTTTCACTCAACAGATTGAGGAACTCAAAAGGCATCTAGAGGAAGAAATTAAGGTTATTCCTAATTTCTTACCACAGGCCGCGAGTACACTTGTAGCTTCACACTGCCTAGTGGGGACAGGATCTGCTTAGCACAAGCCATCCTGGGGGAATGCTTTTTTCCTGCAACCAGTTTGATTAATGGATTTTGTGCTCCAGGCTTACATCAGTCCTTCATCACAACACTCTTCCAGCAGTCATGTTTGTCATGTGAAATAAATTAATTGGAAGAGATTTCCTGGGATATTACCATTCCTTGACCCAACCCCACTCTCTATCTAGGCCAAGAACGCCCTGGCCCACGCCCTGCAGTCTGCTCGCCACGACTGTGACTTGCTCCGGGAACAATATGAGGAGGAGCAGGAGGCCAAGGGGGAGCTGCAGAGAGCCCTGTCCAAGGCCAACAGTGAAGTGGCCCAGTGGAGAACCAAATACGAGACGGACGCGATTCAGCGCACGGAGGAGCTCGAGGAGGCCAAGTATGTGGGGAGAGTGAGGAAGACAAACGATGGGAGAAGATGGAGGCTGGTCAAGGGAAACTGGAATGTCTGAGAGTGGGTTAAGACAAGAGAGGGATGAAGGCAAGGATATATTGTCTTGGTGAAAAAAAGGGAGAGAGGAACTGTTGATTGGAAGGGAAAATATTACCTTTAGGGCTAGGAGTGCAAAGACAGGCCTAATAAGTGATAGAACACAGCAAAGGATAGATCCTTCCATTTCTGTGAAAAGTGCTCAGATAAAAACCCCTGAAAATGACAAACCTGCCCTCTTATGATGTTGTAGAAATGATGCCCATAAAAGCTCTAACATAGCACTGTGCTTCTCTCCTCCCAGGAAGAAGCTGGCCCAGCGCCTGCAGGATGCAGAGGAACATGTTGAGGCTGTCAATGCCAAATGTGCCTCCCTGGAAAAGACAAAGCAGAGGCTGCAGAATGAAGTGGAGGACCTGATGATTGATGTGGAGAGATCCAATGCTGCCTGTGCTGCTCTGGATAAGAAGCAGAAGAACTTTGACAAGGTCTTTTGGCCTCCAGCACCAGCACCCCTGGCCACAGCATGGCCCCGTGATGGCCACAGCACAACTCACACCCCGTTTCTCTCCAGATCCTGGCAGAATGGAAGCAGAAGTATGAGGAAACGCAGGCTGAGCTGGAGGCCTCGCAGAAGGAGTCGCGCTCTCTCAGCACGGAGCTGTTCAAGATGAAGAATGCCTATGAGGAATCCTTGGACCACCTGGAAACAATGAAGCGGGAGAACAAGAACTTGCAGCGTGAGTCCCTGGCCCTCTGCTCCTCCCTGGCCTTGCTCACAAGCTTGTCTCTCTGCCACACTTCACTGCTCTGGGCCTGCAGGAATAACATGCCTGGCCCCTTGATGCACCAGAGCCCTTCCCATTCTGCTCTGTCCCTCACCATGCTTTTCACCCTTCCTTGCAGAGGAGATTTCCGATCTGACGGAGCAGATTGCTGAGGGAGGGAAAGCAATTCATGAGCTGGAGAAAGTCAAGAAGCAGATTGAGCAGGAGAAGTCTGAAATCCAGGCTGCTCTGGAGGAAGCTGAGGTACATGACCATAATTACTGGTGTCTGCAGTAAATAAATGCAGAAATAGGGCTGAAAACACCTGGGTTCCCCTCTCCTCTGGCTGTGGATTGCAGCTGAGATTTCTGAAAACATTTCAGATTTTATCAACGTTTGTGTCTATTTGTCCAGGCCTCCCTGGAACATGAGGAGGGGAAGATCCTGCGCCTGCAGCTTGAGCTCAACCAAGTGAAGTCTGAGGTTGACAGGAAGATAGCAGAGAAGGATGAGGAGATTGACCAGATGAAGAGAAACCACCTCAGAATTGTGGACTCCATGCAGAGCACTCTGGATGCTGAGATCAGGAGCAGGAATGAAGCCCTGAGGCTGAAGAAGAAGATGGAGGGAGACCTGAATGAAATGGAGATCCAGCTGAGCCATGCCAATCGTGTGGCTGCAGAGGCACAGAAGAACCTGAGAAACACCCAGGCAGTGCTCAAGGTATGTTTGCACTTAAGAGTTTACTTTGTCCAATACTGGCTTTGCTACAGTCCCCTAGATATATTCCAGAGCCTTAATAAATCTCCTTAATTGAAGAGCACAGAACTGGATGCAATTCTCAATGTGAGGCTGCACAAAAACTTAATAAATGAGGAATTCAGCTTCAGCTCTGCCTTGGCTTTTGTAATCCTAATACCAGACATCCTGGCAGCATCTCTATATTCTTCCAAGGACATTTGGCACTTGTTCTACCACCTTCTACATTTGCTTCTTACATGTCAGTTTGACCTGAAGGTCCTTGCTCAGCCATGCTGATCTCCTTCTTCTCTTGCCTGATTGCTTATACACGTGAATTGAGAGCTCTTTCATTCTCAAAAAATGTTCTTAACTCTTTTTTGCTTCTTTATTCTTGAGAGGAGTTTCTCATGGCAGTTCCATCCAGGAATTCCTTGAACAACTCAAGTCCACTCTCCTAAAATTCAGGGACTAAGTCTTATTTTCTATCTGTCCCAGATCCCTATGAATCAAATTCCTACTGACATATACTGTGCATAGATGGACAATAGGCCCACATATAAATATATACCTATAATTATATATATTATATTGCCATAATAGTTGTTGGACTGGTGGCAATTGCCACTGTGCAACACTGCTGTGTCATCTTATAATTTTTCTTTATTCTTCGCCTCATAATTTTTCTTTATTCTTCGCCTTATAATTTCTCTTTATTCTCTTAAAGGACACCCAGATACACTTGGATGATGCTCTCAGGACACAGGACGACCTGAAGGAGCAGGTGGCCATGGTGGAGCGCAGGGCAAACCTGCTGCAGGCTGAGATTGAGGAGCTCCGGGCAGCCCTGGAGCAGACGGAGAGATCGAGGAAAGTGGCTGAGCAGGAGCTGCTGGATGCAAGTGAGAGAGTTCAGCTCCTCCACACTCAGGTTAGATTCAAAATCCCATGGGCCTTTTTCTTCCCTCTACAGATTTTCTTCTGTGTAAATTCCAAAATCAACTCATGTAATAAAATACTTTATCTGAATGAGAATTATTGCACTTGTACAAAGAAATGGATTATGGCAAAATAAGTAGGATTGCATTAGTAGTCAGAAGAGCAGCTTCAAATTTCAATAATTCTCTGCTATCTTGCTGTGCATGACCTGACAAGATACATCAGGAAGATGTTGATATTAGATTTTTGGAGGTTAACTTTACACTGAAAGAATTAATTTCTTAAATAATTGTTCTCTTTTGGAAATAACAGCACAAAGTTTTATTGTTCAACAGAACACCAGCCTGATCAACACCAAGAAGAAGCTGGAAACAGACATTGCCCAGATCCAGAGTGAAATGGAGGATACCATCCAGGAAGCCCGCAATGCTGAGGAGAAGGCCAAGAAGGCCATCACAGATGTGAGTTGGACACTCCTGGCATTGCTGATGGTGAATGTAGTCTCCCCAAAATATCTCCAGTCCTAAAATGGCTTTGACCCTTTGCTCTGATCAGGCGGCCATGATGGCAGAAGAGCTGAAGAAGGAGCAGGACACCAGTGCCCACCTGGAGAGGATGAAGAAGAACCTGGACCAGACAGTGAAGGACCTGCAGCACCGTCTGGAAGAGGCCGAGCAGCTGGCACTGAAGGGAGGGAAGAAGCAGATCCAGAAGCTGGAGGCCAGGGTGTGTAGGGCTGGGGCTGTGTGTGAGTGAGCGTGTCCTTGGAGAGACCTTGGCAGGGAAGCTGCAGGGCTGGGCTTGTCCTTGCAGGTGCGGGAGCTGGAAGGGGAGGTTGATGCTGAGCAGAAGCGCAGCGCTGAAGCCGTGAAGGGCGTGCGCAAGTACGAGCGGAGGGTGAAGGAACTGACCTACCAGGTAAGGCAGGAGGTCTCCTTGGGCTGATGCACCCTTATTCCATCAAACAAAAGATGTTCTCTTGGACTCCAAGGATAAATGCTATATCGTAATGTGCAGAAAGCAATAATTCACTCTTTCCACTTTGCCAACCCTCCAGTCTGAGGAAGACAGGAAGAATATTCTCAGGCTGCAGGATCTGGTGGACAAGCTGCAAATGAAAGTGAAATCCTACAAGAGACAAGCTGAGGAGGCTGTGAGTATTGCTTGGGGAAACAAAATGCATTGCTTTTTGTTGGTGTCACACAGATGTCCAGGAGACCAATATCAGAAATTCTGAAAATGTCAAAATTCATCAGTTGAGGAGGGGGACTTTGTCATCCAGATGTACCTCCTGGCACATGAGCACCAAACAAGTGACAGAATAAGTACAGAAATGACAAATTGAAATTATGAAATTACTCCTCAAGTGTGACACAATCCTGGTGAAGCTTGTCCCAGAAGGATCCTAAAAAGGGCAGGATGAGGAGCTCTGTGTGAGGCTGATGTGTGAGCAGTGAAAAGGGCAGGATGGAGATTTCCAGCCCCATAAGGCTGAGTTGCAGCAGCAGTGAAATCCCTGCCCTGTGCTTCTGAGCCCTGACTCCCTTTCCCCACACAGGAGGAGCTGTCCAATGTGAACCTCTCCAAGTTCCGCAAGATCCAGCACGAGCTGGAGGAAGCCGAGGAGCGGGCTGACATTGCAGAGTCACAGGTCAACAAGCTCCGAGCCAAGAGCAGGGAGTTTCAGGGCAAGAAAATTGGAGAGGAAGAGTGAGAATGCCACGAGGCAGCAAAGTGACCTGAGGGCTGCACAAAATGTGAGCTCTCTGTCACTTCCTTCTTCATGTGTTCATAACCATGTCAATGTGTAGAGAATAAAGACCATAGATTTCTTCGCAAACACAGCAGAATCAGTGATTTTGGTCATTACAATTCAGTCCTACAGTTACACAACTTCGGGGCATTTTCAAATGAATTTTTTTTTTTACTTTAACCCTTGCATAAACCTAGAGCTTTACTTATCTCCAGTATTTCTCCACTGTGTCTTACTCCATTACCAAGGAGGGAATAAGACTAATTTAATTGCCATACTGGGAGAGGATCAGAAGAAAGGCAGGACAAGAACCTTTTCTGTCTTGGCACAGAAAAAAATGTTTTTGCCTTTGTGAGTCGTGTTTCTACATGGGTACAGTACTCAGGGGTTCTCTTTGATGGTCTCATTATCACTTGGGCAAGTGGTATTTAGAGGCAAATTGCCCCAAAGGAAAACATCTGTAGTCCCAAAAGCACCTGTATGTCTCTGAGTCCTTATGGAGGAACTTAGGCAGGGACTGATGTGCTGCTTTAGAACAAGGCAAGTGAAGGCCAGTAATTCTAGAGAGCGCCTTGTTACTGAGCAAATTTTAAGATCATACAGCCTTTTTAATAACTTCATGAATATGGTGTTAACAATCAGTTTCAAAGAAAAACAAATATTATTTGGATAAGAGGACATTGCAGTGCCTTACTTCCTCTGTGAGGCAGAATAGCCAATATTAATACAATATGTTCCTGTTGTAAATTAAATTGAACTTAATGAAAAGCTTGGTAGAAGTGTGAACAAGAGGATAAACCCCAAGCAGTGTAACATGTAGAGCTACCAGAACAAGCTGGGAACAGCTGCACCACTGTGTAGTGTTTCCAGTATTGAAATGTATGAGCTTTTGTGCTGAGGAATAATTAAGAGTAATGTACAAATAAAAAAAGCTAAAAGAGCTTGTTTTCAAGTCTTCAAGTGGAAATAATACTGAGAACATTACAACTTGAAAGAAGTCATAAAATCTAACACTTGACCCAGGTAAAAATCCATAGATAACAATGACAAACTGTGTCCTACCTGTCTGACTCTTGCAGCACTGGATAAGTGGTATGTAGATAAGTGGAATGTAGATATTTGGGCTGAACAGAGAAGAAACAAGACATCTACACAAGGTGTACTGGTCTGACGTCTTAAACACTTGACAGGCTGTTTCCTGCTAGGCAAGAAGCAGTATTTAAAAAAAAAGGGAGCTACCTTTGTAGCAGTACTGGACCCAGGCACATTCCAAGCTGCCACGAGCAGATTCTACATGCAGATACCATTTTCCATTTTACCATTGCAAAGGAGACTTGGCTCTATCACACTACAGCAACACTTGTGGGTCCTTCAAGTTTCCTGGCTAGCTTTACACCCCTTTATTTACAGGCAGTGCTTCAAGGAGCTGTGAAACTGCTAGGGAAGGGAGCTGGAGTTGTTGAAAAGGAGCTGGTGAGAAAACAGCAGGAAGGAAGCCTTTTGCACTGCACCACAGCAATCAGTGTGTTTGCAGCAGTAGCATTGAGGACTGGGAGGTTCTCCTCCTCCCAAACACACTGAGATTTACACCCAATGAATCTTCCCATGTTATAACTAAATATGGAAGTAGTTTTCTAGGCAGCAGTTAAATATATTTAAGGAAAAGATGACGCCCTGTGTTGACTGTTGTGTCTTTGTAAGTGATGCTCCTCAGAGACATCATCTCTATGTGTGAAGCTGTGAAAACTTCATCAGTGCCAGTGATATCTGGGCAACAAAGAAGGGAAATTACTCCTCTCATTTTCCCTTCTCACAATATACTCTTAAGGGATAGGTGGTATTCTTTTTTTCCCAGACAAATCCTTACCTGCCACACCTTGAAACAATGCAGGAGAATTTTGTTTGTCCTAAAGAACATCTTTCTTTAAACAAACCAACAAACAACCCCAAAAACATAATTCAAAAATCAGTGTGTTGCAACTGTGGCTCAGTGAGAACATGGAGAAGTATTTCCAGCTCCATCTGTACCTCTTTAAACCTGCTGACAGACTAGTAAATATCACAACAACTTTGGGGACCATATTTCATATTTCAACCATATTTCAAAACTCTCTGTTCCCTTTGGACAATATTACAGTCACCCTCCAAAATTAACAAGCTGTTCTTACTCTGGAAGAATCAGGATGCACTCAAAGCACCTGAAACTCTTGGAGCTCCTCTCTCACTTGTAAGAATTTATGGCCTGAGGATTTGTTACTAAATGCTCAAATGATAAAAGGTGACATTGCAGGTTCCTTAAGAGACACCACCTTGGGCCAGAATTCCAACTGCACAGGTGGGAGAGGGGGAGAAATCACACTCACTGCACTGTGCTGACCTGGCCTTGCCACCTGCAAAGCATGGCTGGAAACCTTTTGGAATCGGAGTGGAATATTAAAGGGATGAGTAAGGAAAATCAATTTCTCCTCACTTTTGATTTGCTGCCTTGGCTGGAGGAGTCATTTTGCATCAACACACTATTTCTGGAGTCCTGCTGCTTGTGATATAAAATGTGCTGATGCCCAGGTAACTGATCTTGGAAAAAACATGGGCCCATAACTGGCCTAAAGAAACAACTCTCAGAGAAGGTTTAAAATAGATGCAGCTGATGAGCTCCACTGGAGCTGCTGCCCCATGGGGACTATGGAGTCCTCTGACCTTCTACAGCTTGGGCATGGACGATTGTGTCTCCTGGGCACAAAAGCATCAGCACTTTAAGAGGCACTAAGACATTATATGTGAATCATACCTCATCATCCTTTGTTTTCTCAGTACAAGCTGGCTGTTTTTTCTTTCTAATACTGAACTTTGAACACTGATTTCTGTCATTTCTGCTTCACTTTCCAACATCTCAGACATTTCCAGGCACTAATCTTCCCATTGGCTTCTCAGTCTTTCCACCCTACTCATCTTCGTTGTAACTGAAGCTCCAGTGTGTGGTGAAAAAAGTATCCTCTACATCACTCTCATATTATTTAGAACACTGCTCAGATGTCATCCTCTCATGTTTGCTGTACTGGTAGAAGGAGAATGATTAGCTAACTCTGATGCACTTTCAAGAATTGTTTATCCTGACATTCCAGGTCACAGGTTTTACCTTCCTCTGCTCAGTGAAGTGACACCTTCCCCTTAACTGCAGATAATCTGTCACTGCAGCTTTTCAGGAAGCCACTTGAAGTCCACACTGAAAAAGGATGGCATCACCTTTACAAGCATTCAACTCACAGCAGTCCATACCAGGAAATGTACCTACTTTGATTTCCGTGAACTGAAGCAAGATCACAAGCATAGCAACCACTAAGACTAGAGGAACAGAACTTGAAGAGACAAAAGCCACCAATTCATACAAATTAACAAACAATAAAATCAGCCTTGCCCCCCCTCCCCCCCCAAAAATATCCCCACCCAAACAACTGCCCCCCAAATTTCACCAATAGCATTATCCTGGGGTTTATGCTCTTCTTCTATGGATTTTAGCTCTCATCTCTCATAGTCCATGCAGTGAACATCCTGAACTGCTTTTCATCCCAGAGGATGCATTCAAGTTTGTCATTATTTATGAAAATTAGCAACTTTCTTTGAGGTCAGTTCATGTTTCTGTTTCTTAGTATTTTTTTTTTTTTCTTTCCCTGCATCAGCATGGATTAGGGATGCCTAATAGATCTCCAAACCGTGTTTCTTTGCTGGGCAACTCATCATGCCAGCCACAGTACAGCACACAAACAGCCTGCAAGAAATACACTTTGCTTTAGTCTGATCTGATTCTTACTGGTTTTTATATACAAAGTATGTCCTTACCATTGCAATGGTCCAGTACTCAGCTACATCTTAGCAGAAGGGTAGGGATGAGAAGTTTTGCTCTAGCAGATCAGAGCATCAGCATTTGTTCTCAGCATGTGCTAACGTTCCTGGGAGCTCTCATTTTACACAGAGGCAGCAGAAATGCTGCTGCAGCAGAGTGTGAATATTCCCTGCCAGACAGTTAATCAGGGTCCACAGGGTGCACTGATGCCTTCAGCACACCCTCTTCATATGACAGCGTGGCTGACAGCAGCACAGGCAAGCTGCAGATCCTGTGGGGAAGGTTTTTGAATAAAATATCCAGTGTATCAGATAATTCAAAGTAGTATAAAACTGAAATGGAAATAGTGGTATGTTTGTTTGTGTTATCTTTTTCCTGAGATTTTTTGAAAGCTCATGAAAAAAAAGAGGAAACAGTGAATTCCTGGAAGAAAAATCCATCAAAGGCCATGAGGCTCCTGCAGCTCCTCCTCACAAAGTGGGAGCTGTGGGGAGCAAGGTGGGGGAACACTCCCCATCTTCTTTCAGGACACATCCACACTAAACACCTTAATCCTTCCACCACACAAGAAAGACTTCAGCCCTTCACATAAACAGACATGGATGGTCCTCCCTCTGGCAAGGCAAAGCTCACCATCAAAACAGAACATTACTGTTCACCAACCCCTGACAACCTTTAAGATTAATCACATTCTACTTTGTGGAGTTTCCTCAGGACTGGGAATTATATTTAGGAAGTCCAAGGCTCAGGCACATGTAGTGAAAGCCCTCTATCAAAAATATAAGTAAACTTTCATGACAATAAAGGCAGTTCCTTTCTGCTGCCAGCCTGTAGGCAAAAAAGCTGAAATTTACTTATATCCCCTATTCTATCTGGACCCCATTCTGGTTCAAATTTATAACAGACTGACTAAATGATCCAGAAGGATGAGGAATTCTCAGTGAGGCTAGAGAAGATTCTCCCACCAGTCACGCCAGCCCTGAATGCCTCTGTGAGTTACGAGATTCCAGTGTTCTGCCCTCTGAAAGCTCATTCTGGAGTGCTCATGTGAGTGTTACAGACACCAGACCATAGTTCAACATTTGGTGGGACCAGATGACAAGCTGAGGAGAAATTCTGTTCTGCTGGGACCATATCTGCTCAGTTCCCCTTCAGGAGGGATTTCCAGACCTGCCCCCATACACCTTACACACGCCATGTATGGACTAGAGTAAGGACTGAGAATGACAAAGTCTGGGGAAGGAATGACTGTCCAGAGGGCTGTGACCTTCAGCAAGACCTGCAACAGAGTCCACGCTGCAAAGAAAATTGGATGAAAGGCAGTTTGTCAAAAGCAGGCCAAGACAGATTAACCTGTCATCTTCTTCAGATGAGACTGTCCAGGCAAAGGAGCTGTGGCATTCCTGATCCAGCTGGATCAGAACAGCCAGGATCTGGAAAAAAAACAGCAAGAAAACTACTGTAAAGGTGGAAAAGAGGCAGGCACTGAGCACTGGGAGACAGGGAAAGGAGTGCTTCCCACCAGGCAGACAAGCTGCCAGCTGATGCCCTTCAGCTAGCAGGGCTGCAGGGGCCTTTGCTGCTCCAAATATTCTGGCAGTGTCTGAGACAACAAGGGAATGACAAACATATTTAGCAAGTTCCTCTGGCTGACCTGGCTGGGAAGGCACCAACCTCCCTATTTCTTTTCTGTATTGCTGTACATGTGCTGACAGGGAGGAAGCTTGATGGGAAGCCAATAGATCAAAATAAATGCAAGAGAAAACACCAGAATGGTGGGGTTGTTATGAAAGTGTCCAGCTCAGTATGTCCTCAGAGAAATATTGGTAAAATCTTTGGCACAGGGGAGCCAAATTTGTTTATTTGGGACATTCCCCAGGTCCATATGAAGAGAACAGGCTGTCAAAGGGCAAACCACAGAAAAGTTTTCCTTCCTGAGTGAAATGAAGATGTGTTTGCACATGGAGCTCACCCTCAGGTGGCAGTGGAGGTAGCAGGAGAGGTAGGAGGTCATTTGGTTCAAGGTAGTAGAAGGTGTGTGCAGACACTGCTGCCACACAGCCTCAGACACCATCGAGGCTGAGTCTCTGCCAGGACAATGCTCTGGGCTGGCCTTTAGGTCCTGACATGTCTGTCCCACCTAAAAACAAGTGGGTGGCTCACTAGTGTCCCTTGGGTGATGGCCAAGGCCAGAGGGAGGAGGAGTCCTGGAGGAAGAACACTAGGCTGGCACATTTTGGAGAGGGAGGAAGCTGAATCACTGGGACTGATGGCAGACCTGAAACACCACCAGCTGCCTTTGGGGTTTTTGAGGGGCCAGCAAAGTGCCATATGAGAAAAAGGAGCACATAGGGTGGCAGAAACGTGTGGCAGCTGGGCAGACATGGTGACCCTGAAGCACATTGTCTCAGGTCTGGAGCAGAGCAAAGCTTTGCTGTATTGGGTGAGTTGAAGTTCAAGGATATCTTGCCCCTGCAGTAGACTTGGCTGAGATTGTACAGGGTATTTCTGTGTCATTAGGGTCTTACTCCATGCCAGTACTGTGTTAACTCATGAAATCAGCATTATTTTGCCTCTTGGTACTTTACCACACTCCTGTGACTTCCCCTGATGCTCTGAACTCTGTCTCAGGCATTCTTTCTAACAAGCTCTCATCCGACCTCAGAATTTATATAGGAGAGTATATTTCCACACAGCTTATATGGATCAAACATCAAGTTATCATTTCCACTCTCATTTTAGCATTCAGTACACACATACTCCAGGAAAATCAGAATTTTGCATCTAGGAAGTGATTTGTGCGTTATTTATGCCAGCATACTTTACAGGCATGTAACATGTTAACAATCACATCCCACTTCCTGGCAAATATAAAAAAATGCCTACTTTGTTACCCCAAAGACTGCAGTCACATTAACATCCAGTTGATGCCTTTTTCACATGTCCTCATTTCAAGCTGGTGGCAATGTGCCACTGCCTGGGAGTCTCAATTTCTTAATATTAACTTTTCCCAATTTTTTTGCAAATACAACCTCAGTGTTGAATTCTCTGAATCTATAATGTTTCTATTTATGACAAATTCCATTACTTTTTTGCCCTAAAATAATTACTGTTTTTCGTCTCATCTGCAACCTTGTTCTCTGTGGGTTTTTCTGTCATTGAGAGCAGGAAGCTCACTTATAGCTCTTCAACAGCAATACCTGCTCTTTTCTTTGTTCTTTCTATTTTTATTTTTTTATTTAAGTCATGTCTGTAGTCCTCAGACTTGCATAAATAACTTTGTGAACTGGATTTAAGCAAGTGTAGTGACAATTCCATTACATGATCTCCAAGGCACTATGGATCTGATCAGATCTCAGCTTCCAGGGTGGCTGAAGATGTTCTTGCATACACTGGCCCATCACTGTCCCTGTGGTGACAGAGCCTTTTCCAAGTGTTGAGAATCACTGGGGCTTCTGGGAGCTTTAGAACAATCAAGATTATGGATATAACCCTATGTCTCCATCTCAGTCAAATCTCTCTGTTCTTTACCATGCTGAAACTGTAGAATTGTGCTTTTCTTTTTTTCTTGTTCTTCTTCTGTTTTTTTAACCAGGTCACAGAACAAAAAATTATGCCATGGAATACATTAGGTTTTCCACCAAAGTGATGTGCGTGTCCCTCTGGTATGCAGCTACTTGATGCCAGGTAACGGACCAATTCATATTGTAAAAATTAGGTTTAGAAGTAAAATACATCATAGAGATTGCCACTGACTCAGAAAATCTCCAAGCAACACATCAGAGAGGCTGTGGAAGCATTCACAGGAAGATCACTACATGCAGGTTATGTTTACCTATTCTAACTGATAACCCTCTCTTGGCAGGTGTCAGAGGAAGGAGCCACGAAGATCTTGATACAGATATTCTCATGTTCATTTATTAAAGAAACTCCCCTGTCCAACCACCCAGGAGCCACTCTCACAGTCACTGTGCCACCACCTGAGCTGGGACCGAGGCCCCTTCACAGCTGCACCCTCACACTCTCACAGTCACACCAGGTTTGCCATCGTTGAGTCTCAGATGTCCAGATCCTTAAAATAATGTAATCATGGTGCAATAACTATCTTGAGCTTGTGCCTCCAAGGAGGGACCCCAAGCAAAGGAACCCCTGGGTTTTTATCCCCTCACAGTCTAAGAGTGGAAAGATCTGGTATCATCACCTCCTGCCATGTTTTTGAGTGTCCCTCATCTGGCTGGGCCACACATCCCCTGCCCCTTGGTTGTGCAAATGGTCTGCAGTTCACAGCCTCTTGCCTTGGGCTCCTCCAGAGCTCAACCTGCAGCTCCACTCCAGCTGCACCCCAAGAAACACTCACCAAATGTATCCCCCAACGCATCCCTCTAATACAATCACCAGGACTCAAACGTGCTGGGGAGTTTCACAGGGTCAGAGACACGCATTCTTGAGACATTTCCACAATTCAGTCTGCTCTAAAATGTGCCCTCTTGCCTTCAGACTCTTTTCAATAACCACAGAGCACGGCTGAGAAGCAGCTGGATCACAAGTTGTGGCAGAAAGTGAGGCAGGTGCTGGAGTGGCTCCAGGTGACAACTGGCTCTAGGTGGCCCTGCTCATGGAGAGTTGGACCAGGTTCTGTCTTTCTGTGATCTTCTCATCAGGAGCCTGTCTTCAGGATGCCTGAATTCCCTTTCCTCCCTGGAGAATAGCAGCACTCCAGTGCTTTGCCTGAGCTGCATTTCTCTGCAGAACAGACTGTTTCCATACACATCCTTCATTCTGTCCTGTCTCGTTCAGCTGGGCTGTGTTTTGCTTCCAGCACTGATGGAATCCAGCCCTGCAGAGACATATGGATATGAATGGCAGAAAAGTAACATTAGGCAGGAGCCACTTATTTTTCTTTCTGCTTCAAAATTTGTGTCATTCCTTACATATTCTCCATAAGGAAGGACAGGTGCACTATTAGGGCACCCTTTTCCTAGGTGCATTTCATAGACAGAGTAAGTCAGTGCTGCCCCAGCACTATCCCACTGTACTCAATTGAATTATTCAAGTGTGGAAACAGGAAGAAGCAGTGGTAATTACATTTCAGTATAGTAACAGTGTACAGTCCTCTTTTTTTTTTTTATTTTAAACATTTAATTTCACTCCTCCACTTAACAGAACTGTAAGATGAAAAGAAACATTGCTCAAGTTAATGCATCAGTTCTAAGTGATAAATGCTAGACTTTTTAAAATCCTTTTTTAGTTGGTTTAGAAAAAACACTCTAAATACTTGTCATGTCAGTGGCTGGTGTCACAAGTGAACCTGACTTGACCTTTCAACCTCACTGAGCTGCTTAAAGCTGCTGGTGGCAGAGGTTTGTAAAAAGTGAAACTTGAGTTGAACCCAAAGAGACACTTCCTCAAGATGAGGTGTGCTGAAATGGCAAATTTGGTCTGCATGCAGTAGGGCATCTCACTTTTCTCCAACCCCTCCCTTCCAGGACTCAACAGAATTGAAGAGCAGGGGGAAGAACAGGGAAAACAAAATCTCTTTTTTCCACTCAGTAGACTGTCACAGTTGTTTTAGCAATACTTAAGTTTATCCAATGGAGACTGTGCTGGTTTTGGTTGAGGGTAATTTTCTTAGAGTGGCTGGTATGGGGCTGTGCTTTGGGTTTGTGCTGAGCTCAGGGTTGATAAGATAGAGTTGCTGTGCAGGGCTCACACAGAGCCAAGGCTTTTTTCTGATTTTTTGCTTGCCCACCTTGAAATCAGGAGTGCCATTTGCTTTCCTGCAGCCTTCAGGTTAAGTTAGTACTATTTGCCATATTATTTAGAGAGATATTGTTTACTTTTTTCTATTTGGGGAAGAAATAATGATTTATAAGGAAATAAGTACCACTAAAGTAAAGATTTTTTTAATTAATTCATTTAAACAATAAACATCATTGTCAGAGAGCTTTTTGGATGCAAAAAACTAAAACTGGTCTTCCATTGATTACATCAAAGGAAGATCAATCTAGCAGACTCTTTAGCCCACTCATGGATCCTTCTATGAATCTCCAAACTCAGGATTTCCAGAATATTGGAAGATATGCAAATGAATGGTATTTTATATTTCTATCTAGAGGTGGAATACAACTTAAAAAGCACTTAGAATGGTTCAAGGTGGCTATTCTCCCTGATATATTGTGCCATATTACGTTACAACTGACAGAAGTGAAACAGAGTAATATGTAATAATCTGACTAAGGTAAGCAATGCAGACAACAGTGAAATCCATGTATCATATCCAAGATCTGTAAGCAGAGAGCTCTGTGAAAGGATGACTGTCATCAGACATATGATGTCCTCAGAAAAAGTTGAAGTATGCATCCAAATGTCACTATGCTTGCTCAAGGAATGGTTGTCTCCTGCTCCCTTAGCTCAGATTCATGGAGCATCCATGGCCTTACAGTTATTAGTGGTTACCCTCATTCCTCTGGTCATCATTAGATGTATTTCTCACCTTAGGAATCTTCTCGTATTATTTATAGGCGATTTATTCACATAGCTAGGAAGAGACCAAAATTTTCTAATTATATCTAGTAACATCACTTTCCAGTTTTCAGTTCATTCAGTTTGCCAGACAATGCTTTGCCAAAAACAAGGTTTGCCAAAAATGCTTTGCCCAAAGACAGAGGAGGCATCTGCAGCATGCGCTGACCAGACCCTATAAAGGAGTCCTTGAATCTGGGCTGTTCTGTCTGCAGAGGAAACTTCATGGTAAGTGCACGTCTGTGGTTGGCAGAAAGGGCAGTGTCCCTGCAGTCCCACTTCAGCCCTGTGTGCTGATGTACGTACGTGCACCTGGAAGGATTTGATATCTGTACCATAAAGCACGTTGGTATTTTCACTTTGAGACCTGTCTGTGGAATTCTGTGCCGTGATAATGAGAGATCTGCTGTTTCTGCTTTACAGCACTGATCACCTCCCAGCCTGAAAGGCACCTTCTCATAGCAAAAGAGGTAAGAGCCACATTTGCTTGCATTTAAGGGGCAGAAAAAGGTGGAAGATTTCTGTAGAACAGATTTCTTCATGGTGACAAATTACTGTAAAATGTTGTAGGTGCTTGCTCTATGCCCATGTGTTCCTGGCCACTGCTCTGCTGTGACAAATAAAGCTTGCTGATGGTTGGGCAGGCTGCTCACAGCTAACAAGATTTCCTAAGTGGCTGTGCTTGAAGACACTAGCCACTATGTAATCCCAGGAAATGCTTCTTGGGGATTCCTTGTGTTTAATTATGGAACAGTGAGGTAAATGATCTGTTCTGGCATGAAGTCCAGACAGGCAGAGCTAGCCAACAGAACAGAACGTTGCAAAACCTCACAGACTTGTTGTAATTATTACTGCATATGAAACTGGCCAATAAATGTTTTGAAAATGCTTTCCAAATGATACTTTAGAGTTCTAATCTGCATGTAGATCTCCTCCTAGTAAACTTGATAAAAATGCTAAAATAGCTATCCAACTAACCAAACAACAAAAAGAGGGAGGTACTGCTCCTATTCCTCTGAAAGTGGACTGAGTAAAATGCAGCTACTAGGAGTAGCTGCAAATGTTTGTTAATACTTTGGTTATTTACCTAACTAAAAGTTATGGCATGACATTTTATCAAGCTGCCTGTTTGTGTAACTTCCTTGGAATTCAGATACTTTCTACTACCAGCCACGTGGTATTTCTTTGGAAATCCAGTACTGCATTTAGATATCTGGCTCTGATTTATAAATTCTTCAACTGAGGTTTCTAGCTTTGCTTATAGTTATTTCCTCAAACAATTAACATAAGAGGAAACGGTTGGTTATGCATTATTTTAACCTGATGAATTATTTGTCCTTACATGGCAGTTGCTCACATACTACTTCAATCATTTTGGGTAATAACCAAACAACTCTAGTGAATGATTTAGAGCATCAGCAAAAGACATTATTCCCTAGATAGTCCTCAGAGCATCTTCTGGACCATCAGCAACCCAAATGGTGCATGGAGTGCAACCTCAGGAGCTGTAGATGATAACAGAGACTTGCAGTTATGCTACAGAGCAATGTAACCCTGGAGAAGATCCTCATAAGACTTCATCCTGAAGCTGATAAGAACCTCACAAACTTTAGACAAGGCAATGTGAAATCCTGCAAGTGAGAAAGCATAAGTCCCAGGCAACAGAGTATGTTGTATTTCATTTTGGCTGGAAAACAACTTTGCAGAAAAGGGTTATGAATTCTGGTGCAAGTGTCACAGTGTGCATTTGGGGAAAAGAAGGACAGCAGCACATTGTCAGACACTCAGAACAGCATGGTCAGCAGGCAAAGACAAATGATTCTTTCCCTGCATTCAGCTCCCATATCTGGAGCACCATGTTCAGTTTGGTGCTATCTGGTGACCAGAGAGTGACATTCTGGAATGAATCCAGTGGAGATCTTTCAAGATAAGTAGGAGAAAATTATGTATGAGAAGAGGCTGCAGTGGTGAGGTTTGTCTATACTGGGGATGAAATTTAAAAGAGGTTATCTTAGTGTTATCTTCAACAAAAAGGAGATGGTTATATCATAGAAAGAGTCTGACTCTTCTCAAATGGGCAGAGCGAAAGGCTGAGGGATTAAAAAACACAGTTTTCAGCCACAGAAATTTATATTAGGTAATAAATAGGGGCAAAAAATATCACCATCAGGACCAACAGACATTAAACTGGAATGCAAAGGGACTGACAAATTTCTGTTCTTGGACATAATAAAAATTTCACTGGAAAAAGCTGTGGGAACCTGCATCCAACATTTGCCATGGCTGCACAGGAAGGTGAACCACAGAACTACTCAGGATTCCTCCCAAATCACAGTTTCTATTACTCTGTTAGGTTCTATCCATAAAGTCTGTGACAGCAAAAAATATTGACTCATTTGGATAACATCTCTGCTCTTCCACAGTGTTCTCTGCTCTGGAAAGCATCCCCATAGAGCGCAGCCATGTCGTCAGACGCCGAGATGGCCATCTTTGGGGAGGCAGCTCCTTACCTCAGAAAATCAGAGAAGGAGAGAATTGAGGCCCAGAACAAACCTTTTGATGCCAAGTCATCTGTCTTCGTGGTACATGCAAAGGAGTCCTTTGTGAAAGGGACAGTCACAAGCAGGGAATCAGGCAAAGTCACTGTCAAGACTGAAGGGGGAGAGGTGAGTGTAAAATGAGAATGAAGGAAAACATTTGATCACAACACTGAGCTTTTCAGTGACATGTGTGGATATTTTGTTTCCTTGGCAGACCCTGACCGTGAAGGAAGATCAAATCTTCTCCATGAACCCTCCCAAGTATGACAAAATCGAGGACATGGCCATGATGACCCACCTGCACGAACCCGCTGTGCTGTACAACCTCAAAGAGCGTTACGCAGCCTGGATGATCTACGTAAGTGGCAGCAGCAGCAGCAGCTTCCTTTGGGCAGCCTCAGCAGGTGCTGGGCCAGGCTGAGGGGAAGCCAACGTGCTGTGTCCCTTCCTCACAGACCTACTCGGGTCTCTTCTGCGTCACTGTCAACCCCTACAAGTGGCTGCCGGTGTACAACCCCGAGGTGGTGTTGGCCTACCGAGGCAAGAAGCGCCAGGAGGCCCCTCCACACATCTTCTCCATCTCTGACAACGCCTATCAGTTCATGCTGACTGGTGAGTGGCTCTGTCTGTCCCACAGGCATTGGACCATTTGTTTCTCTGAAGGGACACTCTGTCTCAGCAAAGTCAAGAGACTTTTTCAAAGCTTTCTGGGTTCTGCCACACACATCTGTTGTGGGGTTTACTATCTTCATAGCATTGTTTCTCCTGTTTTAAATGAAAGACACCTCTGCACTCAGTGATGTGCTTTGGAGGTTTGCTTGTTTAAGTCAAGCTGACATCAGGCCAAACAATAAACTTAGCTATGTTTCATTCTTTCTCTGTTGCTCATTGAGTTGTAAGTCCTGTATTTCTGCCTCCTTCACAGATCGGGAGAACCAGTCCATCCTGATCACGTACGTACCCCCCTGCGCGGGTCCCTGCGGGGCTGCCCGGTGCCAGGGGACCTCCTGCCTGACCACGCACCCTCTGCTTCTCCCTTGGCTTTGGCAGCGGAGAATCCGGGGCCGGGAAGACTGTGAACACCAAGCGTGTCATCCAGTACTTTGCAACAATTGCAGCCAGTGGAGAGAAGAAGAAGGAAGAGAAGTCATCAGGCAAAATGCAGGTGAGTCAGGAAGAACAGACTGAATGACCTGTCATTGCCCTGTCAACTAACCTCAGTCACTGAATAATTGTGTCCCTGCAGGGAACGCTTGAGGATCAAATCATCAGTGCCAACCCACTGCTGGAGGCCTTTGGAAACGCCAAGACCGTGAGGAACGACAACTCCTCACGCTTTGTGAGTTTTTGATTAGAGAAGTTGCCATTTATATGGGAACAAGGACGTCAGAACATGCTGTCACATCTGAAGTGAAGTGAAGTGAAAATTGAAAGTGAAACAACTTCTATGTTTGAAGTCCCTGTAGAAAATGTAAGGTCACATGCTTACAGTCATGGTGAAATTTCAAAATGTCTTTTTTTTCTTTCCCCTCAAAAGGGCAAATTCATTCGAATCCACTTTGGTGCCACAGGCAAACTGGCTTCTGCTGACATTGAAACATGTAAGAGACCACCTGACCTGATCCCCTTCCTTCCTCCCTTTCCACCTCAGTGTTCTTTCTCAGGCCTGACTCTTTCTACCATCCTTGCCAGATCTGCTGGAGAAGTCCAGAGTCACTTTCCAGCTCAAGGCGGAAAGGAGCTACCACATCTTTTATCAGATCATGTCCAACAAGAAGCCAGAGCTAATTGGTACGAAGTATTAAGAATTGTTTGATAAAGTATGAATGTGTTTAACATTTATCTTCATTCTCACACCCAGATACGTCCCGTTCCTCTTTCCAGACATGCTCCTCATCACCACCAACCCATACGACTACCAATTTGTGAGTCAAGGTGAGATCACTGTCGCCAGCATCAACGACCAGGAGGAGCTGATGGCTACAGATGTAAGTGTCACAGAGCATATTGGTGTGGTGAAACTTCCTTGTAATGGTCCAGAGGTTTATTTGATTGATTCTGTTGCCAGAGTGCCATTGACATCCTGGGCTTCACTGCTGATGAGAGAACAGCCATCTACAAGCTGACAGGGGCTGTCATGCACTATGGGAACCTGAAGTTCAAGCAGAAACAACGAGAGGAGCAGGCAGAGCCTGATGGCACAGAAGGTATTAAAACCTCATAGAGCTCCTAATAACAGAAACAGTTACATAGCTGGAAGTTGGCAATCATGTATTTTCCTTCTGTTTACTTTTACAAATACACAAATCTCGGCTTGTGGACTATTCACACTTCTAAATTTCCCTTCAAGATATCACAAAATTTCAATGCTGAGACAAACAGCTACATCTTAGAGGATATCATCTTTCAATTATCACTTCTGTCACTTCTTCCCTCTCTCCTTGTGTTCAGTTGCTGACAAGGCTGCCTACCTGATGGGTCTGAACTCAGCAGACCTGCTCAAGGCTCTCTGCTACCCCCGAGTCAAGGTGGGGAATGAATACGTCACCAAAGGCCAAACTGTGCAGCAGGTAACAGCTTGACTGAGAATCTCTGACTTGATTTACTCTCTTCCTTTGGGTACTATTTTCCTTCTGCTCCATTCTCCTTTGGTTTAGGTATACAATTCCGTGGGTGCCCTGGCAAAGGCTGTCTATGAGAAGATGTTCCTGTGGATGGTTGTTCGCATCAATGAGCAGCTGGACACGAAGCAGCCCAGGCAGTACTTCATTGGTGTCCTGGACATTGCTGGCTTTGAGATCTTTGATGTAAGGAGCACAGAAATTACAGTCAAATCTTGTGAAAGCAACTAGTTGTCAAGAGAAATTGGAGATTTATGCTGCTTTGGTTTTTTTTCTTAAACATTACACTGTCTTGTAATTTCAAATTAGTAGTGCATTTTTAAAAATCCCCCACAATTAAAAAACAACAAAAAACCCCAAAAAACTAAACCTATTTAAAAATAGATAATTGGATGTTTTAAAATTAAAAACATTGTCTTAATTTGGCATCCCTGTGTAGGATTCTGAGATGGGATTCTGAGTGTGAAGAAGAAAGCTCTACAGGCAGCTTTTTAACTTGAAAATGAGTAAATCTTGTCTTTGCACTGAGCAGTTCAACAGCCTGGAGCAGCTGNCAAAGGCAAGGCTGAGGCCCACTTCTCCCTGGTGCACTACGCTGGCACAGTGGATTACAACATCACTGGCTGGCTGGAGAAGAACAAGGACCCTCTGAATGAAACTGTCATTGGGCTGTACCAGAAGTCATCTGTGAAGACCCTGGCCTTACTCTTTGCCTCTGCTGGAGGAGAGGCAGGTCAGTTCTTTGAAATGTCATCTCTTTGATGTCCCCACAGAAACATGTGTTTCACTATCTTTACTTTCTCAGAGGCTAGTGGTGGTGGTGGTGGCGGTGGTGGCAAGAAGGGAGGCAAGAAGAAGGGTTCTTCTTTCCAGACCGTCTCAGCTCTTTTCCGGGTATGTAAACACCTTTTCTTTTCATATATGCAGAGAATTATTCTGCACTTTCAGCTGGCTCAGACACAGGAAAAAAAGCAAAAAAATTCCCAACAATCAACCAACCAACCAACAAAAATTTCTAAGTATGACTTCTCTTTAGACCACCACTGGAAACAAAAATCTTATGGAATGAAACATGGCACTGTAAAAACCTAAACTTACAATTTATATAAACATAAATTTTGTATTAAAACATGCCCACTTTCTATCCTTCATAGGGTTGATGGTAAGGTTTTTCTAATCCTACAAGGTTATGTTTAATGCTGAGTTTCAGCAGGAATTGAATAATTGATTGAGGCATTCTCAGATGACAATTTTCAGCCCAGTCTATCTCCATTGATGGGTCTTTCATGTTAAATTCAAAGAATGCAAAGGGTCATTTTTTTCCACATTACTTATAAATGCACAATGAATCACGATCCCACAGGAGAATCTCAACAAGCTGATGACCAATCTACGGAGCACTCACCCCCATTTTGTGCGCTGTATCATCCCCAATGAGACTAAAACACCTGGTAAGATGCTCAAGCAGAAAAATCCTGGCTCTGATACACCCATGCCCCTCTGCCCCTCTGCACTGCCATCTGTGCCATTCCTTTGTGCTCTGCATGCCAGGTGCCATGGAGCACGAGCTGGTGCTGCACCAGCTGCGCTGTAACGGCGTGCTGGAAGGGATCAGGATTTGCAGGAAGGGATTCCCCAGCAGAGTCCTCTATGCT
This sequence comes from Hylia prasina, assembly GCA_013397195.1. NCBI lineage: Eukaryota > Metazoa > Chordata > Aves > Passeriformes > Sylviidae > Hylia > Hylia prasina. The sequence continues at coordinate 187 of VYXD01001082.1, read as the reverse complement.
GACTTCAAACAGAGGTGAGAGCTCTGAAATGAAGAGATAAGTCAGGTGTCCTCACCAACTGCTCTCCATCACACAACAGAGCTTTGTCGGGGTCTCTAAGTATGGAGGGATGAAATTCCAAACTCCTCAGCCTGATTCTCCTGCAAATGCTGTTCTTGGTTTCAGTAAACAGAATATTCTTATGACT
>VYXD01001074.1:0-10911 GCA_013397195.1 Hylia prasina | reverse complement strand
AAATCATACAGAAATTAAATATTTGTGAAGAGGAGATTATCAAGTTCCAACAGGAGATAGTTAAGGTTTAAATTCTTATGTCCAATCCAAATCCTAATGTGACCTTTTCATTCCAGAATGAAATGTCAAAGTTGTTAGGGGCTACAGCACTTGACACCTCCCTGCCACTGGCCTTTTGGTGTTTTAAAGAGCATCATGGTGTTTTAAAGAGCTCCCCCTTGTCCTACTTAGATTTTCACAGTTTTCTCACCCTTCTATGATTATTTCCCTAATAATCAATTTGAATTGAACAAGTGCTTTGCAGGCAAATAGCCGCTGAAAATTTTATTTGACATGCTTTTTTAAAAAACACTTGCTCCTAAGAACTGGGTCTGGGCTCTCATAGCAAACTCACTTGTTGCCCTTTTGTGTCCTTGGAGTGATCCTGGGGCAAGTCAGTGCCATGAGGGAGCCACTGGGATCCTTGAAGGCACCCGGATGAAGTGTTTTCTGGATGAAATATTTTCTTCAACCACTGGACAGAGCCCAGAGGAATATATTGGGGTGGCTTCACTCTGGCCTTGTGGTAGTTGTCTATAGTGTTTCTATAGTTTTTCTGAATAAGCATCAGCCATCTCCTCACAGCTTCCCCAAAGTGCTGATCTTTGATGCCTGGAGTTGCTGTGATGGAGGAAGCAGAAGCAGTACCTGAGGCTTCTGTGCATTTCCTTCTTCACCATCAAATACCACAGCTGAGTGTCTCTATAGTTATGGTTTCAACCCAGTAGATTTAAACACATAAAAGACAACAGATTCTTTGTCAAGTTAAAAGTCCAGCAACTGGAAGGGCTCACTTGAAGGTGCTGCTGCTGCTTTTTGGGTCTCTGTGGTCAACCTGCAGTCATCCAGAATGAGAAAAAAGCTGGACTTTTTCTCATTAATTTAGTTCTTAGAAAAATCTACCTTATCTCCAGGTCAACAGAATTGCAGAAAAATTACATTGTAAATGTAATTTTTTTCACAGGAATAAGTTTTGATAATTTTAGACAAATACCCAAACCAAGCTGAGGTGCTCCATCACTAAAATAGTAAAAGAGCAAAGGGAGATATCAGGGGCTGACATGAGAAAAACTGTGAATTCTGGCAAATATAGCTACTTTGGTGTAAACCTCTCTGTGGACCTATTTGCTTCTTGATCAAAGTGTTAAAAAACCAGTTTACTGAAAGTCAATAGCAAACTGCCAGGATTAATTTTATTTTTGTGTTGTTTTGTGTTGTTTTGTTTTGTTTTGTTTTGTTTTGTTCTTGAAGACTTATGCAACCTATTTCTTTGTTCTTGCTGATATTCCATCTGGAGTAAGCCTTCTATATTTAGAACCTTAAAAAACATTCTTTTATATTTTATTTTTATATCTTAGAATAAATTGCACTAAGTTCAAACAGGGTGCTAAAGGTTATTTTAGTTTTTCACTGGTTCAGAAATTTTCTAAAAATATGCTTGACTTTGTCTGGAGGGCTGTAGAATTTGATGTTGCTGTTGAACATCTCAAAATGAATATTTTTTGTTCTTCAAAGTAAAGCTCTGCAGACCTGAACTCTGTTGCAGTTAAATGCTGCTGATTCATTGTGCTTACATATTTTTACATAAATAAGAGTGACTGCAGACATCAAAACTGTTATTGCTATATTTTTGTCTACTGTGTAGAGATTGTAATGTTATGTTGTATTTGAGGTTAAACTTCAGGGTTTTATCTTCTAACTATCAAATCCTATTCTTCAATTTAATCAACAAATTTTATGTGCATTCAAATGCAATTATAAATTAATTTTCTCCACAGCTTTCATGTTCTCAAAAAGAACACTATGCCAATTTTCTGCATTCAGTTCTTGAATTCAATTTGTGTTACCAGATGCTCTGCTATGCCCCTTGAATTTTGGATGCAAAATAAATAGAGAAGCAAATTCTTAAATATCTCGATCCCCACAATCTGTGTTTTACAAAGAGATGGAGCTACTTCTTTCTGTGAGCCATATCTGATTTGTTTTTTCCGACCACTGCTGCTGAGCAGTGAAAACACTGCTAGAAAAAAATGGAGTATAATTAAATTTGAAATGAAGAACATACATATAATCAAGAAATAGTTCAGATAGCAAAGTGATTTTCTGAGTTTATGCATGAGTCTATGTGTTATTTCTACAGGACTTGCTGTCCATAACTAACCATTGGATATAACTCAAATGAAGTGGAATAACTGTGGAGGATAATTTATTTTCTTTAGATTCAGATACTGTGTTCTTTACCTATCTGCTCAAAAATAAATGCCATGCCTTCTCTAAAAGCCTTTTCCTGCCCATTATTCAAACCTGTCAATTTGTCTGGTCTGCTCTGGTGTTTGTTTTTCCTGACCAAGTGAGGACATGCTCTAGCTGCACTGATGTTACTTCTTGTGTGACAGCTAGCTTTTACTGACAGAGCTTATGCTACAACTGAATCCTCAAGTAGACGCTACTAATATAATTTGATAGTATCATATGGTTCATTAAATACTTCTATTTTGTCATTATGCCAAGTGTGGTAAGTAGGCTATCTTTCATGAGAGAAGTGTCCTAAAACAGTGTGTGGATGCTCTGCTGGAGTTTTTAGAGTTTGCTGAACCACTTCTGATGAAGTATTTTGTTAGCTGTGCCTGAAAAAGAAATGGATATATTAACCCATTCCACAGACAAACCTTTTCCTAATGGAATTATAAAGTCACTACAGGATGCTTGTGCAATTTCTCAAAAATCACAGCCTTAACTCCAAATTTAGGGTAAGAGTGCTGGCACTAAAAATACTTTTTCTTTAAAGGGCTGTAGATAAACATTTTTGGCCATAGGCAACTGCTAAGGGACTTCAGAAGCTGTGAAGGTCACTGTGTGGGTGAAAGCAAGAATGTGAAATTACACATTTTGGTATTGCATGTATAATTGAAACACATCTCATTTGAGACTACACTGACAAGAGATGGATGTGACAATATCAGAAGATTTCAAGAATTCATCTGTTTTTTCCTGATTTTTTATGCCAAATTGTTAAATAAAATTAATCTTCCAGTTTAGTCTTTAAATCAAAACAATGGAGTTTTTCTAAAAAAAAAATCCCTGGCTGCATTACAAAACCCCATTTAATATCTTCCAGATCATGCTTGCTTTGATGTGCTGTGCTTTCCTCAATTTTTTAATTGACAGAAAAAGGAAAAAAAAACCAAAAAAGTTATGCACATACTTCTTGTTGCAAATGTATTTTTTCTGTACATGCTGTAATAGAGAGATATTTCAGCTGAGATTATCCTGTCTGTCAAGTGCAGGGATTTTGGTAGTTAAAGATTCTTAAGTGCATTAGCACTCAGTCCTTATTAACCAAGTATCTCCAGTTTTTTGGGGGGCAGAAGATGGTTATGTGACTTACAAACAGGAAATTAATACATTTCTATATAAATGGTGGTTTCTACCATCACCAAAACCTTGCATGAGGAAATTTCCTTGAAATTCCCTACAGGTTTACCTGTAATTCATACACATTGGTCTGACCTCTCCCATTTATCCTTCCAGTGACCCTCTAATTTATCCTACCTAGTGTCCTTTCAAGTGTTAAATACTATTTTCTGCATATCAGCATTTGCTCACTAGGTTTACCTTTAGCTTAAATAACAGACAGATATGCACTGCAGGAAAAAGTTTAAAGAGGTCTAGGTTTAGGAGTGAGATTTCCCAATTGTTTGAATACAAAACTTGAAGTCTGGCCTCACTAGCTGCCTTCTCCAAGATCAGTGAGGCACAGCATCATAACAGCACGGTGGCTGCATTACAGCAGTGAGCCTGGAGATAAGAGGAAAAGAAATATTCCAAAAACCTGAGTAGAGTTGATTGATTCTGCTTCCAAAACTGCCTTTGCTGCTCTGGGCTCTGGTTAGGCAGGAATGTTCTTTCCTGACTAATTCCTATCACCTCCCCTCAGTTCACCTTCATAAGAAAAGCAAGGAGATGCAACATAGTAAAGAGATGGCTGTGGCTGGGTGCTGTGTAAGGCTGGTGACCTCCTGACAGCCTTGCAACTGGTCCTGAGGAATGAGCTGGTCTTTATGGTTCTTCAGTTCATTGTCTTTGGCTTTGTCTCTTCAAAACAAATGCCCAGACATTACAGACCAAACCCAAACCAAATAGTCAAGTTGTAAATCAAAGCTGATTCAACTTCACGAAGGATTATTCCAGTCTCTCTATTTTTTTTGTTTGTTTGTTTTGTTTTTTTGTTTGCCTTATTGTTTTTAAGGCATTATGAGTTAAGGCCATAAGGCCTTTGATTAATGGGTGCCAGAATTATGGTACTTCACTATGCATCAACTGTTGCTTAATCATTCCAGACCTTGCACACTACCTAAACTTAGAGCTCAAAATTAGCTCTCCAGTAATAGCAGTAGTGCTCTTTAATTTTGTTGTCCCCTGTTAATGTGCTGTTCAGAACTTGTTCATGACATTTCCACAACCAGCTACATGACAAATATAGATAGTTGAACGGGCGCTGAGTCTTGTCAGAATGAGAAAAATAACCTCTTCAGCACATAGTCATAGCTGTTTTAGCTGTTCAGAGTGTGAGAGTGGCTGTCCTTGGCTTATGACCAGATAGTCACAGTGAAGTTAAAATGTGCAACTGCTTTTGCTGTAGCTGTCTAAGCCCATTTCTTTCCTTGTTTGATTTTGCTCCATTTACCCAGGATCCATCACCCCAGTCTGTGTCTTTTTTGTGTGCATATCTTCTTGTCACCCCATCTGGTGCACTTTGTTTATTTTTTGTCTCGGTACAAATTAAAATGACACTCTTTCTGTCTCCAAGCTGACCTACACGATTATTTGTTTCAGATCTCAGCAAATATTGCTCTGTCTAAAAAACCTTATCTCTGTGATTTGCTATGTAGGTGAAAAGATAAAGGCTGTTATTAATTTTGTGCTGTCTTACCTAATCACTTACTTTGACTATAGCCATGCTTTCTGTGTCCTTGGTAACTTTTATAGTCAAGACTCAGCCAACAAGGCTGAAATGTTGGGTTACTTGTTTTGAGAGACATGTTTTAGCACTGCACTGTGCTTTGTTGTGTTGATGTGAATGGACTTGCTCTGAAGTAATTCTGGGTATAGACTCACTTTATGTAACTTGCAGAGGTGTGTGGGGAGATGAATCATCCTCCAAAGTGACATCAATGCAGCTCCATTACTGTGAATATGTCAGTACACTTGTGACTAGGGCTTCTCGAGTAAACTGTTGTGACTTGATTTTCTATCCCTGATGTAACAAGAGTTAAATATTTTCTTTTCTTTTTCCACAGCTCTATAGTTAAACTGCTGATGAGGAGTGATAATGACCTGATACTAATGCACTTAGGTATGAGCCACAGGAAAACATGAATTTTGAGATGGAGCAAGGAACACTGCAAATTACTCTGATTTCTGAAAGGCGGATTGGGGGCTAAAGGTAGCTAAAATATATTTGAAAGACCTGGAAATACTTATATATATTTCCTCAGTATATAAGATACTATCAGTGGGTTATGACAAACAGGGATTTTATCAAGAAGGTTTTTATCTCCTTAGAGATGGAAGCTTCTGTTTGCTTTTGAGTATGCCTTTTATTTGCTTTTCGGTAGGTTACTTCAAAACACTTTGAACACTAAAGCTTAATTTTTATAGTTTAGAATAATAAGAAAAATGAGGTTTTCATATTTTACATTTCATTTAACAGCTATTCCATTGACTTTAGCAAAGGCAAAGCCTTGATCTTGGATGTAGACCATTCAGATGGTGAATTTTTCCAAATTAAAACGTAATTAGAAAAAAAAGGCCTTCCAGTGAATAGCAGTGAATAGCTCATAAACCCCTGAAGAATGCTTTAGATTCTATCTCTTTTTTCTGCCCAGGATTAGAATTTGCCTGGCTGATCCTCTTCTTGATAAGTATCTGCTAATTATATTGCAAATAAGGCATTGGTCTAATTTGATAGACAGTCTTCTGGTAGAAGTTTCACAGTTTTCGTGTGTGCCTGCAGAGGGTCCCTCCCAAACACATTTTTTTTTGTGCCAACCATCTAAGTAATGTCTGTGTCACATTAATAATGCCCATTTTAATTTCTGTAGGGTAGAAACCTGCACGACCTTTAACACACAACAAACCCTCACTGATGTAGTGTAGAGTGCACTTGCATCTGACCCAACAACATATGTTACAAGGAGATGAAATTATTTGCTTACATAGATGTAGCATTCAATTCCTAGTAAACTCCTTTGCTGCTTGTAAGTCACCAGTGCCAATATACTATGTACAACCTGAGTGAATCATTCATCCAAACAGTGATTTTCTTCCGATGCCAGAACTTTATCTGATGGACTGAGTGTCACCCATGGGTCATGCCAATTTCTGATTCACGGCTGTAGGTTGTTTTTTAGGTAAAGTATCCCCTTTAAAAGAGAAGACACAAGCAAAACTGGGAAACGACTGTACACATTTTTTCCTAGAAAATAACCTTTCTCTATGAAAAAACTCAAACCCTCCCAGGTGACAGAGAGACTTACTATTTTAGCTGTCTTGACAAAAAAACAGCCTGCCCTGTTATGGTTGGGACCAGGTCTAGGCTATAATCTGTAGCTGTGTCTCCCTACTTGCACCTATTTGAAGAACTCAAATTTAGCAGGATTTTACAAGACAGACATCTGATTGTGGTGGACATGAGAGACATTCAGAGCTCAAGCAAGCTTGCCTTCTGTCTGGAGCAGGTCACTGTGCTGGGAACTTCGTGTTCCCTTTTTTAAAAAAAAAAAGGTTCCCTTCATACCAACACACAGTGCTTGCTCTTTCTGCTGCACTCTCATGTTTCTCATTGATTTAGGGCCCTATTTTGTCATCTTTGGTGTGTTCTTCTTATTAGTGACAGGAATTTTCTTATACTTTTATTTCCAGCTTTGAAGTTGATAAAGGAGAACTTCAAGGAGAAGAAACATGTCTATGGGTACAGAAGGCAGAAATGTAAAAGAATGATGAAAAAATAAATAACACTGCAGCCTTTTCTTTTCTGAACTGGAAAGTCAGGAAATCCTGGATACGTTGGGGCTGAATTACCCCACATATTGAAATATGGATATGTGGGTCATTATCTGTATAATTATGTACTTCCTTATGATATAATCCTTGAAGATATTTTTAAATTTCAGAAATAAAAGTTTAATGTACTCCAGGGATTACTACTTCACATCTCTCTGCCTGCAGGCATGAGAAAGCAAAATTATTCTTTTTCATGAAATAACTGATGCTGTTGTATTTGCCTTCCATAGCTCATTAATATGAAGTTTTTTGGTCTCAGTAATTTTCTCTTGACACTGTGCAGTAAAATACACACAGCTTCACTATGGATGAAAAGATTCTCCAGAAAAGTAAGAAAAAACTAAAACAGGAAGCCCAATTTGACATTTTAAAAGCAGGCATGTGTCTGTTCTACCCACAACACTTCATTAAAGAAGAATTGAGTGTACTGTCTGGGAAGGACAGAGAGAAAACATTTTGTAAAATACATCAGTACATCTTGCATCTTCACTGCAGGTGAGTATCTGCTGCTTGATTGGCAATCCAATTGCTATCATATAAATAAAGGATACTAGACTTTTCCCTGGCCTTCTTATTTACCTGGAAATACTTGAAGTCAAGGGGAAAGCTACTGCACTTTAATACTATTTTGCTTGTACTGTAATCTGTACTGTAGATTTCTCTTGTGTTAAGATCTTTCCAGAGGAGGTGCTTCTGGTCTGCATTCTGGTAGTTTTCATGCCAGAAATAATGTCTGCAAATGAGAGAAGCTCTCTGATGCTCTGTGAACCAGTATAAAATACTGACTTGATAATTTGTAGATACTTCAATGTTGTTTTGTATGTGTGCTGATACCACTCAGTATTTAGTTTGGTTGCAATGCCTGAATTAATTTTTATACCTATCTTCTGCAAAATACTATGGGAAACTGAATCAGTGAAGAGCTGGTTAAGACTAATTTTTAATATACTTAGGTAAAACATTTCTTGGTGCTAGTTGTGGGCTTGTTTGGGACATGGGGATAGTCATGGGGAGCTGTAATAACCAGTTACCTATTTTAAATCTATAATCTCATCAGTGACATGGCAACTATATGATTCAAGTGGTGGCCCTTATAAAAATATTTTGACAGTCTCAGTCAACTCAGGCTTAAATTTACATTAAGGAAACCAACATAAAATTACCAGATGTGAATGGGTCTCATTTTTTGGCAGACTTTGCAGATGAATCTGTACTACAAAGTCTGACTCACTTTTCTAGGTCTTGGAGAGACCTAGCTGCTGAAGGGTGAGACAAACTGCTAAAATGAAGAGCTCAAATTACTGCTTCACAAGCTGTTGGTGGTCTGTGGAAATACGAAAAATTCTCTTTTCAGAGTAGACAGTCTTTTTCAGGAATTAAAACTATTTTAAAATTTAAGGGAAAAAATCCCATATTTCTAGTCAGTAATGCTTTATGCAGATTATCTGTGCTCTTCTGTGGGATGCCCTCAGTATCAAAAAGAAAGCTAACCTTACATCATCTATGGGTTTAAAAATGGTGCATTTTAATTTAAATTGTTGTCTGTGCAAACTTAATTTTTGCATAAGAGGGGCAACAATTTAGTAGCATCATGAAAGAAAGAGAATTCTTTAATATTCCAACAAGTGTCCATAACTATTACCATTAAATGGTCTAACTTACATTATTTAAATATAAATATGTAATATTTTTAACTTCTCTTTTTCGTGAACCAGGAAAGTAACCTTATCTTTTAGAAAGTGACCAAATAAATCCTGACTTATTCAAGTATGCTTTACATCTCCTCCAAATGTTTGGTACTCATTGAGAGACAAAACATTAGGAGAAGTAGTGCAAAAAAATTAAGTTGAAATTGTTAAATGAAAGTTGAACCTTGCTGGTTGTTTATTTTTGAAAGAAAGTATGATGTGAAGTAGTGACTGCAGTAGTGCTGATCATTGCTGGACTTATTGCAGTTAATAGTAACTTTTGTAGAGAATTTTGTATGAGAGGGATGAAGCAGAAATTTCACTCCTCTGAGCTGAACTTGTTCAGTTGCCAAAGTACAGTTGAGCTTTCCTTCAAAACAAAGATGACCAAGGTCAGTGTTCAGAAGTCACTGTGTTGAATTATGGTGACCACATGGAGATACCAAGTCAACAGTCAAGAGAATTAGAAGTATTAAGAAGCAGTAGGAACACCCTGTGACAGACAGTATCTTCTTGCTTTATGCCCTGTTGTGCATAGCACAGGATTTAACACTTCTGAGCACCATTGCAACATAAGATTTCTTTTGGTAAGACATGTAGTTGTCATCATAGATACTGAATGGTAAGAAAATGTAACATCCTCCTACAAGAGGTCATCAACTGGCTAAAACTTAGTGAAGATTTCTCATTTAAGGAATCTTATGTAAATCTCCATTAATCTAAGAGCACAAAGAGAAGCTTTCTCTGTCATTTCGATTTCTTTGCATACCTTGGATTCTTTAGAAATAGCCACTGAGATTAACCTGCTAATTTACAGCTTATGGTTTTGGGGACTGCAGGAGACTTTAGAGGGGTAACAATAATAAAAGATGAAAATAATTAGTTTTAAAAGGGGATAAAAATAGAAATAACGAAAGAAACTGTGACAATCCAGAGCCACAAAGGCCCTAATTGGACCTCCCAGCATCTTGTCAAAACCAAATCTTGTTCCTGTGTCTAAAAAGAGTACCCTTTGTTGAAAGTTGCCAGTGTCAAGGTGAAGGAGGCATCTGTGATTGTGACATGCTCAAGTGTTTGTGTATAGGCCTGGAAGCAAAGACATGTAAGCACCCAAAATTTCTGAGCAATGAAATCAGACTGTGGTCTGCTTGTCAGTTTGGTTTCTCTTAGATCCAGATGAAAAGTCCAGGCCTAGAGACATCGGAAAACTCTCCTCTGTGAAATACACCATCACATTTAATAGAGGGAAAGTCATGGCTGTGAAACCAGAAAAATTACTTTAGAATTTGAATTTTTTCATTTTTGTTTATCAGATAACATCCCTATCATGTTCCACTCGTGCCCAAGCATGTCAGGGCAAGGGAGATGAGTATTTTCTTCCATCTTTTAATAGAATTAACTGAATTAAAAAGAATCAGTTTGAATAAAGTCCTGAGTGTGACTAATCACCCAGAGTGACAAGGTAAAAAAACCTAGAAAGCAGCCATTATTGTTGGGCATCAATGAATCAAATTTATGTATCCCAGAGTGATCAAGCACAGATGTGTTTGAAGGTGGATCAAGCTCTTATATTTGAACCTTCTCTAATACTGCTGTTCTTGTGCCATTTGTATCAATTGGCAGTGTATGAGCACCGAGTACTCACCACAGAAAAAGGAACCTTTAGACAGATTTTAACAGCTTTTATAGAATCTGCTGCTGGTTGAAATAGCCTCATAAAACAATGGATGAAAGCCAATCTAATTAACTAGTCTGCAATTGTACTGTCCAGGACTTTGTGTCAGTATTTGCTGAGTGCCAGGAAATTGGATCTGGGCTTGGGTACAGACAGGTGTACTGCAGCTGTAAACTTCCTCAGGTCAGTAATAGTTAAAGGGTTTAGACATCCATCTATGGCACCAAAGGGGAAGACTGGGTGTATTCTTAATGTGGTTTGTAGCAAAGGCAAAAGGGATGAAAAATCCAAAAATATGTCTAAAATTTTCCTGGCAGCTTTTTAAAAAATTATTCAAAAACTATATGAGTTCCTCTCATCCACCAAATACACTCACCAAGACTTTACTGCAGATGCCCTGAGTCACTTCAAGGCATGCCAATAGGCCAGACAAAGTGGATTTTC
>VYXD01001044.1:3873-38211 GCA_013397195.1 Hylia prasina | reverse complement strand
CCCCGCCCCGCTCCTCTCCTGCGGCCCCGGAGCTGCAGCCCCCCGCCACTGCCCCCGCAGTGCTGCCGGCAGGGCGGCCGAGGCTGTGCCCCACCTGCGGCCCCGCTCCTAGGCAGAGCCCGGCGCCCGGGGCCGACCCCCGGGTCACCAGGGGGATGCGCTTCGGGGGCCCCGCTCGGCCCGCGGCCCCTCGTGGGTGCGCCGGCGGCGGGCTCNCCAGGCGCCGATCACTTCCAGGGAGAGCCGCAGCAGGGGCTGGGTGAAGCCGTGCTCGGTGGCGTGGCAGAGGTAGAGGCCGGCGTCGGCACGCTGCACGCTGCGCAGCAGGAGACCGCGCTCCGTCCGCACCACCCGCTCGTCGATCTGTACCTGCAGCACCCGTGGGGATCGGCGGTCAGCTCGGCATGCACGGCAGAGTCTCACCGGCGGTACCTGGCCAGGGAGAGCCTACCTCTCGCTGGGGATCATTCAGGGTGCGCTGGTGTGTCCAGAGGATGTGGGCTTGCAGGGATTTGGGGATGCACTCCAGAAAGACGGTGCTTCCCTCCACCCCATAGAGTTGCTTCTGGGGCACAGTGTCCCGCCTGGGATCTGCAGGAACACAGCCTGGCTGTCAGCCCCCCACCATGGCAGGGCTGGACCCCAGACTCTGGCTGGGTCCCAGCTCACCTTCAGAGCAAAGCACATTGGGGTCACCATTGCGGACGTCCTGCCGGCGGAAACGCCTGTGGGAAGGTGATGGAGGAGCAGGGGCTGCAGCAGCGTGACCTGTGCTCCTCACAATAACATCAGGGCAGGGTGGCTGCCTCAGCACTGCACCCTGGCACGTCACCCACCTCTTGGTGTTGGGCACATAGCGGGTGCAGGTGTTGCCATCCCAGGCACAATATGGGTCCCGGGCCAGGCAGCACTCGGCACAGGCTTTGCCATAGGCACCGCAGCGGTGCAGGGGCAGCTGGGCCAGCGCTGTGGCCGAGCCAGCGTAGAGCTGATGCTGAGGGAAGAGCAGAGCTGAGCACCCCCATGCTGTGGCACAGGGCTAGGCACAGCCATGGCGGACACGGGAATAGCCAGGGATCCCCCCTTACCCGCTTGGAGGAGAGCTGCAGGCTGGTGATGGGGGAGGCATCCTGTGGGCAGAGCATGGGCAGGAGTTAAGGGCTCATGGGGGAACCTGGGTATGCAGCCTCCTGGCTCCCACATCCTGGCAGCTGGAGTGCCCTGGCACAACTCAGAGCATGGACAACACACAGGGGTGCTGCAGGGAAGTCTGGTGGGATATGGAACCCTGACCCTCACCTGGAAGACCTGTAGCTCCTCCAGCAGCAGCGGCTCCATGCGGTGCCAGCTCTCCTTGGGCACTGAGACCACCTTCAGCACTGTGCCCACATCTGCAGGCAGGGAGGGGTGAGGCCACAGGTCCCAGCCCCAGCATCCCCCCGCTCTCCCGTACTGCCCCATCCCTAGGGTCATTACATGCCTGTGCCAATGAAGAGGACATCATAGTGGCCATCAGCAGCGGTGACACGGTCCACAGCGATGCGGGTGAAAGTGTAGGGCACAGTGGCTTGCAGGAAGAGGGGGCGCTGGCCATAGGGCAAGACAGGGTTATACATCAGTGGGTGGTGACGGGCAAACTGGATCACCTCGTCTGGGAAGTCCTTGGTGGAGCTGAAGGTGCCAAAGGTTTTGCTGGGGCACTGCAGGGAGACAGCACTGGCTAAGTTGGGTCTCACACCCCACTGCCCCCAGCCCATGTAGTGGCATCCCACTGGTGGCACCAGCTGGGACACCCCTACACTACATACCATGCCTGGGCGGGGGTATGGCACACGCCCCTGGTATGACACCCACTGGTAGTTGGGACCTTCCTTGTGTGCAAAGGGGCCCAGGAAAGCCCGGCGGATGTCAGCCATGGTGTAGACACAGACAGCTGAGCCTTGGAAAACAGAGCTGTTGGGAGAGAGAGGGGAAAGATGTGAGGGCTCAAGGGGGGCACCACTGGGTATGTGCAGGGCACTGGGGAGGGGGCTTGACCTGGAGGTGGAGAAGATGGCATAGACCAGAGGGTTGCGCTTGTCTCTTGTCTGCAACAGGAAAACATCTCCTACAAGCAGGGAAGGCATCAGTGCTGCCAGTGTTGCCCACAGCTACACTGGTGGGCTCACGTCCCTGTTTACTCACGGAGCTCATCAAAGTAGGTGTCTGCCCCGTCAGGTCCTGGCATGGCACAGACGAGCCGAGCCTTCAGGAATGTTGTCCACTTATTCACCAGGCTGCGCTGCCCGCCCATGTCGTTCTGCCAGGGAAAGGAGGACACCGGTGTCAGCAGCAGCAGCAGATGGCACCCCTGGACACCCTGGCCCCCACCTGCCCATGGGTGCTCTCACCCGGCAGATTTGGCCAATGCGGGCAAAGCTGGTCTTGCCCAGCCCCTGCTGCCGTTCAACTGCCATCTCACGGAAGAAGAAGTAGATCTTGTCATCGTCGGGGTCCTCACTCTCTGGCACCCAAAAAACGGCCACGAACTTGGGCTCTGTGGACAGGGAGGGGTGGTGCTTCCAATTCCTCCACTAGCTCCGCTCCCCTGGAACACCTGTTGGGGTCCCAGGGGAGGGTGCAGAATCAACCCTACCCAGCTGCAGAGCAGAGGCAGAGTGAGGATGGGACTCCCCCAGACACTGGGGGTCTCGAGGGGACACAGGAACCCCTGAAATCACCCTTTGGAGGCAGTGAGGGACAGTGCACATCTGAGCCTGAAGGAGTCATTGCCCTGATTCCTCCAGGCAGCAGCACTGCTGTGCCAGGGTGCCCCACCCTCCCAGTCCCCAGCACTGACCATTGAGCCAGCGAGAATCATGCTGCTCCGTGCGGATGGAGGGACGTCGGCCCAGGCTGCGGAAGATGGTAAAGTCACGGCCCATCAGATCGGTGGCCACCCCAGAGTAGAGCTCCTCGCCTGGCAGGCACCGAGGGAAGCGTTATAGGGGACCCCCTGGCACCCCTGTGCCACGCTGCACCCAGGAGCAGGTTCAGAATGCCCTTACCCACAAGGACAGAGGCGGCTGTATGCTGAGGATCATACGGACTCTTCCCCTTGCCATCCTCAGTGTGGTGGGGGTCCAGCTTGAAAACAGGCTCCTGGAGAGGGGTAAGGATGGGAGGTGGGCAGGTGGCAGCAGCTGGAGGCTGTGTTGGTGCCAGGGGAGGCTCACTTCTGCATGCTGGCCAGCCTCGATGAAGGCACAGACTGGGTGGAAGGCACCAGTGCCACAGGCGTACAGGTGGGTCAGATTGTAGGGGTGCAGGATCTTCACAAAGTTCATGCACTCAGCCTGGGGATGGAGGGAATGAAGGGTGAGGGAGTGCGGGAGCAGATCCCTGGCACAGTCCTGGCATCCCACAACATGCCCCATCACTCACAGTGATGTCCTTGCCGGCCCAGTTGCATTCTTCCCTCCACTCCACGGGAGCCGGCCAGTAGATCTGCGGGTGAAAAAGGGGATGGTCACAGCATTTGGTGCACCTAGCACTGCACTGCCTACCAGCATGTCCCCTGCTGCCCCATTACCTTCCTGTTCCGCTGGCTGATGTCATCCAGGGCCAAAGAGAGGAGGTGATTCTGGGCGCCCACGAAGAGACGGCCGCGCTCCTCATCCAGCAGCAGGGCCTCGTAGCAGCAGGAGTGCTCCAGCGAGAAGAGGCGCAGCCCATGGCGAGCCCGCAGCTCTGCCGGGATCCACCGGCACTGCTCAGCCTGGCCCCACCACTGCCTGTCCATCTCCACTGTCCCGGACATGCTCTGAGGCAGCCTGGGCCACAGCCCCCTGCCATGCCATCCCCTCCCCCAAACCTGTCCCACTGGCTTGACTAGGTTCACCAAGCCCTTGCCTGCCCAGCATTCATCCCCACGTCAGCCCCACACTCATCCCTGTGTACCCCGAGACTCATCCTCAAACTGCTCAGCAATGAGTCCCATGCCCCTCAAGCACCCATCTCTGCATCGCTCACCCGGCAGCAGGGGAGAAAGCCATTCCCTGCCCCGCGGAGCTAATCCCACCATGGCGGGAACAAACAGCCCTTTGTCAGGCTGGGAGGAGAGCTCTTGCTGAGACCTGCTGCTGGACAAAGCCCCCTGCGCCGTGCTGGATCCCCTGGAGTGGCCAGTCGGGACACGGCACCAGCTCTCCAGTTGGCACAACATTCCCAAAAGGTATGGCACAGCTGTGGTTAGGGAGTGCCACCACGGCGCACACAGGGATAGGGGCATCTGAAGTCAGCATGTGCTGGGGGCTGGGAGTGAGGTCCCAAGCACAGGCATGATCCCAAGGACAGGCAGTGGCCCTGGAGGGGCTGGCATCAGGTAAGGAACATGGCAGCCAGCACCAACACCTGATAGCCCGCGGGGAGGGAGGCAGCAGTGCTGGGGACGTGCCAGTGCTGGGGTTTTGCACCCCTCCCACCATGCTGCCCCCCAGGATACTCCCGTCCCTTGGGATGGTGCTGGGTGCTGCTGACACATAACCAGTGCCCCCACACCTGACCCCACGCCTCCCCACCCTGCCCGTGTCTCATGCTCACCAGGGAAGGACAGCTTGAGGCGGGGGGTGGCAGCGGGTGGGGGGCGGCCAGTGGCGAGGCTGCACAGCAGAAGCAGGAGCAGGAGCAGCATGCGGCTCATGGCCGGGGTCTGGCTGCTGGCGCCGCGGCTAGGGCAGAGAAACAAGACCTCATCTCGGGTTACAGCCCCCTCCCCACAGCCCCCAGACCACGATCCCTCCCTGATGCTGCCGACGGTGTCGGGAGAGCCCTGAGCATCGGCACAGGGCAACTCCAAGAATGGCATGAGGGGATCCGCCACTGGGCTTGACCTGGCAGTTGGAGGGAATGTGAGCCAGACACATCCCTCCCTATTTTTAAGCCCCCATTAATCCAACCCCAACATAATGGGCTTTGGATACACCCCTCCTGCTCCTGCCCATGGAGAAACAGAGGCAGCCCAGCCAAGCAGCATCCAGCCCTGCCCATGCCTGTCTGAGCCCATCAGCAGGAGTGTTCTGGGCTCTGCCCATTCCTGCCTGCAAGCACAGAGGCGTCCTGTAGGAATGGGGACAAGGACAGAGCAAGCACCAAAGTGGCGACAATCAGATAGGGCACCCTGGGCAGTCAGTGGGCTCCTGAGCACTGGGCAACCTGTCCATGACGACAGTCATGGGGTCCAATGCCTCAGTTTCCCCCACTGCTATAGCCCCACCATTTAGCCCCCGGCCTTTCTTGCACCACCATGCAAATGGGAGCAGGATTTGGGGTCTCTGGCTAAGCGGGTGCCCACAATACCCAGAGAAGCCCATGCCGGAGTGTCTGCCACTCTTATGGGTGCCCACCACGAGGTAGGGAAGTCCTCCTCCAGCTCTGGCAGCAGCACTCTCTCCCCTGGGGAGTGGGAGGTGATGGTTATCAGGGCACTGTGCCAGAACACAGATCCCACCTTGCGCCCTGGCTATGCTGCAATGCCATGTGCAAGGCACAAATTGAGTTACGCTGCTCATCAGCCTCTGTGAGTTTCACCCGTGGCACAGCCACTGGGGCCTCACCAGGACACCAGTGACAGCCAAAGCCCCACCACAGCCCCGGGGCTCGGCACAATCACTCCAGGCTCTGCTACCCTACCGGAGTTGGGAACTGGTGGATGCTGGCCTGAAGGGTCACATATCCACGGCATGGATTGGGGCTCCTGCGGGCAGGGCAGCCACCTCCAGGCTGGCCGGTGGAGGTGAGCCCGGGGCAGGCAGCGGGCAGCGGACCGGGCCTGGCTGGGCGCTGTGCCGGGTACGGCTGCCCGGTGTCCCGGCACGAAGGCTGTCGGCGCTAATGGCATTTACAGAGGCGCCGGGATGAGGCGCGGGACCCGCCGGGCTCTGGCAGCCCCGACGGCTGCTGCCACTAGGGCCGTGCCGGGCCACGGGGGCCTCCCGCCTGCCCTCACTTGCCGAGCGGCCGGGGCAGACCCCCGGGCGCGGACCCGCGCGGCTCTGACTCGCGTAGCACGGCGGGCCGGATGGGGGGCGGGCAGCAGCGGCAGCACCACGGACCCTCGGTGCCAACCCCGGCAGATCTANCAGATACACAGATACACTCACACGCACACAGATGAACACGCACGGCAACTCACACGCACACCTCCGTGCTGACACCTCAGTGGCCCGGGGTGACACTCACAGGGACACCCACGATGACACCCGCTGTCCCTGGGGCAGAACTGAGGATGCCAAGCTCAGCACACGTGTGGCTCGGCACACTAGTGGGACGGGGCTCCCTCCTCGCCGGGACAGGCACTTGCCTTCCCGGGTGTTGAGGCCGTGCCGGGAGTGCCGGGGATGTACCGGGGGTACGGGGGGCCGGTCCCGCACCCCGCTCAGCTGCAGCCCAGATGTCTGGCCCGAGCCCAGCCCGAAGCAAACAAAATTCCTCCGCTGCCTCCCATTTTCCAGCTGCTGCTGCCAAGAATAGCAAGTGCCGAGTGGTGCCGGCAGCGGGGCCACGCGTGCCTCCGCGGGCAGGGCTCGGGGCGGGGGGAACACGAGCTGCCTTGGGGGCCACACCTGCCTTGTTCTCCCCGCGCCCTTGACTGTCCCTACCTGCGGGGGCAGGAGTCCAGGAAGGCAGGTCCAGAATGAGTGGGGAGGCAGAGCTGCAGGCAGGCGGGGGCGCAGGCAGAAGATTGCACAGGCAGGTGCAGGGTGAGTGGGGAGGCAGGAGTGCGGGCAGAAGCGGGTGCAGGCAGGTGCAGGCAGTGGGTGCCAGCAGGCAGCGAGCGCAGGTGGGCTGGCAGTGAATGCAGGCAGGCCAGCAGCGGGTGCAGGCAGGTCAGGTGCAGGTGCAGGCAGGCAGCTGGCACAGGCAGGCAGTGAGCTCAGCAGGAAGCCAGAGCCGTGCAAGCAGACTGGCAGTAGGCAGAAGCCGTGCCAGGCAGGGTGCCCAGGAAATGCCCTTCTCTCCCACTGCCAGTAACTCTCGTGCTGCCAGCCCTGGTACTCTGGCATGCGGGCAGGCTCTGTGCCAGCACCACCACTTGCTCTTCTCCTGGCTGTACCACAGTGCAGAGTGGCATCCAGCCCAGCCCAGCTTTGTGGCAGCAAGGAGGGCAGAGACCGCGAGAGGACGGGTGTGGCAGCAGAGGAGGAACTCACACCGGTACGGTAGGGGTTACTCTGCTGTAAGACTTTGTCCAGGCACCAGCAGGGCTTTGGGCTGGGGGGCCCCCAGGCGGGCATGGCGCTCCTGTGCCTACTGTCCCCGGATGGCGCTGAGATGGTGGGGACAGGGACGTCGTGCCCAGCCCTGCAGAGTGGGCACCTTCCTGTGTTATTCCAGCACCGTGCCTCAGTTTCCCTTCACCCAGTTGGGACTTTTCCAACTACCGCCACTCCCGGCAAGCGTGGCGAGTTGACTAGGTGACGTCACCATCACCCCGGCCCTGGAGCCCTGAGGGGACCTTGCTGGCAGCGGCTCCGCCTGGAGAAACCATCAAGCGTCAGAAGGGCCGGGCTTCCATCCCGGAAAAAACGGCGCGGGAGGGATGCGCCACGTCGGCCACCCCTTCCCGCCCCACGGGGTGCTCCTGGCAAGCACCGGAGCCACTGGGCGATGCCATGATGACAGTCCCCATCTGGAATGGGCATAGCCACTGGCATCCCGCCCTCATCCCTGCACTCTGTGCCAGCCCGCGGAAGGTTTCACAGCCAGGTGCCGGTGGCCTGGCTCCCCGCCAGAGCGGGGGTGTCACTGCTGACGGCACCAGCAGGTGCCGGCGCTTTCGCTCTTTGATCCCGTCCCTGCCGCTGGCAGATCCGCACCCAGGGATCGCTGCCTCGCCAAATCTCTCCCGGCGATTCCGGCTCCGGCAAGCATCTGTAGCTCCGCCGGCAGCGCCCGAGCCCCCAGCGGTATTAGCGGTAGGAAACGGCTCCTCTCCATCTCCGCAGGCTCCGGGGGCGGCACGGCAAGAGGCCAACGCTCCTGCGTCTCCCGTGCCGGGGGTGAGCAGCAGGGCATGGCATCTATCCATGCCATCGAATGGGTGACCAGGACCACCCGCTGCTGGATACCCTGCACATACAGAGAAGGGCTGGGACTGGCATCCACTAGCCCTCAGGATGGGTACAAATCCTGCATCCCCAAAGGGAATGGCACCTCACCAGAAGAATCCTCGTGATTCTGTGGGGACCTGTGGGGTGACTCCCCCAAGGGTGCTACAGGGTGGTCCTCCATGTCCCTGGGGCTTAGAGACCTTCCCTCTGCCCTGGATGGTGGAGCCATCATGGCTGAGGACATGGAAAACCCACGGGTCAAGGTGAGCTGCATCATGACAGCTGGTGCCATAGGCATCCCTGTGACACATGGGCTTGGCATGGCACTGCTCCCCAGCCAAGAGTTGGGTTTGTGCAGCAGGGTGGCCTTTGCCAGCACGGCCAGTGACACTGCCAACTTGTCAGCAGAGGAGGAGTGTGGCATCCTCACTCCATGACCTGGGTCTGGGCACTCCAAAAAGCTGTTGGTGGTTTGTGATGGCCCTAAAGGTGTGGCTTTAGGACTTCTTTGGGAGTCCATCTGTGGTGGTCCACATCCATAATGTAGGGCCATGGGATGGCCTTGTGTGGCTGCCGCATTCCTGGTAGAGGGGAAGGATGCGTCAGGCAGAGGACAGAGCCCATGGCATCCCAAGTGTGCCAGTGTGAGGGCTTGGCTGGCAGCAAGCAAATGTGCCTGAGACAGCTGCATCCTTGTACCACAGCATGGTGGCAATGTCCCAGGGGGACACCAGCTCTAGGTTCACACTCTGTCTGTGGATACAGTCACCCTGACCTTATGTCCACCCCCCATCATAACGTGCTGGTAAGACCCCAGCATCAGGGACCCCTGTGGCCCCAGTGCATTCCTGTCGGGATTAGGTACTGGCTCCCGGCAGTGCCATGCTGGTGTAGCCCAGCTAATCCCTTTTTAATTGTCCCAACCCTGTGCTGGACTGATCTGGGCTGCCCAGGGGATGGGGGTGTTGTGTGCACCCCAGTGCCTGAGCACCTCTGGGGTGCTGCCATCGTGTGTCCCTTCTGTGGGACCAAGCCTTGGGGTACATGGTGAACCTTTGGGATAGTGATGAAGAAGGGGATGTCCATTCTCAAGGTGCAGGACAGTGGAAAGGGAGGGATCCTGATCTTATAGGATCCTATCCTCCTGGCCTAAGGTGCCCACTGGCCCTTGGCCTCGTGTCTGCCAGCAGCCAGGCTCTGGGACAGGCAGAGCGGCCATGTGCCCTGCACTGAAAACCACTGAAGCTCCTCAAAACCATATGTGGGGCAGGAGCAGGACACCCAGGCTTTCTGCCACCATCCAAGCACTCTCCCCACCCCAGCAGGAGGGCAGTGGGAGATGCTGGCTGAGTCCCCCTGCCTTCTGTCCTGCCACATCCCTTTCGCCCTGCCCTGAGCCATACCAACCAGCGGCATCCAGCTCCTTAGGCTTTAAAAATAGTCTGGTGTCCCTGCTATGGGGTCAGTAATTTTAGCCAGGGTGTGTCTTGTCGGGAAGCCCGCGGATCCATTCATCTTCTCCTGCTGGCCTGGCTGCATCCACACCCAGGGCTGATGTCAGCCCACTTGCTCATCCCTGCCCCGGGGCAAAGCAGAACAGTCATGGCCACCTTGGGCACAGGAAATGTCTGTTGGGATGGTGAGGGTGGGGAAGTGAGGACAGGGGTGTCCAGCTGCCCCCCCCGAGCCTGCCTGCTTCCTATCTTGGGCATCTTAACCCCAAATTGGTGGCACCAGGGAGCACATACATTCCAGCACCCAGCCCTCCTCTCTCACCCTGGCCCCCCAACACAACAGCCACTTCACTTTGCCTCCCACGGTGCTCCCGGGTGGCTGTGCCGGCTGGGAAGGCTGCGGGGGCCGCTGCTGAGCATAATGGGACTATTGATGGCCGAGCCAGTGGCCTCAGCACGGCACAATGGGGCCTTGTCTGCTGGCCCAGCTCCCGCTCCTGCCCACCCCTGTGCCCAGCCTCAGGATACCCACTTTCCCGATTGCCTCGGAGCTCACCCAGGTGCCAGCCAGGGCAAACCCTGCCTTGACGGAGTCAGTGAATACTGTGGGAGGCCATCAGGTGAGCCCCCCGATCCCATAAACCAGTGCCCAGGGAAGGAGCATTACTTGGGAAACTGCCCAGCATGGTGGTGCTCACCCCTGCCACCCCGGCTGGGACAAGGCTTAGGGGCTCCTGCTCAGCTGTGGGGTGACAAGGAGGTGGTACATGCCCAATGATGTCTTCACTACTCCCTCAGGACCATGTCTGAGCCCACTGGCACCCAGTACCCACTGTGGGGAGGCAGGGATCTCACTGCTTCCGAGGGAGCTCCATTGTCCCAGTCCCCCAATGCCACGGCCCCCTCAGTGGGCCAGCCCGGTGCCCCAAATCCACCATCTCACCTGCTATGGTGCGTGGGCTCTGCCAGAGCTCGCCTGCCTCCTTGCCTGGTGGGTAAGCTGGGGCTCTGCCTGCCGCCTGCTCTTTAAACCCCAAATCCCCGGTGCTGAGCGCCAGTCCCGCCAGCAGCGGGGGTGGAGGGAGGTGATGCAAAGCCCCGGTCCCTGCTCCCGGGGCCGGCACCAACAAAAGGCAACTGTATCGTGTGTCCCCTCTCTGCACCCAACGACCTGGCTGGCCGCTTGGGAACAGCCCCTCGGGAGCCCCAGGGCTTTCTGGGGTGCTGCCACCCCCTCTGCCTGCACTGGAAAGGGAAGAGAGGTGCGAGCAAGCCTAGGAATCCCAAACACAGCCACGGTACATCCCAGTGTCCCCAAGCACCCGTTTCTGCTTGCTCGGTCCTGTTCCTGCCTTGGAGGAGTGCCAGGGTGAAGGCACTCATTCCGGTGCCTCATCTGCTCCTGCAAAGCCCAGCCCAGCAGGGCTGGAGGGAGAGGAAGGGGATGTGGCTGCTGCCATGGTGCCCATTCTGGGGGGACTCACCCCATGGTACCCCCATAGCTGCTGCGGGCCCGGTGGCTGTCAGTGAAGTATCCCTGTGGTCTGAAGGCCGAGCCGCCGGTGACGCCTCATTAATGTGGGGTAAATGTGTAACAAATTCTCGGCTGGGCTGGGGCGGTTTGAGCCGCATGACTTCTCCTGGGGAAAGAATCCTGGGAACTGGGGATTTAGTGGCTCTATGGCCAGGAAGAGCTGCTCAGCCAGGGCAGGAGGGAGAAGGAAAGTCCATCTTGTGGCCGGACAAGCTGGAATGTCCAGTTCTGGCTGGACAGAAGAGAGTGGGCAGTGTGCTAGGCTGGGCTGGGCGCAAGCCCATTGCTGGAGGAAGAGGATGATCTCAGCCCATCTGCCCTCCAAGAGGGCATGAGGTGAGAGAGCCAAGGGAGCAAGGCTCTGTTCAGCAGTGCCTGCCAGCATGGGAGGCAATAGGCACCATTTTAATAAAAAAAACAAATCAGGAAATTCCATCTGGAGGCAAGGAAATGTGTTTTTCTTCTGTGACAGTGGCCAGGTGCTGACATGGCTGTGCCAGAGGCTGCAGAGCATCCAGCCACCAGAATCTGTACCCAAGCAGCGGGCACCAGCTGAGCCACTCCTACCATGGGGTGGGCTCAGGGCAGCCAGGGACTCTGCCAATACTGTGCCACGCCCCAGCCCTCCCTCCTGGCAGCTGTGACCATGCAGGTGGAGAGGGGGCTGGAACACATGATCCAGGGAGGTCAGTGCCACCACAGAGCAGGGCTTTTGGCATGTTGTCCTAGAACTGACAGTGGATCACTGTGCTGTGCCATGTGAAGCCCTGCGGCACCTCACAATGTTGAGCTCCATGGAAAGCACTGAGGTGGCCAGAGGCCTCAGGAAACAGGCGACACCCATTGGAGTGGCGCCAGGCAGCACCGCCACCACTTCCCATGGGATAGATTGAGGGACTGGGGCTGTCCCACAGAGGCGCCGGCAGAGTTCTGGGGTGCAAGTGCGGGGAGAGGGCTTGTTGGGACACAGATCTGTGGGGATGTGGGCTGGAGTCACACGGGTGTGACAAGGCAGTGGGTGCCGGGGAAACCCCAGTGGGGCCAACCTGGACGCAGGCACGGGGCAGGCAGGGCGGGGTCAGTGGGCAGGGTGTGTGCAGGGTGTGAGCAGTGGGGCAGGCAGGCTGCTGGTAGGGGGCGGGCAGTGAGCAGCCATTTGGCANGGGCAGTGGGCAGTGGGCAGAGGGCAATGGGCAGTGGGCAGTGGGCAGTGGGTGGGCAGGGGGTGCGGAGCGGGCAGGGCGCGTCTGTGCCGCCTGTCGCCGCCAGAGGGCGATGGGGCGCCGTGCGGCTCCGTTCCCCCGCGCTCGCTGCCGGTGCCCCCAGCGCTCCCCGGTGCTCCGGGCAGAGGCCTCCCCAGCTAACAAAGTCACGGGATGGCGATGTCCCGTGGGTGCTGTGGGGTCACCAACGCCGTGCCCGTCCCTCTAGCCGGTGCGAACCGGGAGCGGCTGGCCGGCGGCTGGGGGATGCCGGGGGCCGGTGCTGCCATAGCGCTGCGCTGACCTTGCCGGCGGCAGAGCGGAAGCCGTCAGCGCTCTAGGCAGAACCGGCGGAGCTGGAGCAGCCGCCCGTGGCCTGGCACCCATGACCTGACCTTCCCAGGGACAGCCGTAGTGCTGGGAGGGCGGCTGGGGGCCTGTATCCCCACCCTGGTATAGTGTCATCGTTGCGTCACCATTGTGCCACCGTGGCCGCTCCTGATGGTGATGACATTCCCCATACCTATCCCAGCCCTCGTCTGTGCTTCCTGCAGCCCACCGAGCCCTTTGCTGGTGGCAAGTGGGTCCTGCTGCTCACAGGCAGGGTGGGGGTCCCAGAAGTGCCACGGAGCAGGTGGTAGGACTTTGGGTGGTGTGGGATGTGCCAAGGGAGAATGGAACTGGAGCTGGCCCCCAGTATCCCCCTGGCATGTGGTGGGACTGGGTGGCTGTCCAATAGGAGAGCTCTGGGAAGAGTGCCGGGGGGATTTCTGTGAAGCACCATGCTCTACTGGTGGGAAAAGATTTCAGGGAATTGGACTGTGGGGGAAACATGTGAGGTGGCTAGGCATGACCATGGCACATGCCCTGGGCTTGTGCTGGCCTTCTGCCACCAACCAGCTGGCCCCAGCCAGCCTGCAGCCCTGGGGACTGGGCCAGCCCCATGGCAAACAGGGCTGAATTGGGCGCGCTGACCCTTGGACTGGGCAGAGAGGGACGACCGTGCACCCAGGGCCAGTGGTCTCAGTGGAACCCTGGCTGTGTCTCACTTCTCCCACTGCGGGCAGCCCCTCTGCCAGCACGGTGCCTGTTTATCCTGGTTTCTGTTTCCTCCTCCCAGCTCAGCCCCTGCAGCCTCTGGGCTCACTCCTGGCTGTGGGGCAGATGGGTCAGTATCATTAGCCCCCTGGCAGCACAAGGCAGAGCGGTGTTGCCAGCTCTGCTGGGTGGCAGGGGTCCCAGGGACAGGAGCACTGGGGGTGCCGGGGGCTGGCTGCATGCCGGCAGTGGCAGGAGCTGGCTGGGGCTGTTTTCCTCTCTATTTGCTCAGCCCTGGGGACGGCCAGCGATGCGGATCAAGGCCGGCGTCCTTCAGGCAGCCAATTGTTGTCCAGCTCAGAGGGGAGGGAGAGGGGCAGCTGCCCCAGGGCTTTCCCAACCCTGGAGAGGACCACCATGCCAGCACTGCCCAGCCTGAAACAGCACCAGGTTTAGTCCACCCAAACACAAGGCTGGATCGTGCCAAGCCGGGACCCAGGGGTGCCTGCCAAGACCCAGCACCTGGTGCTCCCCAGCTGCCCCTGGTTGGGGCAGGCACCCCATATCCCACCACTGTGGCAGCTCAGGAGCCATGGTGCTGCAGGACACTGCGGCCTCAGTCCTGAGTGCTAGCACATCCTTTTGTGCTTCTCTCACTGAATCCTTTTCCCTGATGAGCCATGAAAGGGCCTTTATGCACTCTCCTCCTCATGGCTGGATCACACCCGACAGGAGCCTGTGGTGGACTGTCTAACCCTGGGACTGGCAGTCACCCCAGCCAGTGAGGGGGTTCAGGATAGCCCTATGGGTGCCTCTGTAGGGAGCCAGAGCAGACTTCCCTTTCACTGGGACTGCAGAGACCATATCTGCTCCTTGGTCAGCTCTGGACCGACCACAGCACTCTGGGGAGAGGAGGGACATGGCTGTGGCCACGTCTCCATTTTTGGCCCAGTTATAAATAACTCTAAACAAGGATGCTACAGTTATCTGGGCTGAAAGGTGTCCCTGGTTCTCCCCTGCTTTCCGGTCCCCAGCTCCCCAGCCATCTGCCACCCTGCTGCCCAGGCCCTGGGCAGTATGCCTGGCATCCCCTGGAGGCCTCCTAGCCAGCTCCACACTCCCTGACAGCTTGCAGGAAGCTTGGAGATGAACAGGAGAGCCCCTCCCCAGGGACTGGAGGACCCCCAACACTGCCTCACATTTCCTTCCACTGCCCCATGCTGCACTGTTGGCATCACCTTGTGGCCTCCTCACAGGTTCTGGCAGCTTCCTGAGCTCTCTCCCTGTCCTCAGGAAGCCTGGGTGGCTGCAGTGTGGAATGCTGAGCTCCCAGTGGTATGGAGGACCCTGAGGCTTGGGGAGCTGATGGAAGGCAGCTCCTAGCCCACAGAGATTCAGGCCCTGTGCACATAAGGAATGTTCTTCTGTGAGCAGGGGTCCCCCTGCAGAGTGCAGTCACATCACCAACCTGAGGGATAATTGCCAGATCATCCCTCCAGCAGCTAATGGCACCTAACACCTCTTTGCCCACCCAAGAGAAAATACTGCTAGCCCCATGTCTGGCTTTCCAGTAGGATGTCTGGCACAACAGAGCCCAGCAACTGGGAACGCTGGGGAAACAAACCAAGACTCATGGGAGCTGAGCACTGGGTGCTGGATGTTTTAGGAGCATCATGACTACTTGGGTTTGTTTGGCTTGAAGGGCATTTGAGTTGCATTTAAAGGCATTAAAGTCCTTGCTTAATTACCTTAACGGCATTTAAGCCTTTGCTACAGGATGGTCAGCCCACAGAAACAAAGCCCCTGTCCCTGGTGGGGCTGTGGGTGCTGTCAATGGGGATGGTGGGGACATGGCTGTCCTGCGTGGGTGGCAGAGATGAGCAGGCTGCCAGCAGGTGCCAGCACCTCTGGAGGGAACTGAAGGGACAGTCTCCCTGTGCCAACAAGAACAGTTTATTCCTACATTTTATGGCTCAGGGCATCCTCCTGTCCTCAAGTGCTCCCAAGCAGCCATGGTCCTTGATGGGTTGGAGCTGGGGGAGCCTGTGTGAGTCCCTCCAAACCCCTCAGTGGTGCAGGGAGAAGCATCAGGGTTACCCTGGGGCTTGTCTGCCAGTCCTTGGTTCCCAGATTGTGGCTTGGCAGGGAGGTGATTGAGCGCAGAGATAACTCACCCTTCGGGTCTGCTGAGCAGTGCTTTGCTTCTGGCTTCTGTAAAGTTAATTGGTTTCGAGGTTCCAGGAACAAACGAAGGAGAAAAACCCACTCTCCGATGTGCGGGATCATTGAATGCTCTCTGGTGAGTTATAATTGCAAATCATGTTTTGAAATCACATTAACCAATTAGCCCGTGTTGTTGTTGTGCCCTGCCACATGACAGCATGTGCCGCGAGGGAGGCGGCGGTCAAGGGCAAGGGAGGGGGCCACCAGCTGCTCCCCACCACCTCCATGTCCAGGCACAAGCTACCCGCACCAGGGTGCTTCTGTGGAGGGGAGGAAGACTCCATGGCCTTGGGCAGGTGTCACTCTGGAGCCCACCCAGCCCATGCTGCTGGCCACAGGCATCCCTCTCCTCTTACAATCAGCATTGCTTTTGTGCCTCACTTGCTTCATGGTTATGGGGTCAAGAAGGCAGTGGGAGTGTTGGAGCCCCTATATGTACCGGCACTGTGTCTGTGGG
Organism: Hylia prasina; assembly: GCA_013397195.1. NCBI lineage: Eukaryota > Metazoa > Chordata > Aves > Passeriformes > Sylviidae > Hylia > Hylia prasina. The sequence continues at coordinate 22,213 of VYXD01001044.1, read as the reverse complement.
ATGCCCAGTGATGGGGACCAGAGGCACCCACTGGAATATTCCTGGAAAGGGCAATCTCCAGGAGACTTCTTGCTTGAGAGGTCACAGTGGTGGCAGGGGGAACACTGCTTGGGCTGCAAATCTCACCATTATCTCTGCCGTATCTTCCTGCCATCTGGGCTCTGGGAACAGCAGGCAGTGGCAGGCAGCAGCAGGCAGCAGGCTCAGGGGCCGGGGGAGGAAGCTGAGCGTGACAAGGAGAGCGTGTCCTGGCCATACATAGCACCCACTGCTTTGTGCCTGGGTCCTGGGCTGGCCTTCTCCATGCTGCAACATTTGAAGCCAAGGGGTTTTATGGGTTCACTTTAATCTTTGATCCCAAAGCACAGCTGAAGGATAAGAAATAGGGCAGCTTTTGGCTGGGGGAAATGGTGAGGAGTCAAACCCCACAGAGGTGTGCTGAGGGCAAGGGCTGTGGCACAACACTCGGCTCCCTGCCATTGGTGAGGCAGGATGCTGCTGGAGAGATGAGCCGTGCTGTGCTGTGCTCCCCTGAAGGCTCCTCACATACGGGAATCCAGCGTCAAACTTTCCAGCCAGCTGGAGAAAACCGCACAACTGCAATTTTGCAATCCACTGGAGCCCTGACACCACCAGAGCCATTGGTGAGACTGGCCAGAGCTGCACTGGGGAAGCACTGTTGACCAGAGGGCTCAGGGGGTCGACAGCAGGGAAGACCTTAGCCCACCCCTCTCATGGCTGCTTTCTTTGTTGCCAACCCGGCTGCATGAGCCTGCAGCTACTGTGTGCCAACTGCGGGATGCTGGGACAGGCTTTGGGAGGTTTTTGGGACTCTTCACTCTCTTTTCCTCCTCACTGCTTTGATTTTCCACAAAGCTTCAGTTTGACATGGTGGAGCCCATGTCCTCTGCCCACCTTGAAAGTGGAAACACTGGAGAGGAGTGTCACACGCTGGACAAGAGAGGGGACAATAAAAAGTGGACTGCATTTGTGCCAGTTGCTAGGGAAGGGCATTTGGAGGCTGGGAAGGGGCAGACAGCCACAAGTCACTTCCCACAGGTCCTCCAGCATGCTATCCCACAGCAGTCACTGCACCCTGTGCCACACTGCCTGTCCCCATACCCAGCACCTGTGCTGTGTTTGCTTACAGGGCGGAAGCTCTTGGCTGCCTTTTACAACCCTGGTGAGTTGCGTTGCCACCCATCCCGGGACGTCTCTCCACAGGTGCCACGTGGCTGTACCCTCCTTCCCCAGAGCAGGGAAAGGGTTAAGCTGATGGCTTGAGGCCAGCCATGCCCATCCTCTGGGTGCCTCTGGCTCCCCGTCACACTGCCAAACCTGGCTGCCTCCAATCCCCCGGCGTGCCAGCCAGCGCTGGTTCAGCACTTACGCATGCTGCTGTTATTAGAAATTAGTTAATGGATGTATGTCTCCAGCCAAAGGAGAGCGGCAGTAACAGGAGCCGCGGGATTGCCGGGAGCGTGAGGGCAGAGCTGCCACTGAATATTTAACATCCCTCGATGTCCAGGCGAGAGGATGCCTCTTCTCCCGATGGCGACGCTCACTGCTGACTGGCAAAGCCGTTTCCATCCCAGGGTGCCCGAGGCTTTGCAAGGATTTATGAAAGATATGCATAACACAAATAAAAGCTTCCAGCAGCATGCGGAGCCATTCTGCCAACGCACAGCAGCTGGGCAGGGTTTGCAACTCAGCATGGGAGGTGGGTGGACTCCCAAGCATGGACCCCCAAAATTTTCCTCTGAAATAAAAGCTGGGCAGGACAGAGGAGCAGGAGGTTGTTTAGGGGTGACAGACCTTGTAAAGGGACAGGGAATCTTTGGGGACACAGCTGGTGACTCACCAGAGCTCATCCTCCTCCCTAAAGCATGTGGGATGCGCTTGGGGGAAATTTCCTCTTTGGGGAACTTTTGTGGGGATTTGTGTCTTCATGAAAATAGACATCTTTCAGCTCAAATGGGGAGGTTTGATGGAGACTGGAGGAGGGGCTGGCCTGTCCCAGTTGCTCGGGGTCTTGTTGTTCCACATAGATTGTTTACTCCCAGTGTCCTGAGATGCTGGGGTGAGTGCTGTGAGGGCGGTGGGCATGATGAGCAGGGCAGCCAGCTGGGCTGTCTTAACGTGAAACAGCCTGAGCTTCCCAGGCCAGGGAGAGAATCTCATTGAAGGAGTACTTCGAGGTGACCTGTCCCTGTCTAAGGTGGTGGTGGGGGGGGGAAATCCCACACTCAACACATACTGGATTTAACCCTTCAGGTAGATTAGAGTGACTGCCCCAGCCCTGCTTCTTTCGAAGCAGCCACTGGTCTCCAGCAGGAGCCTCAGCTGCTGTAGGTAGGTGGGGTATACCTGGCAGGATAGGTATGCCCAATGTAGTGATTATGCCTAGAAGGGCACAGATACCTGGTGAGGTGGCCATGTGCGGTGCTTGGGGCTTGCTTGGTGGTGTACCTATTACAGATAGGGCAGCGCTGCCTGGACACTGATGCCCAGTGGGGGATGATGCGAGCTGGAGGGGTTGATTCATTTGCGGGGGGTGATGCCCAGTGAGACTGATGCCCGGTGGCCGGTGGGACATCGATGCGCAGCCGGCGGCTGTGCCCGAGGGGCGGTGGTCCCGCCGGGGCGGGGCGGGGCGGGGCAGGGGGCGGTAGATGCGGGGCTCCACCCGCTCCCCAGCGCTCCTCCTGTGCCCCGGCAGAGAGGAGATTGGGAGCCTTCGCGCTGGGGGCGGGCTCGGGTCCGGTTTAATCTCCGGCTCCGCCGGGATTACGGGCGCAGGATAGTCTCTAATCCGCGGCACCGGCCACCGGGGGCTGTTTGCCCCAGCCCGCAGCAGAGGCACCGCGGAGAGAGGGCAGGTAGGTCTCTCCGATCTCCCCTGCTGCTCGCTCTCCCAGGCTCGCTGCCTTCTCCTCCGTAAAGCTCCATGGTTGGAGGCCGCGCGCTCGGACCCCTCATCTCCACTAATTTTCCTCCGCACCCTATCCAGTCCTTTCCGAACCATCTTTCGCCGGCCCCGCTTTCCTCTCACAGCCCAGCTCTCTTCTCCTCCGTTCCCTCCTCCTCCTCCTCCCGGCGCCGGGCAGCACCGGGAAGACTAAGGGGCCCGGCAGCTCTAGCAGGTGGCAGCGCGGCGGGGCTGTTTGTTCTGCTGTACTCCTGCCTCTTCCCAGCGGCTGGCACCTTCCCACGGGTGGGTGACAGATCCCGCGAGCGCAGTGGGAGGTAGAGCCCTGCCGTACCGCCTGGGGACCCCAACGCCCTGACACTGCCCCTTCCCGGATCGCGATGCTGGGGGCTTAGGCGTGCATCATTCCACTGATACACATAGTGACAGTAGCCCCCAAACTTCCTTTACTTTCCCTTCATTCTGCTTTAATTTTTAATCGCCTGTGGGAATGACATATGTTTCTGAAGGCTGGAAGCGGCTGTGGCCAGGATCGGGTGTCAGGGTGTCGGGGTGCCGGAGCAGGGAGAGTGATGCCGGCCGTCATGGGTACTGGGGCTGGCTGGGACCTGCGTGCGGTGATTCCATAGGCTGTGGTATTTATAGAGCCTGCCTGCCCGGGACAGCAGCGTGAAAAGCCAGGCAGCACATTGCGTTCCTGTCGGCCACGCGTGTCCTGTGCCAGCCGGCATGGTGGCCCTCTGCCGTGTCAGCTGTCAAAGTCCCACTGGAGAGAAATCTTCCCCAAGGGAAACTGAACCACTGCAGGTGGTTGCTGGACTTGGGGTCCCCCAGCTGAGCTGGCTCTGTGGTGGCATGGGCGAGAACAGGGACCTGGCAAGTCCCCAACAGGTGGGATGGCAGGGAAGCAGAGCCCTGGCTGGCTGCGGAGGGCATGGCTGTGCTGAGCTGACGCGGAGGAGATGGGGAATTTTCCACTGGTGTTTGGACCAGGCCCAAGGTGAGGTGTTAGACCTGCCTGGTCCCTGTGGCTTCAAGGGGGTACCCCAGAGAAAGCCGTCTGTGCCTTGCAACACTGCAACAGAGTGCCAGTGTGCCTTGGCTCTGGTGGCCAGGGCTGCTAAGGGGCAGTGGGACACTCCATTCCACTCGGGGGTGGCATGGGACTGCTGGCACTGTGGGGGACCCTGGCTGAGGTGCAAAGGGCCCCACAGCACCCGGCCGTGCTGCAGCTGTAATCACATGCCGGGGCTGCGGCCACGGCAAACAAACAAGCACCGGCAGAGCCTATTTTCCTTGGCGCATGGGGATGGGGGGAAGGAGTGGAATCCCACGGGCTCCTTTGCAAGTGCAACCCTTGAGAAAACAGAGGCGGGTCGGGGACAGGACGGACCCCCATGCCCCTGACTCTCCTTGCCACGTGAGTCTCAGCCACCACATGCCTCCCCAGCCGCTGACGCAGGTCTGGGACTGGCTGGGTCCACCATGCCAGCGGGGCACAGCCAGCTGTCCCCGTGGAGCAAATGTCAGGCTGGTCCAATGGTGAGAGTGGCATGGCCAGGCACAGTGGTGGTGCCATGGGGCTTGGGTGAATCATGGCTCCTGATTGGTACAAGGGGCTGTGCTGGGGGTGCAGGAGGCACAACGGGGCTGTGGCTGAGGCCAGGCCCTCTTGATGTCCCCAGCACTGCCAGTAGCATATGGCACCTTGGAGCTTTTGCTATTGACCCCTCCGTGTCATCCCACTAAGGCCAGTTGTGTTTTGGGGAGTGTGAACTTCTGGAAAGCATCTTGCTTCCAAGGCAAAACAAAATTGCAGAGGTGTGGTAGAAAACCTGAGATGTCCTTTTCCAGGCACTGTCTGTCCATCAGTCTCTGCAGTGCCACTACCTGTGCCGCCATCTTCCTTGGGTGGCCCTGCGTTCCTAAAGAGCCGTGTTTGAAGTTCAAAGCAAAACCCATCATACAGCCTAGTGCTTCCTGAGATGCTTTGGCCTCAAGCTGGTGTCTCACCCAGTCTCCCCAAGAACCACACTGAGTGCCATTGGCCTCGTGCTGTGCCCACCCTGTCCCCATCCTGCCAGCTGCATCTGCCACCTAACCTTCCACCACATGGACTCAAGCTGGCAGGTGACAGCAACAGCCTAGGCCATCCCAGTGCTGTCTCCCCTTACCTGGTCTCATCTTCCTCACTGCTCTTCCCAGCTTGCCTCGGTACTGGTGCTTGGAGGATGTGGCAGGATGGTGGTGGCTGATACCTGCAGTGTGGCCTCATCCTGGGTTGTGTGCCTGGCAGGTGATGCTGTGGCTGAGCTGCACCATGGGTCTGGCACTGGAAAACCCTCTCTGTGGCTCCACCATGATGTTTGGCTCCTCCACCACCCTCTTCCCTGAACTGCCTTTCCCCTCCCTGGTGTGTCCCAGACCCTAGCACATCCATTGCTGCAGGACAGTGGCCACGGGCCAGCTCAGCAGTTGGCATGTTCTGCATGCAGACACATTCTCAGGCTCAGGCAGAGCTGTCCCCCAGGATATGGGTACCACTCGTGCTCTTAGAGGTAAAACCCTGGATGGACACTACTGTCCACATGGTGCAACAGAGATGGCCAGAAGTGCCCAGGCAGGTGTTGGTGCTGTCAGAGCCCTGCTAGCTAGGACATCAGCTTCCACAGCTATTTGTTCCTACTTGCTACTGCCAATCCTGCCCTGGCTGGAGCACCAGAGGAATTGCCTGACCCAAAGCTGAGGCATGGTGTGGTATTTGGGGCTGTAAGAGGTGAGGTGAACTCAGGAGCACTGCCTACTCCAACCAGCTTGTGCTGAGGCCATGAGTGGGGCTGGCTGGCATGAGCAGCTGGCAGGGCTGCCATCTCCAGAGGATCTCAGGAGAATCTCCCACAGATCCTTTTGGGGAAGGTCTACAGCAGGGGTAGCCAGAGAGGTTCTCCAGCCATGCACCAGGCAGGTTGCCTCCAGCTCTCCTTTCCCACAGCTGCTGAGGTTCCCATGCCCATGCAGGTGCCTCCCAGAACCTTTGCCCCAAAGGTGAGGCACCTGGCCATCCCCTGAATGGCTGGATTCGCCCCTTTGGGTGCCCACTTCCTCTGGGGGATTGGCACCCTAACGCTGCCTTTGCTTAGCTGGGAGATTGGGAGTGGAACACCACAGGTTAAAACCAGGTTTGGGTTGCCAATTTTAGGAAGGAAGGCTGGGAAGAAAGTTATGGCTGTGTGTGCATCAGGGTAAGGGCAGACCCTACTCCCAGGACAGCCGTGGAGGGGGGTTCTCTGTGGAGGGCAAGGAGAGAGGGATTTCTCTGCTGTGTGCCCTGCTGGGGTCAATTTCCCTGGGGAGGGGCTGCCCAGGGACCACCCAGGTTTGGGCTGTTGCCCAGCTGTGCCTGTGTGACCACACACCCTTGTGCCCACCGCAGTGCCAGAGGCTGACCAGGGACCCCAGGCTGGGGATAACCCCAGGGCTGGGTCTGATGGCAGTGTGGAGAACATGACTGGCATCCCTGCCCACTTGCCCATCTCTCTGGCAGGGCTCAGTCATCAGCACAGCCTCAGGGAATATGAAACCTGTGTGCCCGGCTCTGCTGAAACCCGAACAGCCACCTGGGCAGGCGGGCATGGGCGGGGGGGCTGCCAGCGCCCCGGCACACACCGGCAGCAGCGGGATACCTGGCTGCCAGCACGCAGGCCGGCAGCTGCGGCAGGCTTGGCGCTAAAGCCGGATTACCACCCGGAATAGTCCCACGGCCCCAGCTGGGCCGGATTATCAAGGATTCATCTGCAAGGGAGAGGAGATGGGGAGGGAGTCTCTGCCCTGTAGGGGTCCCTGGCCTGAGGGAGCACTCACCTGCTGCCAGGGAGACCCTGCACCTTCGTTCCCCACAGGTGGGAGCAGTGGGTGCTCACAGATGGGTGTTGTGGGCTGTGGGGACACGGTGGGCCACGGGTGCCCAGGCTGGCTCTGCCTGGCACAGGCACGGCTGGCAGGCCCTGGCTGCCTGTCTCCACATGTGCTGCACCCCACCAGCACCGTGTGCGCTGGTGGGGACTGTGCTGGGCCGGGGCTTGACCGAGGGAACCGGCACAGTGCAGGAGCCAGGCTTGCCCAGGGTAATACACACCCCACGGCTACGTTGTCAGATGCAATGAATCTCCCACCCAACGTATCTGCTGGCATTGCCGACAGAGCTCCCCTGCCCGACCCCCCACTCCTGCCTGTGCCTCGCTCCCGCTGCGATTTTCCAACTTTTAAATAAAGTCTGCGTGGAACTGAGATGTGAGGCAGAGAAAGGGCAGTCCCTTTCAGAACTGATACCCTCACCATGGCGCCCTGGTCCCCGAGGAAGGCTGGCAGGGGGCCGGGGTGATCCCAGGACTGCGGGTCAGCCAGACCCCAGCAGAGCAGGGATTTGGGAATCCTGCCGCCCCACACACGTGTCTCCATCCCAGAGAGGGCGGTCAGGCGTCTGTGCTGGCCGGGACGCGGTGTGCGAGACCAAACTCAGCCTCCTCTGAAGCGCAGACGTGGCCGGCGGGATGGTACGTGCCGTCCCACGCATCCGGCTCCGTGTTCCTTCTGCAGGGGCTGCGGGACAGCACCAGGGCCCAGCTCAGGCTGTCTGGCCACACCGTAGTGTTGGTGGGGTGTCACCAAGCACTGGGACAGCCGGAGCAGCCTGGGAGAGGTGGGAGGTCTGGCTGCAGCGGGGCTGTGGCTGTCCCTGTGTCCCAGAGCCCAGCAGGCAGCGGAGAGGCGCATGCAGCTCGCTCGGCACCCCCAGGAACGTGGCCCTGGGTGCCACAGTGGGGGGGCTCTGTGCCCACACTTGTGGCCAGGTCCATACCACCAGGCTGGGTGAGCAGGCACTGGGGCTGGTGGTCAGGAGTGGGATGATGGCAGGGAGGTGGGCTACCCAACATGGCAGTGAAGATGACAGCATCCCATCTGCGTGGTGGCGTCCTGAGGGAAGAGATCCCTGAGGAGATGCTCTTTGCCCAGACCAGAGAGCTCTCCAACTAAGGTGGGCACACAGTGAGTCGGTGAACCCACCAACCCCAGCCTGGAGGGGAACCAAGCCACCCCTTCAGGGCCACCCATCACTCTGTATTTGTTGTTCTGCCTTATCGCAAGGCAAACAGCAGCAGGCAGGGCTCGCACTGCCCGATCGAATCATCTCATGTTCCCTCCTCTTTTATCTCCCCCCTTGCCCTGGCCACTGCCACCAGGAGACCCTGGCTGAGGGGCAAAGGCCAGGGCCAGCTGGGGAAGTGGCAGTGAGTGGTGCTGGGCCTGTGCCAGGGCTGTGCCAAGGCTGTGCCAGGGCTACCCGGCAGGAGGAAGCGTCTGGGTGGCAGCACGAAGCCTGGTGCATGCTGAATGAGTTCGGCCGTGCCGCTTGCTATTCCGAGAGACGCTTGGGGGAAGAAGTTGGTATTTCCTGAGCTGCCCAGAGAGGTGTAATTATAACCTGGGAGAAGAAAGGGGCTGCAGATGGGAGTGCCCAGCCTTCCTGGCGCCCGTGGGGGAGCGGGCAGGGGAGTGGGCAGCTCCTGCCTGCCACCAGCGGGATGCGGTGAAGCCCTGCCCGCAGGCAGCCCAGTGGCATTGGGGGGCTTAGGGGGGTGATGGAACATCACGGATCTGATGCCCTCCTCAATCCTATATGGGGTGAGCGGTGGATTCAGTGATGCCTGCCCATGGTGGTGGGAAGGCGCAGAGTTAACAGTGGCTTTTGGACGTGCGGGCAGCCTTGTTCATGCCTGGATCCATACCAAGCGGAGGCCTAGTGGAAGGGATAAATCATCACTCAGAGCCCGCCCTGTGCTTCCCTCTCATCCCCTGCATGGCTGAACCTTCTCATTCTGGTCCCTGCTGGTCTCTGTCCTGCCTCAGTTTCCCTACCTGGCTGGTTGCTGCAGGCAGGGTGGCTAAAATACGTGCCCACCACCCTGGCCCACCTTAGGGGCTAGGCCCCCCTAACAGTGCCAGCAGCCAGTGTGTGGCCTGGGATGACCCTGCCAGGTAGTCTTTGTGGCTGGGCAGGGAGAAGCAGGGCAGCAGCTCAGGAGACCGGAGGTGCTGGCACCCACACCCTGCCGTGTCATCCTTCCCTTGCGTGCCAAAAGGACTGCTGGACCCGACTTATGCTGTGGGAAGGCTCCTCAGATCTCTGGGGACACCAATCCCCTGGGAGCATAAAGTTGGGCATGTCCTCTGCTCACCCCATGGTGACCCCAGGCAGCAGGGTGGTGGGGCAGCAGCATCCTCCCGGGATTGGAGACCACACTACATCTCAACCAGGCCTAACCTCCAGCCAGGTGGCACTGGCCCTTGGCTGGGCATAGCCCCGGTGTGGAGTCCCCCGGCCAGCTGGACAAGACCCCAGCCCCTCGGGGCTGTGGGGGGTGGCGGGACCCTACCCCGGCTGCCAGCCTGCCCCAGAAAGCCACCCTGTGCCGTTTCCCAGCGGGGCGGGGAGGGCCGGGGCTCGCACAGAGGCGGCTTTGTGCGGCGTGCCAAGGCGTCCCGCGCTCGGCAGCCCGGCCGCCTTCCCCTGCCAAGGAGCTGTCTCCCGGCCCCACACTCTTTCCTGCTCCGTTTGTCCAGCCCTGACGTGCCCCCGAGCCCCCCGCCTTGGCACCCCGGTAGCGGCGGGACGTGGGTGAGCCCTTCATGCCGGGGAGCACCACGGGCTTTACATAACGGTGGCTCGGGGGTCCCTGAGCTCCCTACCCCCCCCTCAGCCGCCCTCCCAAACATCCCCCCTCGCCTGCTGGCACCCGTCTCCAGGAGGGGAAACTGAGTCATGGAGCTGAGAGCTACGGGCAGGGGAGTGGAGGTGGGCAGGTGGCGTGGATCGGGACTTAGGGGCTGGGCAGTGCTGTGCCACGAGCAGGGGAATGGGGTGGGCTGTGGGATGTCTGGCTGGGTGAGGGGACAATCCCACATTGGGACTCTGCGGAGGTACTGTAGCTGGGGCTGAATTCCATGGGACATTGTGTGCTGAGCGAAGCACAGCCACGGTGATGCCTGGCTCAGTGACCCTCTCATTCCCGGGTGCCTGTCCCTGCCGTGCCACCAGCTTTGGTGCTGAGCCCAACTCCAGTGTCCCTGGTGGAGGCAGGACTTGTGAGACTCTAGGCCAGCCCCTCCAGTGCTCCTGCCCAGAGCTGGACCTCTGTTGCCTCCCTCTTGCAGAGCCTGAGTAGAGCCCATAGCAAGCCCAGCTGTCTCCCAGCCATGGATACCACGGACGTGCCCCTCCAGACCGAGATGGTGGAGCTGGTGCCCAATGGGAAGCACACGGCCGCACTCACCGCACCCACTGTCCCCTCACTGGCAGGTGACAGGTAGGGGCCTCAGGGCAAGCGGCGGGGCCAGGGACTTGGGGGGTCCTCTGAGCTGCTCCCTGCCCTTGAGATACCAGCCAGTGCTCTCTGCTTTGGTTTCACTCCTCTCCCTCTATGGACAGATTTGAGGAGAACCAGACTGGTGTGGCGGAGATGGAGGAGTTCCTGCCCCACGGTGCCGAGAAGAAGCAGACACACTTCACTGATGTGAGTAGCAGCATGGGCACAGTGGTGGGAGTGGGATGGAGCAAGTTCCCAGTGTGACTGGTGCATCCCCTCCCTATTATGTCCCGTGAACAGTTTGAAGGGAAGACGTCTTTCGGGATGTCCGTCTTCAATCTGAGCAATGCCATCATGGGCAGTGGCATCCTGGGACTGGCATATGCCATGGCCAACACCGGCATCATCCTCTTCCTGTGAGTGCGATGGGGGCATGGGGAGGGTGTCCAGGTGTGGGGGGATCCTCCAAGGGGATCAGTGGGTGCAGGCAAGAAAGAAGTCTCTGATTTGTGGTGATGCAGGGACCAGTGTCCTGCTGGCTGAGCAATGCCCATTGCTGGCATAAGTCTGCCTGCTCTGCTGAGTGCTGTGCCCCACCTGGGGGGAGGAGAAGGATGAATGTTTGCCTTCCTTATTACAAAGTCAGATTTCCAAAAGTGGCTTGAAGGACATGAGTGATGGCTCCTTTTGGGTGTGGAGACGTGGACTGAATCTGCCCCATGAACACTCAACAGGTGCTGAGGCAAGGAGGTGGTATTCTGCCAGGATAGCTGCCCACAGGCAGAGCACATCTGCATGGGGTTTGCCCCACAGTCGTGTCTGAGCCCTGTGCTGTGACCCACTGGTTACTGTGCTTTCCTCCTGCAGCTTCCTCCTCACAGCGGTGGCCCTGCTCTCCAGCTACTCCATCCACCTGCTGCTCAAGTCCTCGGGCATTGTGGGTGAGTGCCAAGTCCTCAGCAGGGCCATGCCAGGGGGTCCCATCCTGACTCTCACCCACCACTGCTCCCCATCCCGCAGGCATTCGCGCCTATGAGCAGCTGGGTTACCGAGCCTTCGGCACACCGGGGAAGCTGGCTGCAGCCATTGCCATCACGCTGCAGAACATCGGAGGTGAGGATGGCACTGGGGGGACCTGTTGGGGGTTGGGGACAGGGAATGGCACCAGAGAACACCTGTGCAGCAAGACCTCGTTCTGCCCTGCAGCCATGTCCAGCTACCTGTACATTGTCAAATCTGAAGTGCCTCTGGTCATCCAGACCTTCCTGAACCTGGAGGAGAAGACCACGTGAGTGCCTCCTGCCCACACTGCCTGCGTGCCTTCCCTGGGCAGGCGCCGGGGCTCTGGCTCCAGCTGTGCAGCCCATGGCAGGGATTTACTATCATTAAGCCACTACTATTTTTGATAACTGTCAGTGCTGAATAAGCCCCTGGGTGAGATTAAACCGAGCTGAACTTCCAATCCCTGCTCCTCACATCCCCTTGGGATCAGGCTTTCCTCCTTGAGCAGAATCTGGGGCTGCAGGGTGGGGGACTGGTTTGGTATAGGTCCCCCCACCCTATGCCCACATTCCCACTAGCAACTCTAGCCCTTGTGCGTGCACCACTGTGGGGGAAGGCAGAACCCTAGCTCAAAGGCCCCCAGGGATGCTGGGCTCAGGGGTCCCCAAGGATGCCATCTCAGGGGTACCTGGGGATGTTAGCAGAGCAGGAATGCTAGCCTCAGGGGACACCAGTGCCCCTGGGATTTGCCAGCTTAAGGGTCCCTAGGAATGGCAGACAGCACCCTCAGTGGCTGCCTCTGCCCCTGTGCCGTAGCAGAGCAGGGTGGTGAGCAGGGCCTCTGCTTCCAGGGACTGGTACATGAATGGGAACTACCTGGTGATCCTGGTTTCTATCACCATTATCCTGCCCCTGGCCCTCATGAAGCAGCTGGGTAAGTCAGGGAGATGCTACCCATGGCACTGGGGTCTGGCACCCTTGATCTCCCATGGGGTGATGGTGCCAGCCTGGATGTGCTGGGCAAGGAGGGGACACTTAGCCAGCGCAAAGGTCCTGCCAGCACCCACCAGCCACTCTCCTCCCCCCCCCAGGCTACCTTGGCTACGCCAGCGGCTTCTCCCTCAGCTGTATGGTCTTCTTCCTCATCTCGGTGAGCACCCACTGGCACGTGCCTTGGGGTGCCGAGCATCCCTCTTGCTGGGGTGTTAGGCTGGGCTGGTTGCTGTGGGGACAGCAGAGGGAGCAGGGACAGTGGGCGCTTGGGGCTGTAGAGACGCCGTGGCAGGGCTGTCAAACTGCTGGATTATTTTCAGCTGAAGAAACCTAATGTTGTGAAAAGGGAGAGGGGGAAGGTGCCGTGGGGGCGCATCTGCACATGTGGCCCCTCCACGTGCTGCTGCCTCGCTCTGTCCCGCTGCCTACTTCTACAGGGACAGGCTGGGGGAGCAGCATCGCCGGGGAGCAGCACTAGCAAAGGGTGTGCCTTGGAGGGGTCCCAGAAGGGTCAGCCTCCTGCTGGGCATGGTGCTGATGTGGGCAACACGTGCTGGGAGTTGGGGTTACCAAGAGCTGACTGGGCCCATGTACCCCCCACCCCAGGTCATCTACAAGAAGTTCCAGATCCCCTGCCCACTTCCGGAGCAGGAGGGGAACATCACAGGCATCCTTAATGTCACTGCTGTCAGCACTAGTGACTACCAGAATGGCTACACAGTCCTCCAGGCCCCCGAGCAGGACACTTGCACACCCAGCTTTTTCACCCTGAACTCACAGGTAAGGACCTGGGATGCACTCCTGAGGCTCTGGATGAGCCCCCACCCCGTGCACCCCATGAAGACAGGTGGTCTTGGTGCTGGCAGCACCTGCCACTGGGCCCCCAGCAGGCAGTCATCCTCCTCTCGCACAGACAGCATACACCATCCCCATCATGGCCTTCGCCTTCGTCTGCCACCCCGAGGTCCTGCCCATCTACACTGAGCTGAAGGAGTGAGTCCTGGTTGGGGGCATCCATGGGGAGGGGTGGGCTTCATCTGGTGCCCACCCAAAGGCAGTGCCCTCCATGTGTGGGACCTGTGCTGGGGCATCATGGGGGAGTGGGTGATATGACCCTGGGTGCTTGAGTGGGTGGGTGGATGGTGGCTGATAGGTGGATGATACAACCTGGGGTGGGTGGGCAGGTGGATGGTATGCAATATCACCCCTGGGAGATTGGTGACATAAACTGGAGTGGGTGCTATTACCCTGGGGAGGTGTGTGATGTGACTCAGAATGGGTGGAGGGGCGGTATGACCCCTGGGATGTGGGTGCTGTGACCCAGAGAGGGTGGGTGGCTGGCTGGTGGTGGGTAATTCAACACACCACCCTGCCCAGGAAGGGGGACACAGCCCCTCCCCGCACATCCCCCACACACCCCAGAGTGTTTTGACATTACCCCTCCTCACTGGGTGGGTGCTTGGTGTCAGTGGGTGCCGCGGGGCTGTGCTGAGCCCACCGTGTCCTGCAGCCCCTCCAAGAAGAAGATGCAGTGCATCTCCAACATCTCCATCATGGTCATGTACCTCATGTACTTCTTGGCTGCCCTCTTTGGCTACCTCACGTTTTACGGTGAGCCCTTGGGAAGGGGGCTGGGGCTGGCAAACCTGTGCCAGGGGGGTGATGGTGCTAGGGCTCACCCAGGGGCTCCTTGATGGTGTTCACAGACCGTGTGGAGTCAGAGCTGCTGCACACGTACAACAAGGTGGACCCCTTTGATGTGCTCATCCTGTGTGTGCGTGTGGCTGTGCTGACGGCTGTCACCCTCACTGTCCCCATCGTCCTTTTCCCGGTGAGTGGCCCCATAGGAATGCCAGGTGGCTTCAGCACCAGGCTTTGAGAAGGGAAACTGAGGCAGTGATGAAGACAGGGATTGGGGAACAGGACATTCTGGGTGCCAGGAACAGGGCTGGGGCAGAGGCAGGGGTGATGGGGCAGAGGCAGGGCCACAGACAAGGCTGTGAAGGGGTGACAGGGACCAGTGGGGCACCAGGGTTAGAACTTGGGAAGGGAAAGGGGTGATGGTGACCTGCAGGGCCATAGGCATAGGGCTGGAGTAGGGGTGATGGGGACCAGCAGAACTGCAGTGACAGGGTATGTGTCCTGGCTCCAAGGAGAGAGTGTGATACCCTGTCCCTGTCCCCAGGTGCGTCGGGCCATCCAGCAGATGCTGTTCCAAGGGAAAGACTTCAGCTGGATCCGCCACATCGCCATTGCTGTGATCCTGCTGACCTTCATCAACCTCCTTGTCATCTTTGCCCCCTCCATTCTTGGCATCTTCGGCTTGATTGGTGGGTGGCAGCGCCCTGCTCCTGACCCTCCCTGATCACAGGGTGTTGCAGCAGCATGCTAGCCCTTGTCCTGACTGTTGAGCTCAGTGCTCAACTTTGACTGACCATCCCATGCCTCAGTTTCCCCTTCTCACCATGCCAGGACCAGGTGGTTGTGTGAATCCCCCATCCCATCCTTGTCCGGGCAGGCTGGTTCCCACAGCGCAGTGCCGGCACTTGCTCTTCCCCTGCGTGTTTCCCTTGATCCCTGCAGCCAGGCTCCCCCTGCTCAGCACTCAGCTCGGTGCCAGGGCCCAGGCTGCGGGAGGGGTGTGGAGACTGTGCCAGCACACCGCGTCCCTGGGTTCCTGGAAGGCTTTGCCAGGACTCAGGGGGAAAGGAGGCGGTGGGGATGGACAGGACCTGTCCTGGCAGTAGGGCTGGCAGGACTGAGTTGCAGGGTGGAAGGCTTCTGCCCACTCTGTCCCTATCTGCTCCAGGTGCCACCTCTGCTCCCTGCCTCATCTTCATCTTCCCTGCCATCTTCTACATCCGCATCATGCCCAAGGACAAGGAGCCGCTGCGTTCCACCCCCAAAATATTGGTAAGCATGGGCAGGGGTACAAGGATGGGGACAGGTATGGGGTTCTGAGGCTGGCTGGGAACCCTGTTGCCCTGGCCATCCCTGAGTCCCTTCCTTGTCCCCACAGGCTGCCTGCTTTGCCCTCCTCGGGGTGGTCTTCATGATCATGAGCTTGAGCTTCATCATCATCGACTGGGCCACGGGTGGGGGGAAGAGCGGCGGCAGCCACTAGCCACTACTGGGTGCCCACGCCAACCTCCCCCCCACCCACCCGGTGCCCCAGGGAGAGCTGACCCCCGGCTCAGCCCCCATGCTGCCGCCCCACCAGGATTCCCTGGGGACTTCTGCTGTTGCTGCCCATCACCTGTGGTGATGGTGAGAGGGCATGAGCCATATTAGGCATGGAGACTCGTCAACCTGTGTCCGGGATGGGGCAGTGAGCCCGGGGCAGGTCCTGTGCCCCTCAGCCACTCCAGCGGGCATCCTCCCTGCTCTGCGCCTCAGTTTCCCCATCTGTAAAATGGGGAGAATAATACTGCCCTACCTCACCCGGAGCTGGCTGTCAGGTGGAGCTCTTCTAAACCCCAAGAGCTGCCAGCAGCAGGCACTGCCAGGGGCGCAGGGCACTGCCTGCTGTGGGGACTGAGGACCGGGCACTTTCCTGGCCCCCCCAGATAGCATCAAGAGCCTGATGAACAGTGTCTGTGGGGGCTGGAATCCAGCGAGGCAGTCAGGCCTGTGACAGCACCTGTGCCCAAGCCACTCGCCCTCTCCCCTGCCATCCCGCCATCCCCAAAGAGATGCCACCCACTGCCCTGGCATCATGGGGGCACACCAGTCCCTGTGGGCAAGTGTGGTCCTCATCCTGTGGCTGGTGATACCCAGCCAGCTGCTCCTGAGCCTGCCAGGGGAACTGTTGGCTCCTGGTGCCTGCAGATAGGACCCTGCTGATCCCTAGGCCATGTATGGGGATTGCTCCAGGGAGGTGGCATGCACGCCACAGGCTTTGCATCCACTGGCATCCTGCCCATGCTGTGGCTCGCCTGCTGGGGGCCTGGTGCACCCGAAGGGGATGAGGGGGATTTCAGGGGGCCTGGGGGCAGCACTCACTGGGGACAAGCTCAAGGCTTCCGAGGCACCCCTTGTCTGCATGCCCAGATGTCAGGGTGATGGGCACCCCAGCAACCCAAGCTGTACCTGCTCGCCTTGCACCCTGGGCCAGCACTCAGACCCCCAGAGCCCTCACCTATCCATCCACCCATCCATCTATCCATCCATGCCACTGGGATGCCGCAAACCATGCCAAAACCCAGAGAGCGGCTCTCCCACCCCCTGCCTCCCCTCCCAGTATGGAGGGCAGCCCGGCAGGGTGGGCAGCACAGGGTTGGGGAGTCTGTCCTGCGGCAAAGTACATAAGAGATGTATTTTTTTATGAGGTGGTGGAGGCTGGGATGCTTTTTATAAATACTGTACATAAGAGTAGATCTTTTTTAATGTGTTGTGTTGCTCTGGATAGCTCTGTATAATGTACATATCATATGGGGGGGCACTGCTGCAGACCCTCACCATCGCCCCAGGTCTGCCAGCTGCAGCTTGGCTCCGCTGTTCCTGTCACCAGCCTGGTTGCCCCAGGGCCACCCCGACACTTGTAAATTATTGGGGGCAGGGGGTGATGCTGGTGGTGGTGGCAGGCCAGAGGTGAGAATAAAGATGTGAATGTGCCCAGGTCTCAGGCATTACTGGGGTAGGTGAGAAGCTGGCATGCAGGCTGGCACCTGACACACAGCATCCTGAAGCAGCACAGACAGACGGACACGTGCCACATGGGTGCACAGACATGCGTGGGGACAGCAGGAATATACAGACACGGATGTGCAGGGTTAGTGCACACAGATGAACAGCCGGACAGACAGCATGGACATACAGCAGATACATAGACATGGAGGAGCAGGGACTCCCATGGGAGCAGAGCTCCTGTGGGAGTTAGACCCCGGGGAAACAGGACACTGGGGAGCAGGGCACCTGTGAGAGCAGGATCCCCAGGACAATGGGACACATGTGGGAGCAAGGCCCTGGGGAGTGAGACTTCTGAGGAGTGGGATATGCGGGTGCAGGAACCGCAGTAAGTGCCCTGGCAGTAGTATCCCTGGAGAGTGGGGCTGCTCTGGAAGCAGGGCTCCAGGGAAGGGGCACTGGGGCATCTTTTGCCTGGTGCCAGGGCAGGGGGTGCCCCCAGTGCCCTTAGGGCCAGCCCCCCAGCCCTCGCCCATGGCACAGTGTGGAGGGGGGGTGAGCCCCACCAGCCCTGGCTCCTGGCTCCTGGCTCCTCTGTGCCGGCCCCAGGTCTGGGCTCAGTGCCAGCTCATTAGTGAAGCCTTATTAGCACGGCAGCCCGCTCCCACGGGAACAGCCCTGCTCCCACCACACCAAGCCCATGGGCACAGGCCTGCAGACCCCACGGGGGATGCCGTATCCCTTTTCCTGGCATTCTGAGTTAAAAGCATCCCTGGCTGCCCTCATCCTGCTCAGTTGGTGTCAGTGGTGGTGTGTGGAGGGGCTGCAGGGCATGAGCAGGCATGAGACGCTGCTGTGGGGCTAGCATGGAGTGAGGGTGGCTACCTGGGCATGGGCCAGCCCCGTGGATCAGTGGGCACACCTGCCCCCCTTCCTCAGGAAGTGTGTGGAGGGGTCTAGTTCCTAAGGGAGCAGCCCTTGGAGCTGGGTAATGGGACAAGTGCTTGAGGGTCCCCCTGTCCTGGGAGAGACCTGGAGATGCCCCATCCTGCCCAGTCCCATCCTGTCCCATCCCTTGTCACAGGCAGCCCCAGCCCCGGCACCTGCCAAGGAGCTCCCTCCAGCGGCAGGGGACACGGGATACTGAGGAGAGAGAGATGGCCAAGCTCTGAATCACCACCCTGTGACACCGTGTCTCCACAGAAGGTAGCTCTGAAAGACAGCATCACCCAAACCACTGTTCCCAGGACTGCACCCGCTGCTCTGCACCCAAAGGACCCCAAAATGCAACACCCAGACTCCATCTCCCTCCGCATGTGAGTCGCGGGGCACACCGCAGCCGGTGTCCGTCTATCCCGGGACACAGCGTGTCCCACGCACATTTCTATCCCGGGACACACGGTGTCTCTCTCCCTTCCTGTCCCTC
>VYXD01001029.1:1558-30520 GCA_013397195.1 Hylia prasina | reverse complement strand
CTTCAGAGGAGAATGTCAGCAGCATCCTGAACCCTTCTGCAGTATTTGCATGTTCACCAGCTCAAACACATGCACAAAAGATCACATCAAATACACAGAACACATGCACTGGCTCCAAGTTGCCCTGCCAGCTGCACAGAGTGCTGCTCTGTGGCCTCTCAGCATCCCCACTCCACCTAAACCTTGGTAGCAGATTTATCCTGCCATTTTTCCACAACACACAAAATTCTACAAGATGAGGAGAGATGTCTCATTCACTTAAGACCACGGTCCCTAGCTAAGCAATTAATTTTCAGAGGTTACCCTGTGCTTTAAGATTGTTTGTCTTTTCAAAACAAGAAAAAACCTGAAGACTTACTCTGCATGAGCTGGTAACAGTAACTTCTTATCTGCATTGTTAATTCAAAGTGGTATCAGTAAATTGTGAAATACAGGGCAGAAACAAGTCATTATTAGTACAGAAGTATACATCCCTTGGGCCATGTCAGACAGACAGATGAAGACTGCTTTCTAGCAATATTTAATGATGTAGGTTGAAAGGGATATTAGGAGGTAGTGTAGTCCAACCTCCAAAAAAAAAAACCCAAAAAAAAACACCACACAAAAACACCCCAAATCCAATTTAAAAGGATTTATCAGATTCTGAATATTTTCAACAATTGATATTTCACAGCTCCTCCGGGCCTCTGCTTCAGTATTTGATCAATCTCAGGTTTAAATAAATAAGGTATTAATTCATACTCTTCAGTTTTGTTCAGTTTACCATGAAGCCTCCTGCCTTTCATACCTGTGAGGAAACATCAGTCTCGTCAGACATCCCCTAGTAGGGAAATTCTTGTGCTCAGGCTACACTCAATTTCAGAAGAGTTATTAACTTTCATCTAAAAGGTGAAGCTTTTGTTTTAGCAAGGACTGATGAATAACAGCCTTTCATTATTTAAAGAAAATAATTACTAGCAGTAATTACCAATTCCTCTTAGCAGGATAAACCAGGTAATACCTCCAAAGTGTCCAAATAACCATGAAATAAAGGACCAGGTTACAACTCTAAACCCTACTTTTTTTTCCTCTGATAGTTTTATGTCCAACTTCAGTTTAAAAAAATTGCCTTGACTCTTACTTGAATCTTAAATTTGGGGTTTTTTCTCCCCAGAATAAGGGCATAAAGACTAAATCAAGTGCCTGCCCTCAGTTTATTCCTGCCTTTGTGATGTTCTATGTAAAACCACTATAAATGCCATTGAAATGAACAGTACTCTCATTGCTTCATCTTGGTCTACCAGTGACAAAAGAAACTGAGGAACACAAGTGAGCTTCAAACTACACACATGAAAGATGAAATTAAGAGTTTTCTGAAAACATCCTCTAAGTTTAGAACATATTAAAACATTAAATTAAAACATTTCATGAACTAAAATACAATCCAGGATTCAAATGTGCTTGGTTAACAATGCACACACAACACGGAAAAACCCACAGAAAATTTATTTTGAAAATAAGAACTACAGACAGAAAGAAAACACTTATACACAATTTGAGTTCATAGATCACATTAAATCTAAAACAAAACCTCAACTTGGTGGTGCAAGGACACTACAAAATTTCATTTGTCCTTAATGACAGTATAAAAACCACTCTCACCTTCTCCAACCAGACAGTGTATTCCAAGCTTGAGAAAAGGAAAGGGTCACAACACAGTGATGAAGACAGGCATGTTTTCCTAAAACAAATGCAATATAGCTACATCAGCCTGATGTTGCCTGGGTCAAGGAGGAAGGGAAGTAAGAAAAGCAGAGTTTACTGACTGGGGAGAAAGCTAGAAGAGAGGTAAGGGAGCTGATGGAATTTTAGCTTGAAAAAGTTTTGGATCACAGCCCAGTGGTACCGTTGCTGCAATCTATGGAAAGATATTAAGTAAAACGTCCTTTGATTTTGCTCAAGAATTTAAAAGTGTAGATGTAATTCAAACAAATACTTTCAGATAAAACCCCTGGCAATTACTACCCTACCCAGTAACAGCATGTACACTCCACATCATGCTTAGAAGAACTGAGTCTTGGGAGCCACAGAGTACAACCAGCCCATCTGTCCTGCTCCCTCCTTTATTCACCTACTGGCATAAATAAACTGCCTCAGAGCTGCTGGGAGAGAAAGGGAAAAAAGAAAAAAACCCACAACTTTACAAAACGACTGTTCTTGTTTAAACACCATTCTCAGGCCTCATCCAGACTAAAGACTTAATGACTGACAATTGTAGCACATCAGAATCAAAGTATTGTAAATAAATCCAACCTCATCTACAGTATTTATCACATATCCCTGCCTCGCAGCATAGGGGTGCCTCTACTGGAACAAATAACCCTCAAGCACCTGGAAACACCTTCCTAATCCTGCACATTTCCGGGTCAGCCCCCAAGGTACCAACTGGAGAGGCCCACATGTACTCTGCACTTTGGGTGTAACTGTGCCAGCCAGGGGAGGCACTGCTGGAACAATTGGTCAAGGCAGAGGTGAGACAAGTGTGGGGCTTTGCCTGGGAGGAGGTTCAGT
Organism: Hylia prasina; assembly: GCA_013397195.1. Taxonomy (NCBI): domain Eukaryota; kingdom Metazoa; phylum Chordata; class Aves; order Passeriformes; family Sylviidae; genus Hylia; species Hylia prasina. The sequence goes on along the minus strand of VYXD01001029.1, from coordinate 27,970 downwards.
GGTTGAGCACAGAAAAGGTGGAAGCAGCTCCTGCTCAACACCACTCGCCTGCAGGAGAGGTTGGCATTATTGGATGTGGTATCAGAACATGCACTTGATAATATTTATCTGTAAATGCAGAAAAAAAAGTCTCATCTTGGTCAAAGCTAAGACTGCTGTAGATGTGCAAAAAGGTTCTGATGTTTCTGGATACCCTGATGAGAAAGGGCCACAATATCTCCATTACATAATTAATTAGCACAAGATTCATCTCCTAAACTATTACTGCTAGACAATAAATACACCTTTTAATCAGGCTTTTTCATTGTTATCACCACATAACAAAGAGATGAGAAAGTAATTTTCAGCAAGGAGGTCACGGGAAGAGATCATCTGTCTCTGAGTCAGTTCAGAGATTCATCTGTGCCACTTGTTTGCCATAAAACTTCCACGTCATTTACTCATCCTTCCCTTAACTCCTTTAACCATTACACTATGTACAAGTAAAAATTTAATCAAAAATCTTGACAGTTCTATTAGATAATGACACAATGACTAAGTAAATGAAACACAACTATTTCCCATTCTACACAGCTCTTCAGAAGTTTTCCTTAGTCACCTTTCATAGCCCATTAGAAATGATTCAGAGAACACAGGTAAAGGAAAGGCAGACTTGGCCTATACATGGAGTCCTTGAAATTATTGAATTGTACATACAGACCTAAATAAAACACTAAGACACATTTTCATTTTTTAAATAATGACAATTGATACATATCTACTTGTTAATTCTAGCCCTGTGTACTTTAAACAAGCTTGCAGATGACAGGCTGTTTATTAGAATACACTGTTAATTTCTTGCCCAAAGTTAATGCAAAACATTTTTACTATGAAGTCCATGTTTCCTTAAAATCCCCATGCTTTTATAAGCCACATCTATTCCCTTTTTTATTTTCAGCAAGGTTGAAAATTTAGAAAATAGCTATGTGAACAACTATCTTTTCAAACAGAGGTAGGAAACACAAATTTTTAGCACCATTAAATGACAAATCAAGTTCAGGGCAATATTCAAACCTTCCTGGTTACAGCAAGCTGGGAACACAAACACCAAATACAGACTTTCTATCTCACACATTCCAAATTATTGCGCAACTAAACATTACACAATCTGTAAATGTTCAGCAATCCTTGTTTAAAATCAAACTGTAAGTTGAAATTATTAAGAAAATTCCAAGAATATTTTTAAATCTTTGAAGTAGAGATAGAGCTTTGACCAATCATATAGCACCCCCTGGCAGACAGTGCTTAGAGTCAGCTGGGAGAAGCTTTCTGCATTTTATCTTTCTATTCCATATTAAAAGAGAATGCAGCTATTGGAGAAGAGAATTAAATAGGAATATACTAACAAATTAGTTAACCCACAGGAATTCAAATGATCTGGTGAAGAATCCTGTTGAGTAGTTGCTAAAATAAATGACAGAAATGAAAACAGACAGATGAAAATAAATTTCTTTTTAACAAAGCTATTTTAAATGACAAATTAACACCATTTAGGCTTGTGCTGGGACTAAAAGACTACTAGAGATAGCTTCCATGTTGCCATACTTTGACAGAAACAGCATCATGAATAGGGGGAAAAAGGCATTTTGCAAAAGCACATTAAAAAAATAACCTATCTCTCAGAGCACTACTCTATAGATCTGTTCTTTGTAACATAAACTCAGGATAAACTGCTGCTGGACATAGCATCTCTTACTAATTCCTGCAAGAAATCTTGTTTTTCGTCAAGCAGCCTTTCCTGAGCCTGGAAGATTTTCATTTCAAGTATCTTCTGGGCACTTTGGCCCAACCTTTTTCCTGGGTATCTCACAGCCACTCTCTTGGCTGCACTCAGCTGTTGTGATTTCAGAACAGCAAGTGACCCTCCAACACTGTCTCCAAATCCTGGGGTGATTTACATCAGGTATTCAGAGGCAATCCAAGCTTCCTAACCAAATCCCCAGAACCCTTGAGTTTCTCTCCAAATCTTTCATCCTCCCCTCAAAAACAGAGAAAAAATGGTCTGAGCCACTGCCTGAAATACATAGCACAGTTCCAGCAATATGGGAAATGTTTTTCTTAATACAGTAATGAGAGAACTGGGAGTGAGGTGAGGTGAGATTTGGGGTTTGGGAGGAGAGGCAGGCAATACTGGTGGTCAGTGTCACTAGAAACAGCACAGTCTGCACTACACTCATCCAGAAAAGACTCTCCCTCATAAAAGAATCCAAGCAGCCCTAAAATAAACAGGAATGTCCTTGCATGCACACAGTTAAAAAAAAAGTAACAAAGTACTAGTAAAGAAATGGCCTGTTACAAGTAGAATTTCAAACCTATTCATAGCAGCCCCCAGTCTGTTGAACAAGATGTGATTTTACTGATGTCACTAATTTATTCAAGGTAATTAGAGAATTTGACTGAAAAAGGATTCTGAGTAGGATTCTGACAATGAAGTAGCAGCTTTTTATTCAGCAAGTCTCAAAATAATGACAATGACAACTCGTAAAGGTTTTTGCCGGTGCTGGAAAGTAACATGGGTTCAAAAGGAAACAAAAATTTCATGTCAGAAAATGCCATTGTTTACTTTCCAAGTATGCAGGAGTCACTAACAAGTCAGGAATTTAGAGTCTGGAATAATATAAAGGATAGGGGAAGGGAAGCAAATACTTGCTCTCTCCTTATTTCCTTCCTTAAGCATCTTATTTGTGACTACTCTTGAACAGCAGTTAACAAGTTATGTGGATCCACTGCTGCTAGATGAGGTGCTGACAGTCACTTCCACATTGTTACAAGTTTGCTGCACCAGTAGGTGCCTTCCTTCTCTCTCCCTTTGAAGACTCATCATTGTAACCAGATGCAAGATGCTGTCTTACAGCACGTTATCCTTGTCGAAGATAATTTGCATTTGTTATAGGCTGAACAGATAATTTCAGATAGAAGTGTTTGGGTTATTACCAGTGCAGGCATCAATATTGGCAGTTGAGAATGTACCTCAAATTTACCTTGCATATTTACAAAGATTTACAAACATTTAAAGTGTACTTTTACCATTTTTAAGAGACTGCACTGTACAGTAATTCAGCACTTCTAAATTGTAATTAACACTTGGATTACACTTTCAAAGCAGTCTCTTCTAGCAGAGGGCAACAAAGTGCTGGGATGAGCCAGTATGGGCTCTGTACTGGCAGGCTCTAGTTTGGGCAGGGATTAATAAATTCAGCTTCCTTGCAGACTGTGGGCCATACAGACAGATGACATTCCAGGTGTTTGGGTTTTTTTTTTTAAACCACCCACTCTGTACACTGGAAAGTCACCAGCTTTCTACAAATGGCAGAAATCCCAATTCCTCACACATTTGACAAACCAAAGAAGACAAAGCACGCGAGCCTTGACAAAACCTTGATGAAATTCAACAGGTAACATGGCTTAAATCATGCTTCCAGTTTGGTGCTCAGATACTTTGACAGTTCTGAGAGAATTATGGAGCATGACCCTTGCTTTGATACTGATCCCAGGGAAGCTCCATCTGTGCAAACCAACCACCCAATCCCCCAGCCTTACTTACAGCAGCTAAAACATTACTCTTCTCATCTCAGCTCCAAGGAAAGGGAGACAGAACAAGACAACTTCAAGAATATATTTTCCATGCTAGCACAGAAAAGCCAAAACATGCACAGAGTTCTCCCCTGCCAACATTTACTGCAAGTACATGTCTAAATTTGGATGAGAGGTTTTTGGGGGGATTTCGGTTTGGTTGATTGCAAATAAGTTACTAAACATATTTTCCTGATGTTTGGCAATTAGTTCAGTTCTTTGTTTTACAGAGCTATTCAGAAGATAAGTGATTTCTAGTTAATTTACCCCAATTCTCCATGCAAACTTTACCACAGCAATAGCAGCAAGCAAAATCAGAAAAGTCTCCCATTTTTTGAAGATTGGTACATTATTTAACAAAACAGTTCACTTCAGATGAGATCTCGTTGTGGATACTTGGAAACAACATTCTCTTTGATTGTTTCTTAAGCATATCTAACTTTCCTTTCCATGGTAACATTGCATAAATTTAATTTGGTTTCTTACATGTTTCCTGTGAGAGTTTCCAATTTCTTTTCACTTGTAACAATCCCATGTTGTTAATGGTCATTTTCCAATCCCACTGACCAGAGGTCAATGAAGTACAAGATTTACTTTGCTAAGGACTGGGACAAGAATTAGTGTAACATTTTCTGGAACTGACTTTTCAGGATTTTGTTTACTCTTGCTTTGTTTTTTCTTTTCAAAGAAAAAACCTCAGACATACTACCATTAATAACTATACTGCAAAATTAACTCGTCAGTCCTGGTTGTTTCAACTGTGTTAATGCAAATTGTTTTGCCAAATAGAAGAGTGCTGAATGTAATGCAGAGACAAAACACAACTAGTGATCTTTTGGAGCAGGACTGTGAAAATACATTGGCTGGGATTATTCTTCTAATGTTTCTCCAATGTAAATTCATAGTGTGGATTAGGCAAACCAAACTAGCATTGGCCATCCCTATTTTTAAACTGTAATGTGCAGATTTGCTCTGACTTGGGTACACTGTAGCTAGCAAATGCATCATCTGGCAATTAATGTCACAATCTAATCATCTCTGTCACAACAGAAACACACTGGGACTAGAAACAGGTGAAATCTGTGCATGCAAACAGAATTATTCAAGGAACCTTCTTGGTGAAGTACCTCCTGCATGTAAGTAGCAACTACTTTCCTAAAAAGAAAAGGGGGAAACAAATGGCAAATCCCCTCCCCTCCAAAATCTTCAAAGATTTAGGTGTTTTTACTCTTTCTAGAGCCACAGAAATAAAGGTGTTCTGCTCAACTCAGCACAACAGTTGTTCTGCAAATGCTGTTTTGGACAGCAGATAGATAGAGCAAAAGTTTCAGTCACGTGGAGCTAGAGATCAAAACTTTCTGTTCAAAATGGAATGTGTGGTGACTGTGTATGAAAATTGGCACAATCAAATAAGGCAGTGCCCCCCTTCAGGGATTACACTTCAGCACTGAGTATCAACAAGTCTGAGCTACACTTTCTAGGTATTTATCTACATTTAAAATTAGAGGAAATAAAAGGCTTAATGGGAGCCCTGAGTTTCAACCTCTGATGTAGGGATGAGTCAGATATTTGAAGCAGTAGTACTGTTTGCTGTAAAATAAACATTTCTAATCTTCTGTGTTCTCCTTCTTCAGGTAGTAACTTCTGATTTCTTTCCTGCATAAGCTCAACATGCAGCACAGGGCTTGTTCTCACCTACAACAAAGTACAGACTGGGAGTAATGACACTTTGCAAAAGGGAGGGGGGCTGAAGAAGAGAAGGAAGGGAACCACATCCTCCTTTCCATGGGTAAACACACTCATTTTTTGCCTGGTTCATAAATGAGGTATCAGTATAACAATCACTTATTTTATTTTAAGAAGCTTTTCTAGGAAACTATGGTTAGTGTACAGTATAATCCAAGTCTGTTTTCCAGATTGGGTTATTCTATTCAGATTAAGTGAAGTAAAGCCTTAAATTGGAGGGGGAAAAAAAAAATGGAAATTAATTTGACAGCCTGTTTAGACAAGAGCAGTTCTGGACAAAGACCCAGAGATGGGTGTAACTACATAACCTCAGAGACAAACTGGCACCTGCTAAATTTTGATACATGGGTAGTTGGTGCTGTTTGGATCCAAGACAGATCACTAGGAGACTTGTAAGACTGAGCTTTTGAAGAGCCTACATTTTGGTTAAAAAGAAGTCCATCGCTGGATTTAGTTCTAGAATCACAGAATCACTTAAATTAGATGTTGCTAAAGTAACACTTTACAATTTTTTCTATTTAGATACTTATTAGAAAATTAGTAAACTTACAACAACCCTTATAGACCATAACACCATAAGCTATCTGAATGTTAAGAACAATGAAGTGATGCACACCTCAAAAGATGAGGCACCATTTAAAGGTACTCTGCCCTGTTCTTCCTACTGACACCACCAGTTTACTCACTTGTAGCCATGATACCTGGAGGACATGCTGGTATCCCGTGATCAACTGCCCATCTGTAAGCTCCTTCACCAACTAAAAAGCTAGGAGACACAGAAGAGGGAGTTTAAACAAAACCATATAACAAATCCCCCTTTGCTTGCAATTATTTTTTCCATTTGGTTTGGTCATTTTTAAATCATAAGCTGTCTATATTTCACAGGACTGTCTGCTATAATTACATTTGGCAACCTTATGTAGTTTCATTAAAAGATTATGCAGCTCTGACATTAAATTTATTACTGGACAAAACCAAGTGCTATTAAATTTGAAATTCATTACAAAACAGCATCAGCTTTCAGCTGCAGCTAAAACAGGACAGAGCTGTCTTAAGTCTTGCTCTCTGTAACAACTTAGCAAGATCCTAAAGATCAAAACTACGGGATGAGGAAGGTGAGAATGGTGAGGTATTTCCAGTCAAGCCAGCCAGTGCCAAAGGAATACCAAAAAGTATTTTGAGAAGTACAACACAAGCTAAAAACTAACTTTATTTAGAAGGATTAAGGTCTATTTCATGGAGTTTCATCAAGCATTTGCAAATGAGACTAGCCCACTAAATTTTAAATATACTTCTAAAAAAACTCCAGCCATCTGAGAAGCTGTTTTCTAGTCAGTACTGAACACTTTACCATAGTGAGACAATACACACTGCTGTGACAGCAAACAAGAGCAAAAAATACACACACACATGGAACTTTTAGGGATAGAAGAAAAAGCAAACCTCATGTTGTTTCTCCTTAAAGAAATTAATCTTATTGCCAAAAAAAGGGTATGTAATAGCTGGAAATGAGACACTTCCATAAAGCTGCTGTGCAATACAATAAAGGACAACTATTTCCAATCTTATTTCCAAAATGGACAATGAAGTTAAGAATAATACAACTGCCTAATGGACACAAGAAGTAAAGACTAGGAATTTTCAGCAAACTGGAAAAAATCTTACAGAAATACCAGTTACGAAGATGAGTTTAAAGAAGTTATTCCAGCTACAAAGTAGTCCCTGGGGCCATGCAGGTCTCAGTTTCTGAGAACACTATTGATGTAGCATATTAGTTGGTATTAATGCTGCTGGAAGTTTTCTTGACAGTGCTACATCCAACACCTGCAGCTTTCTTTATACAGTATTTTGTGGTGGCATTTTCTATCTTCTACAGGATTTAGCCAATCCAAGAGGTGTGCCCAACCTTTACAAAAGGCTGATCAAAAAAGGTTGATCTAAATAAGAATTTGAATTGTTAAATGCATATTTCTTACCATTGTTAGTGCAGTCTCCAGGTAAGAATTGTTCACGTTGCAACATACTGTAGGTTAAGTTATTGGGTACTTTGGCAGAACTCAAGCATCTATTGTTAGGTAAGTTAGTGCTCAAGAAACAACCTGGCACTGACACATAACATAAAAAACTTTCAATATTAACATAAAAAAGATATGCAAATTGCAGTCAAACCTAATTTAGTAGTATTCTTCATTTTCTAAAAGAAGGTGGGTTTGGTCTTTATCAAACAATACAGTTTTGGGAGGCCAATAAGCGCTTCCTTTTCAATAAAATAATTTACACAGAGAGACAGGTTAAGTGGGAAAAGCATCAAACTCGGCTTTGGGAGTTTGATATATGGTAACTCGAGCACAGGTCAGTCAGAAACTTGTGTTTTACAAGCAGTTTCACAACTGCCTTTTTAATATTAAAATCAGAAAATGTCACTAGTATGCAAAAAAAGCACCCAAGAGTGTCTCCTAGCTTATGTGATGTGACTTTTAGTTTGTTCACATTTCTGTCCTTCAGTTCCTAGATTCCTTTCCCTCCTATAACACACAGTTTTAGTCCCAAAGAGTCATTAAATTAGTTAGAAAACTAATAGAGGCTCGATATCACCACAGAGATCATCCACCTTTTTCAAACTGTTCAATTCAGATCTTTAAAGGACACTGTAATCACAGAAAAGTTAAAATAAATTGTTTACAAGACAAGTATATCAGGATCTCAGAGCTTTGCTGTCTGTACACAAAACCAAAATTACCACCAAGCTTGATTTACTGGGGGAAAGGGAAGAGGGAATAAAGCCAGTGCACTATAGAAAGCAGTCAAAACCACCCCAAGTTTCAAAAGCCTTCAGGCTAATTCAGAATACAATTTTGCAAAGGAGGGGGGGAAAACAAATATACATAAACAAAGGATGAATGAGTTTATTCTCTGCTACTCTGAAAGCTGGGTCTGCACAAACAGGATGTAAAGAACTTTCTTGCAAATATATCAGACAGAGTACTCTGTAGTTCTTACAGGCTCAGAACACAGGAGATGAAAACACTCCCCCAGCAAGGAGGTGGTGCTCAGATGTGCTTTCCAGGTCCAGGCACACCAGGCCATATTAACAGAAAATACAAGTAAAGGCCTCTGAAATGGACTTTTAAAGTAATTTTCTCCATGATTATGCTGGTGCTGAATACTCCAAACAGGGCCATTTAATAAGGGCTGTAGGGGAACGGGCTGCTCCGAGGCAAACGGAATTGCCAGAAGGTTTGATTCGTCAAGGCCATCCTGATTGTAATAAATACACTGTGTAACATTTTAATCACAAAACGTAGCAATCAGTGTTGCAAAGAAGATATTGTTTCAAAGAAGAAACACAGAGCAGAGATAAAAGGTGGTGCAAGTCCTCATTTGCTCTGGGAACGTTCATGACTACACACTGCCCGACCAGTTAGACAATGTTTGTATCCTACACAAAATATTGTAAAGTTGCAAAGCGATTACAAATCCCTGTATATCCAAAAGGGGGCAAAACCTAAGAAGGAATTCTTTCCCATGCAGTTATTACTGAGAAAGGCATATGGACGTGGACTTGATGTCAGGGCTACTAAGGAGTTCTAAAAGGAGACATTTAGGTGCACTGGTGCTGTCCTGCAAAGTTTACCAACATACACTGAAGAGTAGACAGATGTAAAGAAGCTTCTTCTCCTTAGGTCAAGGTTTCATAGCAGAGAATGGAATATCCTCAAGCTCATTACTACAAAACATCTAATCCATTACTCTGGGATCAAAGACTGCTTCCAAAGGTTCATCCAGTTTGTAACCATGCAATTACAAAAGAACTTTCTTTTGCAAAAGTTATACAAGGAACAGGAATATCTTACATGAGATTATGCAATATTTACTGGTTAAGCATTTTCTGTTCCTGCATTAGAGAAAATCCTGACAACACCAAGCTAAATAAAGTGTGACAGAAAGATGGCAGGACCTTAGAGGTGTCAACAACTGCCCCATGCATTCAGGGTTTCTCTAAATTTTTTAAATTCCATTTGATTCGTGGAATTCTGTGTTTTAAATAACACAAGAGATTGATCCAGAAGGACACACTCTACAGAGCCATTTTTTACAGCACATCAGATACATCAATTCAGACATCTGATGCCTCCTTTCCAATAAGCTTCCCATCTCTGAATAACTTAATTCACACTCATTGGAATTTCTTCCATGGAAAATCAGAAATAACCCACTTTGAATTGGTTTTGAACTACCACTATGAAAATGTATGCTGCACAGGGGTAAAAAGGCCAAGCAAACTGTCTCCACGTGTTCTTTTATAGTAAAAAAAACTCCCTAATGCCACTTTTACTAACCTCACAGCTCCTGAATTTTTCCTGTTTGGTCATGTGCCAAACATTTTTGGCAGAAAAGATTAAGGTAGCTTAGATCATGCTACAGAAACAGTCTCTACCATAGGTTTCTTTAAGCAGGTTCTGAGGCTAAGCAGTATCTGGAATATTCCCCAACACACTGTGTGCCAATGAGAAACAAGATGAAAATCACCTATCTTTACAATTAAAATTCACTTACTAGAATCCTGACACTTCCTAGGAATGCCAAAATATGGCTGATCTCTTATCATTTGACTCTAAGTAGTCCCAGCTTGGGCAGGAATATATTTCAGTCCCAAAACAATGTGTCATGCCAACCCCAGCCAGAAAAGCAAGGCATGAAACCATGAAACCTCCATACCATCACCTTTAATGTGCATGAATTTTATCATTCTGACTTTGACACCCTGTGTATAGAAACATCCACCACAGCAAGCCCAAAGCATAACCCATCATGTCCCACTAGTATAGGCTGTTTCCAGGGTAAAAGAATTTGCCTTAATAAGATGTGCATTCAAAATCCAGAAGGGGGAATAGAGGAAATGAAAATACTTGTCAGGTAACCCAAGTGCACAACATTTGCACAATAAACTGCACGTACTGGTTCCAAAGACAGTTCACCTGAAGATCTGAGCTACCTGGTCTTTAAAAGCATCTGCCAGCCTTGCATAGTCCTCACAAGATGTAGTCTTGCCCTTGGAGGGCAAGAGAATATAGTTTCTTTTCCCCTCAGTATTTTTAAAATAATAGCATTATAAACTAGTTCATAAAATCACAGCAAAATACCCAAGTGCTCTTCCTTACAGTAATTCTAGAACACTGATGATACAAGTGTACAATCCCAAGTGCTTGCTCCTCTACCTGACTTCAGTACTACTTCTGGAACACCAAAAAAACCACATTTCACACTCATTTTGCATTCTAATGTACCTCAGCAAAGCCTCATTTTAAAGAAATGAGCAGCTAACAGCTATTGAAATGAAAGGTCCTATTCTTTAGTAAACCTCTCCACAATTACTGATCTTTATCCATTAAAGAAATGTGTTTAAAATGTAAAACCTGTCCGTTGATGGTCTGATTTCAGGGTGGCTTTTTTTGATCTATGAACTTCTTTTGCACATGACAGAACACTGAAATCCTCACTTGTTTAAATTGGAATACTGCACCATCCAGCTCTAGGCTACTTGGCTAATTTTACAGAACACTACAGTAAGGAAAGTAAAATTTTTGAATCTAATAATTAGGAGGTTTTTTTTTACTTCTGCAAATACTGGCCACTAGTTGGCAGAGGGCAGCAAGTTCTGCCAAAGGTATGATAACTGATGATAGCAGTCAATTAATATGAATGAATTATTCAAGTTCTCTACCTGTCAATTTAAACTGCTAATGAAAACAAGATGATTTTAAGAGCAATCAACGCTGCCACATTTCTTGCATTCTTCTCAAAGTGAGGCAATAACATTTGAAGTTACTCTGTGTTTAATACTTACCACTTCCATCTAAGTTTTATGTCCATCTCAATGAGGGACTGCTTGTTTTGATTCTTGTTGTAAATATTATTAAATTTATCTTTAAAATAAGAGGAAGTTACTAAACGCCGCACATTTCCACAAAGCCACAAAGGCAGTAAAATCGGAATTTTTTTTCTATACTAATTAAGTTGTTTTTTGTTAAAGGTAGACAGAAGCAAAGGCAGTAAATTTCCCTTTAACTCTGATTTTTTGGGGGATTTTTCAAAAGGCTACAGTATCAAATAGAAGAATGAAGCCTGACAGACAGAAACTGCCACAAAATGATGTTGCCATCTATAGCTAACATTTCCTTCCATTAAGAAGTTTCAAGATCAGAGAACAAAGCTTATCTTCTTTTTAAAGGCACACTATCACTGCTATGTAAAACAGCACCAGCCTTCCTGGGTGAGGTAAAACCTTCAAATATTGCATCCACGCAGCAGAGACCAAAGAAGTGTTAGAAGAAAAGTCAATCAGAACAAGCAATTACCAAGGTGGAATTCTGCCAGCAGAGAGTTTCCCCTTCTGCCCTTCACACAACAATCTATTTGCAACCGAAACTGGATTCTTGATTCCTAAAAAAGAAAAATTAGCAAAAAATGGGACCAAAACCATGAAAATATTTTTCCTCATAGCACTACAGTGTTCATTTTGGCAGTGGAACTCAGCTTCCTTTAATTTCCAAGGCTTTGTCAAGTGATTAAGAGTCACCTTATGTTTCAATGTAGTAACAACTTTTTCAGTTTTCCCTTCACATGCTGTCAGTAGTGAAAAAGCCTTCTAGCCAACACCTGCCCCACTTTTTTTTTAAAAAAGAAAGAACAAATCATATTGAAACAGGAGCAATGATCTCTTACCACAAAAATCTCATGTAAAATCTACTGTATCTAAGGGTCAAAGATGTTTATAAGCATTAATTTTTCCAGGTGGAATTTTTATTTGGATCTACCCAGCCAGAAGAGAAATTACAGGATTCAGGCTTAACTGTCTCTCACTCTCAATTTCCTCCTTCCCCATGGTTGGAAGGCCACATTTTGTAACAAACAAGGCTTGAAACACTTAATTTTACTATTTATTTTAGATTTATATCTACATGAGGAAGCTATTACCACAGTTTAGAACTATTCTAGAATAAAGAACAAAGTTTGAAATCTTGTCAGAAAAGCTATTCAATAGTAACAGCTAAGGCTGTTCATGTACTTAGAATGAAACCTCAGCAATCCCTGTTTGGGACTTTATATTTGTTTTATGCTGAAAGCTAAAACTAGACAAAAGAGAGAAACACATTAGTTCTCATATTAAATAAGTCCCATATGCAAATAAATGCCTGAGCACAAAAAACAAATAAAAAGCCTAATTAAAATACTTGTAATATTTTTTAACAACTCAATTTTACTATGAAATTATTGTTCCTCAAATTCATCCGAGCAAACTGAGTCCCACTGTGAATACTGTGTGGTATCACACAATTGTGCTACATCAAAGGATTATCAGTGAACTAATAAGACAACATGGTACACAAAGAAATTAACACAAATGAACATTTCAGGGAGCAGGAATACCTCCTCTTTCTTTAAAGGAGCAGAATTTATTTAAACACAGCAGAATTTACAATGTGTCCCCCTTCAAAACAGCAGCAAAAAAACCCCAAAACTGATCTTTGCACTTAAATCAGTAGTTAGCCTTGTAATACATAATTAACATACCACTCAGTGCTCCAACTGCTCCAAAATTCAATGACTTTCCATCCATTATACTGGCATCACATTCTATCTCACCCAGAAGGTTTAGGTTAGATCCCAATCCTGCATTTGTAAAAGGAGAATCCTAAAAATAAGAATGAAACACTATAAGGCCACATCCACAACAGACTAGATCAAAACCTCTCTATAACTGATCTGATGACACTGATCTTGGTGCAGGGCATTTCCTCATTTTAGTAGTTTCATCTTCCACAACAAAAACAAGGGCAATTTGAACAGAGCATCTAATATTACTACAATGGGCAGCTTTCACGTCTGTAGGTGTAATGCACTAATATAAAATGTAAACGTAATAATGCACTAATATAAAAACCAATCACCCAACAATTTAAGATGATCATTTCTATGCAAGCAAAAGCCTTCACTCAATACCAGTGAAAATCTCTCCTTCCCCCAAAGTACACAATTCCTTTGGTCCTTAACCCATCAAGTAACATTTAAGTAACATCTTATAATCACTGCACAGACCAATCTACCCTTGAAACTCCTTAGTATGACACTACAGCAGAACAGAACTCTCCTTTTTCTGAACATTCTAAGCCCATGACTGCAGCTCCACATGCAGAAATGAAGGACTGGCATCACTAACAATTCACTTGGTAAAAGTTCTATTCAACCATTAGCACAAGGACTGTGGTCTGGCAGCTTCTTGACTAAAACCAATACTTATTTCATAGAAACTATGGAACAAACATGGAACAATTTTAACAAAATCATAAACCTAACTTCTTTTTTGTTAACACCTTCTGGGGCTTTTAACAAACCCAGGGCTTTCAAAGAGTAAGTTTTGCATGCTGGAACTAAATGCCATTTTTATCCTTCCATTTCATCAGAGCACCCCCATGACTTTAAAACCACAAGATTTCCAAGTAGCACAGTTCAGCAGTCTCACTGCCAGCTCAATACAATCCCCTCTTCTAGATGCAAGGAATATAGAACCAAGAGAGATAATAGCCAAATCCAATTTCAGAGAGATGCTGCATGCTCTCAGAGTTTCCTGTGTTTAAATTACAACAGTGTCACAACCTGATGTGACAGAGAACAATGTTTGTCTAGACCAGGTGTGAACATGCACTGTAGAAATGATATCTCGTTTCACTGATGAGTAATAAAAGCTGAATCGGGAACAAATTACTGGAAACAGCTCAAAGTTCTTACATTTAAAATGAACTGGATGGGTTTTGAACACACTAATTTGCAATAAATTTAAAGAAATAAAAGAGAGGTGAGCGCACAGAAATGAAAAATAAATCTGATGTCAGTTAGCTTTTATTAACTTTCAAATGAGCAAGTACTGAGTAAATGCAAAATCTGTTCTGCAAGATGTTAATTCAAATTTACAGAGACATGTAGAGAGTTCCCAGTGTTTGAGTCACCAAAACACTATCTGAAGAATCATGAATACAAGATCCCTGGCTAATACATAATAATGAAACTAGACTTCATTTTCTGCTTTTTACTTCTGAAGCAGCACAAGATTTTATCCTATTTTATCCCATCCTATTCTATCCCCACCACAACACTTCTTCCAGTTCACTGTGTATATTCACTTTGACAGCTACACCTCCCAACAAATGAGTAAATTTGAAAACATTTTAGGATAATGAAACATTTACAGTTTAGAGTGCACAAATAATTTTCTGTAGAAAGGGGATGGATGGGGGGAAAATATGTTTAGAAACAGATTAAGGCCTTGAAAAGACAGAAGACTCAAGAGTAGCCACTTGGCTAAACTGTCTTCATTGCTCCCCACGCTCTACAAATATGAAGAAAATTAAGTCAGTGAGGTTTAGAAAAAAAGAGAGCAGAGAAGTGGTGGAAGGAACTGAAAGTAAATACTGGAAGGTACTTGAAAGACACAGTAAAACCAGGAACGCTTAGGATGAACAATGCTTGCTCCTAGTGCTGTCCAAGTCCTCTGCCCTTGGGAAATCAGAGTGCAAAGAGTGCAGTGAGTCTGGAGACAAATCTCTAATGTTCTGTTCCAAACACATTCACTCAGTGCATTATACTCAAAAGAATTAGCAAAGAGGAAAAACTGTGCTCCACGGATTTGTCACTGCCACAAAGCAGAGAGCTATTACCTTATGAGCAGATGTCATGGCCAAACAAAGGGAGTAAGAAGGACCCACCAGAAAAGAAGTCCTGCTAACACTGTCCAGATTCTCAAGCACAAAGGTCTCTACTATCAGGCAAAGGTAATAATCAAAAGAGGGCAGAAAAATAAATACAGGATCCAGAGTTCCCTTTATTTGTAAGGATCTATATATGCTACGTGCTTTGGCATAGCACCTTCACTGGCACAACCTCAAGGATTCACCAAGAGATAATTTACTCAGAGGATCTAAAGACAAAGGGAACATCACCTATTTCTCCCTACAGAATATTTATCAGAATACTACAGAATTTTTGATAAACAAGAATCCCACACCAAATTGCAGATGTCTCTTTGGTGGGGTAACTCTCACATTAGGACTCAAAAGGAATCTTACCAGTAATAACGAGTTACTTCTCCAGTAAAAAGAAATAAAGACCTAATTCCAAGCATCTGTTCAAAATTTCTGTGGAGTTTCACTTATCTGTAGAATCAGATTGCATTCAATTAAGAAAATAGTCTCAGAATTCCTAAGAGGAAAATGGTTTAACTTCACACATCTGAAAGACAATCTGAAAACAGCTTTAGAGAAACTGGGTGTGAACCCATGGAATTTTTGATATCTACCTGAGTGTCTCTGAGGTGAGATAAAAGCCTTTGAAACAAGGTAGGGGAAAACCTTTATTAATAAAATGGAAACAAGACATTCACACCTACTTCTATGAATAGGTAGAGACACACAAACACACCACACAAATACAATCTCTTTTTGAAAACATGAATCTCTGCGAAGTCTGACCAAAAGATTTCAAGAGTCTGATATGCAAGTGGAGGAATATAATGTATGAACATTAAGGTGTATTTTGAAATGAAAATTCAAAACTTTCAAGGAATGCAGAAACGTTTAAACAGAAACATGAATGCCTTCAAAGAGGGAAGAAACAAACTGACCTAAGTGAAGGTCTCTTCATACCCTCAGACAGAAAAATGCAGCACTGCAAGACCTCACTACCATAAAATGGGGAAGAACCCAACCAAACTATGTGTCCAGGAAAAGAGAAAAAGGTATCTTCAGGAATATACTTTTATTTAAAACCACAAGCAGCAATCAGGCCTTGTGTTTTTAATGAAAATGAAAAAGACAAGTAAGCAAACCAAGCCTGAGCTTTGCATGTTAACAGCCAGCCTTGCAAACTTAGAACCCTAAGAAAGAAGACAAACAAATAGTTTTTCAAAGCATTTTAACAAAATGTAACTGTTCAATTACCTGAAAAATACTAGTATTCCACACAGTATCTCTAACTTACCACGTAAACCTGTAGCAAAGAAGATGAGAAAGCTTTAAGATCTGAAATAAGAGTTTTGTTTTCCCAGGTTACCCATCTTGCAAAAACTCTCAAGCTTCTGAGGGTAAAATTTTTATTTTTAGAATCCTTTTTAATTCAAAATGTATTTATAAATGTTCTGGCAGCAAATATAGGCATCCTGAAATTTCCAGCTGTGGTCAGAGTTGGAATGCTTGAAGATCTTACTCAGCTCTGTAACACATCTAGGTAAATAGTTAAAATGCTCTGTTTTCAATGAACATGAAGGAACAGTCCATCCATTTTTGATACAGTTTTGGCCATGGTTTATTTGTAATTTCGAAAATAAATTCAAAATCTACAGGCACTTCTTTTCACATAGTGTAATTTCAGAAGTTATTTTTCTGTGAGAATTTCATGACGATCAATAGTCTACAAGGATGAGTCACATCCCTTTCAATTACAGGAGCAAAAATGTTTTAAGACAACACTATTATCATAAATTACTGCCAGCCACTACAGCAAAACATCATAGTACTGATTTTAACTAGAATTAACAACTTCCACTTCATTACCCATTAGAAGTTTATCTGTGGTGACTGCCTTAATACAACAGGGAGGCTTCTGCTTGAAAGAAATCCTTGGACTAAGACTGTTTATTCAAACGTCTTAATTACTAGGAAAATTTTTTTTTTAAAAAAAGAGAAAAAAACAATTCATCAAGAAAAAGATTCTTTCACTGCAAAATTTTGCTGACAACCACAGAAACACATGTATAGCAACAAGTCCAAAACATTCTTTGCATTGATCCACAATAACAACATGCAAAATAAACTGAGCAATTCCAGTAGCAAGGAGATTGGAACCCAAAATGTGATGTCTGCTTCCCTATCAACCATATTAACTCCCAATTTAAATGATGTTCATAAAGAATGTTGTAGAAGTCAGATAAAGAAACAAGTAATCTACATACATATTAATAAAGGATTACACTTAGAAACAATTGAAAATCTTCATCATTCTTTATAACCACTGTATGTTCCTGTCTCTAGTACCTGACCAGTAGACTTCATTAAGTGCTCCATAGTCAAAGAACAGATTGAAATTGCATCATTTTCTCACAGCCAGATATAAGTGCAAATCAACATGTGTTTTTGCTGAAAACAGCACGTTTTAAGTGGGTTGTATGGGGTCTCCTACTCCCCACAATAAAAGCTGTTTAATAATTTCATGTTTCAAGAAAAATGCAGGCATTCTGTGGTGGTTGATAGCAGAGTGCAAAAATCAACAGTACTGCAATAATGTCTCTGTAGAAGTTAATAGAGTAAATAATGGTCATATAAAATACCTTGTCCAGACCATTTTATTACCAAAGGCTGACAGAGGTAACAGGTGCATTTCTCTGCAATGCCTGAGTTCTCAAACCAGAAAACATACCTGCCTTAATGACCTTATCAAATACAGCTGATGCTCATAAGGACCAGCACAGTTGTTTTAACAATATTCTGTGTCAGCCTTGTTCCTTTGCAAAAGAAATCCACCTTTTCCTCTAGTTAACTATTAGCATTATTACTGTATTCACAGAACACCATTTCACTTGAGTCACACACTCTAACAAAGACAGGCTGTTCTTTCTGCACTTAGAGGCTGAAAAAATAAAACACAGGCAGCATACCACAAGCAAACTGTCAGCTTGCTCATAAAAGATCAAGAGCAACTCTTGTGCCTCAACAAGTCTTTGAAGTGATGCCTTTTGGATGAGCTGTAATCCTGTGTAACAGGAGTTCTGCAATTGAGTGGAACTGAGGAAAAATATTCGTCTTTGGTGAGATTTCCATGAAAAGGTATTTGTGCCTCACAAAGACTACAACTGTTTGGAATACAGCATTAAAAGAGAACTGTAAAAGTGATTAAATATTTCAGATAAACTCATAGCAATGTGTCCCACAGAACCCAAAATATCAAGAAGTTACAGTCAGTATACTTTACAACGAAATCTGTTATCATTTAATACAATCTTTTGTTGTTCTGCATCCTCATTTGTGTTACAGGGAGACAAGAGAACAGTTTCACACAGATTTTTGTTACGTATTTGCCAACTTCAAATGCTAAAACAGATTATGTTTATGCTAAAGGGAGTGACAGCTCACCAGAGACTGTCAACACAAACCTGTATTTTTACTCATAAAATCTTGCAATTAATGAGAAAAACTATTCTTACTGTTTTATTGCCTTGCCATGTGCAGTTTGTTTTCCACAGAGCAACAGAAAAACCACCAGTACTAAACCAGAAATGACAGAGGTGTCCGGAGGTGTTGCTCAGAACGAGGTATGAGCAGATAGAAACCTTGCCATATTTTGGAAGCTGACAGTTTAACACTTCAGAGATTCTCATACCAGATCCAAAAAACTGCCACTGCAAATCACACCATCTTCTGGTTTAGGTACAAATCTGACTTTTCCTCAATGTAACAGCATAACTGAATATTTAAATCTACAAGAAGCCCAAATCCCAAACCCAGTACTCCTTATTTCACTAACAGATAGAACCTTCAATTAAGAGATTATATAAATCACTTAATGAATAAATGAAAGCAAATAATTAATGATTGCAGTACAGCCAGAACAAAATAACACTTCATATTAAAAACATGGAAAATGAAAAAAAAAAAAAGGTTTTGTGCAACAGAACACATAAAAATACTACCTAAGACAATTGTAGAACCAGAGAGTGGAATGATGGCAGGCATCAGCACAGTACTAGCAAGACAGATAAGGAGAAAAAGGTTTCTGACTGGAGTAATAGGAAAAAACTTTTTCATTTTCATCTTAAAGCCGTAACCTGTTCTACACAAGCTACTTCAGAGTATTTAAATCTACTAAAGTAAAAGAAAAGTCTCTTGGGGATAACAAAACCATAAAATATTTACCCCAGACACTGCTGAAAAGAGATCTATAACTGTTCGGTTAAGCTTCTCAAAATATGTTTTCCTCTGTAGCTCGGGAACACGATAAAAATCACAACCCAAAGTGGATTTTTTATTTTTGTTTTCCACTGAGAAGGGAGCTGACACAGAAAACAGTCTCAGGGAGCGAGAGCAGCCTCAGTGAGCTTAGGGAAGTGCACCATAAATAATTCCATTAGAGAGACACCCGCTGCTTTCTGCGAGCTATACTCTAATGTGGAAGATAACACATGAAAGCATATTTGAAGAGCTCAGTGAGACCCACAGGAGTCCTGGAAGCCAAGGCACTTGCCAAGCTCCCAGTGTGACTGAAGCCTTGGCTCCCAGTCAGCATGTCTAACACATACTGAAGTCTGCACTCACTGCCTGCCTTACGCTAACGCCATCGAGTACATTAATGAACACTTTCCCAACATCTGGGTAAGCAAATCCACTGCTAATCCTCTTGGAATACTACCATAAATTCCAAGTGCAGGAAATTATTTTTACAGCACAACACTTACCTTGCCTTCCTTTTTTTTTTTTAACTAATAAAGTTGGAGAGGAAGAAGCAATTACTACTTACAGGAGAAGAAGAATACCTGTTTCCATCATTACTGTCATGAGGGATTAGTGGATCTGGGCCAATGACCAAACTGCCTCATTTACCTCCCAGAAATGTTTAGTTTTACTCATTTCTACATTATTTCATGGGGACCTTCACTGAAGGCAGATGCTATAAAAAAATCTCATCACTCCAAAAAGACACTTTTCCAAAAACTTCACCAGCAGCTACTCATCAAGACGTTCTATCTTAATTAACAAGTATTGTTTTGAAATGAAAGTATCACTTGTCCTATTCCTCTGCATATATTTTGTCATAATAATCAGAACCAGTAAGATATTTTTCTCCTCTCTCAGAAGCAAAGCCAGAACAATCTGTCTGTAGCTCAGCAAGTCAGAAATAAAGTTCCTTACAAAGTGTTCAATGTCTTTAATCACTTCATTTATTCTTAAAGGAAAAGACTAGCTGATAAAGCATACCTAAGATGACAACCAAACTGCACCAACTAGAAAACTTCAATTTTCATTTTTATAAAGTACTTAAACACATTTATACCAAAATATAGTGGAAGAGCAAAAGGCAAAATTAGAATAGCACAGAACCAAAAATCCACTGAGATTTCCCATTTAATACCCCCCTACAGAAAGGTCTGGCAAGATTTACCCATTTACTACTGGTCAGAAATTCATACCTCTAATTCTATAAGTGCTGCAGTCACTGCATCTGTTGCAAGAGCACCAGCCTGTAGCTTTTCAATTGCCTGTAAAAACAGAAGTTTTAGCTGATGATAAGGAAATTCTATTATTCTGTGACTGAGCCCTACCTTTTCCTAGTCCTGGATCAAATAAAATCTTCACCAAATTAGTTTAAAATGTAAGAGGCTGTAAGAACAAGAGGCACTGGAAAAAGTCAGTACGAACCACATGAGGGCTGATCTGAAGGTATGATTTTATTACTATGACATTGTGACACCACATTTAGTAGCAGATTTCTGCATAGTCAAATTTATAATAAAATAACTTCTTATACTTGATGTCCTCAAACACCAAATGTTTCAGTCAACATTTTCCTTCCAAGATTCAACAAAAATTTCTAGTACCACATATAGCAATTACCATAAAATTGAAGAGAGTTTCACAACCTCATCTAAAAGCAAACATGAATCAAGTAAGTTAATGTTACCTTCAAATTATATCCACACACAACAATGAACTTGTAGAGCCTAATGGTATTTATTAGATCCAAACTGAACAAGACCTTACAGTCAAGCTTTCTCAGGGAACCCCAGAAAACAACTCTGGCTGCAAGACAAACCTGAAATTGTTTGTTCTTCACAGAAGTTATTGATGTTGGCTACTCAGCTCATAAGTAGCTACACAGAATCTCAAATTGCACTTGAATCCAACAGCAGATCTCACATAACTAGCTGGAAAATTACTTTCACCAGGGCTAATAAAGCCAGTGTTAAGTTGGGATGATTTGTGAGGCCTCTCATTACAAAATTAGATTGGTATTAGGATTGAGCAACAAACTGTAACACAAAGTGAAAATTATCAGAGACCAACTCTGAGACTCTTCTACAAATCCTGCCAAGCTCTCATTTCCTTCTCCCTGGAGAAAGCAGAAGACATTAAAAATTTCAGAGAGAGGTCTTCCAGCTACTCATTCAACACTTAAAAGACAGGACTAGTCAGTTCCAAAGCAAAGTTCTTGGAAGAGATGAAAACATATTAATTTCAATGGAAACAAACATCTTGCCATTTTTCCCTTTCCAGCTTTGATATTTTTGGTTTTGTTTTTCCTGTTTCTACCTCCCTTCCTAGTAAGAGAGTAAGAGCTATCAAGAAGAAAATAATTCTAGAAACAAGTGTTGTCTGCTAGAGTTTAAATAAACTCCGAAGAGTGGACTGTGGAAGAAATCTAAACACAGACATCATGTTTAGCTCCAAAAACCCCAGAGAAATTCAGGAAGCTGCAGGAATACTCCTTGTAGGCACCACTGTGACATTTTCCTGCTCTCTCACTGTTCGTTTGGTGTCTGCTACTTGCCAGCACTGATGAGAATGTTGCTGCATCTCAGGGCCACGCACTGTCCTGTCTCTGTATCATGTTAACTGTTCCTGCTCTGTTTTCCCTCATTTCCCTCTGTAAACACATACAGCCTGAGCAGCTAAGTCCAGACAATTCTTGTGTACCCAGCAGAGGACTGTGGAGCTGGTAACATGTACCTTCTGGCAGGCTCTTTTGCACACATGCTTGTACTCTTTAGCTTTGGATTCGGAATGATAACCCGCACCTGCAATTGAAGCAAAAGGAAAATATATTATATATTATAGTACCTGGCAAACTACAGCCTGGAGTTCACACAGGGATTTAAGACAGAGGCAGATACAGTGTTCCTTATTCTGGCATTTCCTTGTTCTACCAATGACTGACAGCTGCATGCATTCCAACACAGAATCAAACACACTCAGTAAAAGACAGGATACAGATCATATATCCAGAAGCATGCAGGTATAAATATCAGCATCAATCTCTTCCTATTGAAATGTTCCAAGAGATTCCAGTTTCACTCAGTCTTGGAGGATTTCCAGCATGGCTTTTTTCTTTACTGTCCATTATTTGGCAAAACCCTCAGTTTTACGTCAAACTCATTTTCTTTTTACCACAGTTACCATCCTGTCCATTTTCTTATGTTTTTGCTACATTTTTAGAGCTTGGTACTCCTGACTTAGAGCAGGGAGTTGCTTGAAATGAAGATCATACAGATTTTTCAGTTTTTTTCTTATTTTCAGTCTTTATATCTACAAAATATTCTGCTGCATTGAACCATTCTGGCCTATTTTGAAGCCACTGCACTTACTTATATACCTGAAAAATTTATCAATGCCATGTTTCAACTAAATGCAGCACCAGAAAAACAAGAGTGGCACACTTATATTTAAAACCTACTTCTGTTTTACCACGTTTTGCACCTAAAGACGTGCTTGTATTTATCTCAACTTCCCTTTGCTCACCTTTAGAAATATTACTTTTGAAAAACTCTAATAAAATAAGCTTTAACACTAATGCCAAAGTGACCCAGTAAAGGACACAATATTGAGCAATTTCATTTGCCCTTAAAATAAAAGGGTCAACTCAGAATAAATTATTTGAAGTTTGGGGTCATTTTTTTAACCTTAATGATTTTATAAAGCAAGTAACATGTTGGCTTTTCAAATATTTTAGGCATGACCACGCCGTTTGCCTCTATTTCACCTCACGTACTCACACAGATGCTCAAAACAAATATACACCCAGATATAAGCATTGTTAACTCCATGATTCATAGTATTTAATAAAGAACCTATGAGAGAAGAATTGATGAGCCAGACACACATAATTTTTGTATCACATCTGAGTAGAGCAGCCCTTCATTACAATGTGGAAAGAATAAACAATAATTCACTTAAACATGAACAAGATAAAAAAATAGACTCGGAAGAAAAATGTCAGAAGGGTAAAAAGAGTTCTGCAACAGACAGCCCAAGGAGATTTCAGGTTTTAGCTGGACTGTCCTCATGGACAAGCTAGACAAGAAACCATCAGTAATGAAATAACTGTATTTGATCCTTCCATAGATAAAGAAGCAGATGAAATATCTCCCTCATTTTGTAGGTTTGCCAAGCTTAGCAAACAACTGCAGAATACGACATTTTATAGCCATTTAAATTTAGGGGCTTTCCTTGTCAAGGAGAACAAAAATACCATCCAGAACACCCAAACAGCTACATTTTGATTAAGAGTTTCCAGTGCAACTTCCAATCAAACTCCCCATTCCCAGACTCGCACACGGAGTTAATGTCACTTTATTAGCACACTAGTAGTCCAAAGCCACTACAAAATTTTTGTTGGTATCTAGTTTGATATCAAAATATGCATTATTTCCATTGCAGCTGTTCTGCTTCCACATCTTACCTGCATGGACGAGCACAAATCCCACTCGTTTCCCTCTTTGGGTTTGCTTTGTTTCGGGCTCTTTGACCACCACTTTTACAGCTGTAACCTGAGATGATTTGCAAGGTGAAACTTCTACTGAACTTAGCCCCTTCTCCATGATCATACATTAGGATCACCATCTTCTACGGGGAAGGAGCACACTTCCATTCAAAAAGAAACTCTGGAGAGAAATCATCCTAAAACCAGATCAGATGTATATGTTAGACACTGATTTCAAGAGATGAATTTCACACAAATAACCTCAGAGAGAACTTTTGGGAGAGATTTTTGGACCAAGGGGAGCACACCACTCCAAATCAGAGCTGCCTCACCCCCAGCCAACAGCAGCAATGAGACCTAAAATAATCATTGTTGTTGTTGCAAGCTGAAAGCAGCCTTTTCACTACAACATAACTTGAATCTCATGATCTTGCCAGACACTGGAAGGAACTGTTAATATAAGTTTGGCTTTCTGTGGTGTCCTGTTTTCCAACAATACAACTCATTTCTCCACCCATCACATCTAACTAGCACATGAGTAACCTCTAAAACACCACACCTTTTCCTTTCTTTTGCAGGGAATACCTGATTAAGATCCCATAATGAACTCCTATTCTTCTATACTGTTTCATCCCATTTTCTTATAATTGCCCACTAATTTGCAGCAGGAAAAGAAAAAAATATATAATTTTTTTTAAACGATGAAGTATTTCTCAAACAAAACCAAGTAAGCCTAAAACAGTCAAATGATATTCGTCTGGTTAACTAGAGCTACCATGATTACTACTGAACCACAACTTGCTTAAGTCAGGCTCAAACAAATTAGTAAATATACTGGGTTTGATGGTTACCCTTAAGATGTTAAAAAAAGTAATGTTTACAGAAATCTAATGGAAACATTGTCAGTACTGTCTGGTAAATGAAACAAAAAGTAACAACACAGAATGATGTATTTATCAAGATTTTGCCAAACAAACTCTCTGTATTTACTGCTGCTCTTATCCACAGCTCATTACATATTAATCCTGACACAAAACCATTTGTCTAGTTCAGCAGGTGAAATAGAAATGGGGACATTCCACACACTGAATTAAGGAAGTGAAAAGCACGTAGCGTTAATGCAGAAATGGAGAAAACCTCTGTAATACGTTAGGAGAGTTTATATATTAGGAACTAGATGAATTTTAAGCTCCCTTCCAACCCAAACCATTCTCAGACCCTACACCTCTATATTCCAGTATAATGTCTATCACTCCTACCATCTCCAAAAGGACTTTGTAACCCAAGAACACTGGAAGGTGAACAGAAGCGGAAAAATGAGATGCTTAATGCATAAGATTTAAACCACTGACTTTGCAAATGCTATATGGCTTCCTCCAGCAATTAAATACCACTCCATTCAAATGGCCCAAAGTATGCAAATGACATTTAGTAAGATTCAGCACTGCCACAGAACATTTAAGCTCCCTCTTTCCATAAGTGGAATCAGCACAGCTCTGCAGGAAGTTATTTATTTACCATAATTTCTTCTTAAATGCTAAACATACCTAGTAACCTTCATACATTTATATATTTACTTATCAAAATTAAATATGAAGTAATTGCTATAGTTATATTTGTCCTGATACAAAAGGAAAGACCATTACAGAGAGAGGGTGTTTAAGGATTACATCCAATTGTAATGGTGACTTGAAAAAGCTTCCATGCTAAAATTAAAGTATTCATCACGGCATTCATTTCCTTTTTACCAGTAATAGTAAAGAAAGCTCCAGCAACCATTACTCCTCTTTGCTGCATCTTGTTACGCCCTCCAGAAAGTCACTCCTGCAACAAGGGCACAGCACAGACTTCGGTAAAGAGACAGAGGAGCAAGTAAGGAACTTAAACTCTCCCAGGAATGGAAGAAATAGCGTGGTGGTAAGGAAAGCAATAATGATGAGAAAACGGCTTTTGAAAATTAAGATGAAGATGTCACTTAAAGACTTACTGACAGTGTAACTGCAGGCTGAAAATCCTAATTAGGCCTTTGCAGCTGGGTCTAAGGATGCGTTTATTTCTACAGAGAACAAACAGGCAACCTATCTCTATCGTTTGCTTCCGTTTCTAACACTTCCTCCACAACAACTTTGTTTTCGTTAACCCCTCCCACCTCAAACTGTTCAAGTCCTTTCACATTTCATTTACAAATCTGCTGCTTCCACTTGTTAAGTTCACACTGCACCCAACTTTTCCCTTTCAAGCCTCGTGTAGGATTTATCAGTTCTCCCTCCCGGCTGTCATACTTGCACTGCTCCTGACTTCATTCCCCCTTGCTACACATTCCCTGCTCTCCATCTGTACAGCGGCAGAAGCGCTGGAAGCACACACAGCAGCGCGCCTGCCGGAGAACAGGAACCAACACGATTTGACCAAAGCAGCCAATGCCCTGACTGCGCTGCAAAAGTAACTCTGACTCCGGAACAGGGGCTGGGAGAAACACGAACACACGCGCAGGTGAGGCCGGGGCACCCCTCCGGCCCGGGGCGCGGCCGCGGA
>VYXD01001025.1:0-12522 GCA_013397195.1 Hylia prasina | reverse complement strand
GAAACTGCACTTCATTAGCATAAAAAGAGCCCTGGCTGGGATGAGGAATGGCCCATTCACCCTACACCTGGGCAGATCCACCCCGAGACCGGGTTCCAGTAAATTCAATCAAGCATCTGGTCACTTCCCAAAACACCTTTGCCCAACAGGACGCAAGGAATAAAGAACCCATCACTATGCATCCTCCACCCAGGAAAAGACATTGTCCATTTCGGAGCAGAGAAAGGAAACCACCATGAATACCATTAATCTGAAAGGAAAGGAATAATGTCTGCCCCAAGCCAGAAAAAAGTGTATAAAAATGGACTGGACTGAGCACACCTGGTGAACTCAGAGGGACTTGCTGCCAGTGAGAGGGAGAGAGACAGTCCTGAGTTCACCGAGTTCACCCAGTGCTGACTTCCTGGGCTCGACACTGTAACTTTTATGGGGGAAACTGTGACCGCATCTCAGTCATTCAAAAGCTATCATTCCAATTATTAAATTTGGTTTAATCGGCTTTTATTTATAACAGTCTTGTGATATTTCTCCATCACCCCTGAGTTACTAAACACCAACTGAACCATGGTAACTGATTATTTGTTTCTGCTGCCTGTCTACTGCAAATGCATGAGAAACTGTTGGCTGTGACCCAGTTTCATTCCCCTGTAAATACTGCTGTCCACACTGATCACAGGCTATGTTCGCAAGCTGGGCTGACTCTCTTGGCTCAGATGATGCAGGATAATGACTGGACTCAGGCAGCTAAGTCCCCAGTGTTGCTGAAGCCTCAGACACCTCATCCTTGCTTTTTCCTGGGAAGCACACTCGCTGCCAGTCTTTGTGTATTCCCTTTCCCACCCATGGAGCATCCAGCATCCCCTAAGCTGCACAGCTGCACCCAGCTTTACCAGCACCTCTTACAACCCATAAAAGTCTTCTTACAAACCAAAGTATCTTCAAATGCTCTTTATTGCCTAGTTCCATGGGTGTTTGTGTATTATGTGGAAAGGCATCTCCCTTTCTTTTGACTTGGAATATTCTCAGATTTCCTGCAAATCCCCCTATTTTCTCTTGGGTGGGAAACAGGGACAATAGCTGCTCCTCCCCTATATGAATGATTTTTAGCCTTCATACCCCAAAAGGCACAGGGCAGAGAGCCCAACTGCACATCCAGCTGGCAGGAAGCAGCAGGTAGCAGCAGCTAAGTTCAATTCCATGGTTGTGGACCTCTAAAGGCCCTTTAGTGGGTCACAAGGGGTATGTGGATGAGTCCTTTCAGATTTCTTTTTATTTTGCCTCCTTTTTATTTGTCTCATCTCTAGGAGAAACAACTCCAACCTTATTAATCTCCCTTCATAGGAGAGGTTTCCTGTGCTCCAATTATGTTTGTCACCATTCCCTGAACCCTCTTTACTTCTTTTGGTATTATCTTGACCACAGGTGGATAGAACAGCAGAAGTAGAAGCAGTTCTCCAGACATACAACTTGTGAACTACAGAAAAACAGGTCAAGGCTAAACTGAACTTTGGATCAGCTCTAGCAAGGTCAGCAGAGTTACCTTAGGAATGAGTGTACTCCAGTTGTTTCTTGTCAAATTCATGTTCCTTAATATTGCTTAGGCTGTGAAAAGCAGCTGTGGCTGACACCAAGCTGTTCACAGCACATGCAATTGCAGTCACATTAAATGTATTTTAGCTGCAAATGTGGATACACAAA
Source organism: Hylia prasina (assembly GCA_013397195.1). Lineage (NCBI taxonomy): Eukaryota > Metazoa > Chordata > Aves > Passeriformes > Sylviidae > Hylia > Hylia prasina. The sequence goes on along the minus strand of VYXD01001025.1, from coordinate 10,824 downwards.
AGCCTTTCTGAGCATTTTAGCAAAATCATGCCTAAGCTTGTCTGTACAGCATTGTAACACGTGACCAGAGAAATGATCCGGCCATCGGAAACTCCTGTTCAGATTACTGCCAAAATGAAGGGTAAAGAAATCTACTGCCAATTAATTAAGGCCCTACCTTTTGTTCTCTTCGCTTGTGTCATCCAGTGCCGTCTAACAGGTTTTAGATCTTCTCATTATCCATACACAGACTTTTCCTTGCTTTTATTTTTACTAAATCCTTCATTTTGATGCACCAATCAATACCATAAATTAATAATATACCAAGGATATGCTGCTTTTCACTTGCATTTTAAATTACCTTGTTTTGGCATTATGCTCAAGAATAAATAGGAGAGCTTGATTTTCTATAACATTTATTTTTTTGTGCATCTTCCACTCAATGTTGACTCTATTCATGCATTTACTTTTTTTATTCGCTTTCTGAATCAAGCAGCTGTAGTCCCTCCATCTCTCTATACAGAAATATTTCCTGGCTTTTAGATGATGCCTGTTGGTACAGCAAGACTCTGCTTTGTCCAATTACTCTGTAACATAAAGGAAACCTGATGCAATACAACTAACTTCCCATTAAGTACAATAATGAGTTACCTTTGTGTATGTTCTTAGGCTTTAGTGACTTTCAATCAAGCAAAAAAAAAAATTTAGACCAGTATCTTGATTGGTGCCATCTTTCCTACCACCCTATAGCCCTTGCAGCACTTCATCTGATCTGTAGCAGCAGACAGTATTCTTCCAGACCTTCTCAGCTCCTAAGGCCTTTTTCATCCAACAGTTTATGGAATGTAGAAAAAAGGTAAGATGCCAGCATAATCAGAAGAAGTCAACTGAGTCACATAACAGAACAGTGCTGGAATAACCATCAGTGCTCTACTACACAGCAACAGCTTCATGGCTCGGAGCATCAAGATCTTCCCTCGGGCAGATGTTTTTGACTTGGCAGTGGCTATAATTGCTTTCTGTTTTAAGGATGCACAGTGCAATATGGTAATTTCTATTCTGTAGAGTCAGTGTTCAAAGAGAAGAAACCAACAAATACCAAAACAGATTTCTAGTGATGTGTATGTTAGTACTGAGCTCGGGAAGGTTTTCCCAACCTGCAGTCTCTCCATCAAGAACCAAATAAAGGCTGACAGTAGTGCAGTGATCCAGGTTTCGTGCAGGTGATCCTGGTTTCATCACCTCCTGCAGAGAGCCTACTCTCCACCTATAACCACAGCCCCTCCCCAAACTGCACCCAAGAGCTCCCATGTCCTCCCCCTCCATGGGGCTGGAGACTGACCTCCTTCTCTATGGATGCAGAGAGCAAAGGGCTACACAGACACAACATGCCAGTTCCCACCTGGACTCTGTGGAATAACAGTGTAACAGATCTCTGTAAGATTTGCAGTCATATACAGCCAAAGGCATATTCATGAATTCTCACTTTGAATCCCATTCCATTTAAAAAACGCTGTCCCCTTGAGGTTTTTTCTTTCAGTACTTGCAAACCTGCCAGCTTTTTTAACATATAAATAGGAACATTTAGTAAGAAAACAGGGACATGATTCTAACTCTATCAAAATACATCTGATAGAAAGAGCTTTCAGGAGAGAAAGAATTGAAACGATTCACCACGTTTAAAGAATGGTTAAAACCCCATGTTTCATTACAGCAAGACCTAGGAGGAACGTCTTTGATCCCTCAATATTATTGGACCAAAGGCAGTTAATACCTACTTCTAGAGTAGCAGCATTAGCTATTTTACAGAATTCTTTAAATTATTTCTAGTGCTATTAAAGTCAATCGTAAAATACCGCTGCATTTACCTAACCAAAATTTCCCCACCAGATAAGTCCACAAAAGCCTTTAGAAGTTGTAATATCAAGTGTTGCAATTCTGAACTTCTGACACTTTCAGCTGGCTTCATCTCGCTAACTTGGGGAACCTTAGCCAGAAACAAAGATCTTGCAGAGCTCCTTTGAAGCTAATGGAGAATTCCAAGCAGTAATTCAGGCTGGCTGTTACATGCGGTGAATCCAAGATCTTATCCCATAGGGAAATATCCAGCCCTAGGCTTCCTGTTATATATGTGGGGACATATACATGTTTCTGAACAGGATCTAGAAAAGCCACCGGAAGGAATAGAGAACACTCTCATCTAGCTGGCACTGAGTTTCGGGGGAAAACTGTTTCACTCTCAGCCCCAGGAAGCTGCTGAAACAACGTTCCTGGTTTCCTTGCTTTCTAGGAGCAATGAGGACAGCCATCCAGGTCTGTGGAAGCCCTGCCCATGCATCTCTGCCAAGACAGTTTTAACCTAAATCTTGTTGTGGCCAGCAACATATATCTGTGTGTCATTCTCCAGTTTCTTCAGGTTAATTTTTCCAGTTTTAATTAAATGATGTCTGTTGATCTGATGTCTGAGCAAGCCAGAAAATGACTCTCTAATCTAGTCACTTGGAGTAGACATGGAAGACTATGTCATTACAGTTTCTGCTCTCAAGATTACTCAGTTATTTGATATAAAACATTCACTGGAAAATAAATCAAAACATTGATCTAACAGAAGAAATTACCATGTTTAGTGGATATATGAGAACACCTAGTTACTCTCAGAGAGATAGTCATGGTCACTTTCCCAACATATCATTCAAAATATTAAGGACTTTACTGGCAGAAATGTAGATGACTAAAAACTTATGATCTGCCAGATTCAGCTAGCAACAGAAACAAGATTTTAAGTATTTAATTACAATTTGACGTCCCTATAAGTATGTAGCATGTGTTAGGAAATCCTACTGTTTCCAGATTTCTCTAAAACATGAATCTTAAGGGGAAGTCCACTGACTGCAAAGAACGAGAACATGCTGGACTCAGTCTCATTCCCTCTCCCACATGCAGATGGAGGCATACATGTAGCACAGAGCCATTCATAATTCAGAATTATATAAATAAGTCGGTAATTTTTGAATGACATAAGGAATGAATTGGGCTGCTATCTACATACCACTCCTCATGGCATATTGGCATAGCATGCTTGCCAAATAAGATAAATAAATAGGGTTTATTAGCCTGAGAAATAAAGCTCACAGTGTTCAGATCTGTTTCAAAAATGTGAACATACTACTTGGAGACAACATTGTGCCACCTATAAGGTTACTAGCACTATGTGCAAGACTGGGAAAAGGCTAGACAAAGTAATATGGGGGTCACCACAGAAGGGAATGGAAAGTCATGTATTTAAGCAAGTAAGCAACCCAATGAAATGAACCATCAACATAAAACAATGAAAAAAGTATTGGCAGAATGAAAAAAAAGACAAAATAGGAACACAGAAATAGAAAAAAAAAAAGAAAAGAAGAGCTATCAAGGTAATTTTTATTCCCTTGTACACTGGAAAAGAAGAGCCTTCTGTTCATTTATACATACTATGGGTTTTTTCTGATTGAATAGCACTACAAAATGTTTTTATGCAATATATTCCCTATTCTATAAACTCTCATATAAACAGCACATATGCTTAATATACAGACATATTTTATAACATAATAACTCATTCCTTAACCTCACTGTAAAAATTTAAATTATCTGTCTTTCAATAATAGAATCAGATTCAGTTTAATGAGAAGATTTGTCTGATTAACCTACTCCACAGTCAATGATTTGTAATGGTCCATCATTCATCTGTGCCTAAGTAAGGTTTCCAAAAGTATTAAAGCCATGGCCAAACATATATTTATCAAAACAATCACAGGCCACTAAATAAAATCTGGAACCCTGTGTTTATCAATGAAAGGAAAACATATTTAGAGCATTCAAACACCTAAACATGCAATCTGGATGACCAAATTACTAGTTTACAGTCTTTCTGGAATTATATACCCAGGTTAGAATTGGATCATATTAAAAAAAAAGGTTACAAACAATAAAAAATACACAGAGATTTCCACTTGTTAATAAAAACAAATCTGCTGAAAGATAATAGTGCTTAGCAATTGGAAAATTACATTCCTGTATGCAGAATTAGTTGTTAATCTTAATCCAGTTAGCAGCAGTGAGAAGTCAGCTGCATCTTGTGCTCTGATGGAAAAAGCCTGGAGTGTGAAAAATGAAAATGAAGAGGTAAGGCAGATTTCATTCCCTCTGTTGACGTTGTGGTTACTTTCCCTTCATAAAACTGTGTGGGGAAAATCCTGCCTCTCCATAATCAGTCAAAGAGATAAATACAGATGTACCTTTTCTGAAGTTGCTAAGTAAATATATGAAATGCCATTAACTCTTCTTTACAAACTAAAAACAGAACCAAACCCACAATGTGTGGGTGGAGCCAGGTCTTGGCATTTCAGGCATTCACAGGAGTCATTTTAAGAAAAGATTAGTGTCTTGGGTTGTAATATCTAACCAAAAGCATGTATTCTGTCCCCAATCTGTTAAAACCAGTTGAAGACGGTTTGGATTTTTTTTCTAACTTCAGGGGGGAGTGCCATTCCCTTAATGGGCCAGCTGTTAAAACCAGATGGGGCCGTGTTCCTTATCTCTTCCACGGCCCATCCTCTCTCCAGGGGGATAGCTTCTGTTCATGGGCCATTAAGGCTCACCACATGACTGAAAACATTACATCATCCCATTGTGAGATGCTCCACCCAGTGGGAGGAGACAAGCATTCCTACCTGGATAAAAACTGCAGTTCAGAACTGCAGGACAGCCTGTTTTCCACTGGATTTCCAGAGGAAAGACCAGACCCATCTCACCACCACTGGACCCTTCTACAGGATCATCTCTACTCCAACAGAACCACATCTGTTTCTCCAGGAGGATTTATTTGGACTACTCCCAACACCCTGGTGAGGGTGTCAGGTTATATTCTGACTCCATCAGTGTTTCTAGGAATTTTTTTTGATTGTTTATTTGTTTGCTTTACTACATTTGTATTTTTTAATACTTCTAGTAAAGAACTGTTATTCCTATTCCCAAATCTTTGCCTGAAGGCCCTTAGTTGCAAAATTATAATAATTTGGAGGGAGGGGGTTTACATTCTCCATTCCAAGGGAAGTTCCAGCTTTCCCTGGCAGACACCTGTCTTTTTCAAACCAAGAGAATGAGTTAAAACACTTGGGACTTTCATTGCCATGTTTGAGGCTCTAAATCAGGCAGTAGTTTCCAGAGATTAGAAACTGTTCCTTTGTGTGGGTTACTACATAATATGCCTCTGAAACATATGGAATTGATCACTGTGCAAGAAATGGTAACAGACTCATCACATTAGACATCTGCTAAAATATAGCAATTCTTCAGTTCCCGTGATTATCAACAGAGCAAGAACAATAACTCATTGCCAGTAATTTACTGGATAATTCTTGATTTTTCTCTTTGTGAACAGTCACAAACAAAAGTTCAAACTTTCAAATATGGTTGTTATTTAAAATTAGTTTTTATTTCTATCAAATGTCCCAGAGATTAGAGTATTTATTAAGATAAAGTAATTGAGAGTATGGACTGCATTAGTAGGTTATACTAATGGCCTTGTTTCAGGCTTCAGTCAGGCTCATATCTGCAAATATACGTGAAAGGGCAAATTGAAAGCATTGAATATTACAAATTAATATGTAACATAAAATTAACTTTTGAAATGAAGAACACAAACAATGCCTTTTTTGCTTGTTTATGATGCAAAGTTGCAAAAATTGAGTGCTTAAAAAATCAAACCATAGTACATGCTGACTTTCAAGTGCCAGATATTCAGACTTTCTTTTTTTGTTGTTAAAATCTGTCTTTTTCACAAGCCTAGCCAAAGGACAGAACCAACCTACCAGCTGTACTAAGGGAAGCATCTGGCCAGTGGCTTGGTTCTTGTTCTTCAGCACCACCGTCTTAATTATATTTTGCTAATTATGTTATTGACCTTCCTCTGAGGAATCTCCTCTCTCGTGAAAACAGTATTAATTCAATTAATTTAAAATGGAAGGTTTCTTCTTTTTGTATTGAAGCAGAGAACATTCTAAAAATGCCATGAAAAGGAAGGGTACCAGAGCACAAATACCTCTGCTGTCTACCTTGGGCCATCTCAGACTAATGGAAATTATTCTCTTTTTTGTTACCAAAACTACCAAATGTCAGCAGAAATAGGCAAACTACGCCTTCACCATAATTATCAGATATGTGCCTAATGTAGGTCATAGCTTCATTTAATCTAATTCACTATGATCAGAATACTGTTTTTTTTACAAAACAAATAGTATTTTATCCATATGAACAACATCCAAGACAAATCTCCAGGAAGTAGGTGTAGATTGTGTTCTGGAAAGCAAAAGGTAAGATCATAAGGAGTAAGGTCTGGAAAACATTTTGAAGACAAGTTGCTAAAAGAACCAAAAGACTTCTTCAAATCTCTCTCAGACTTGCTGTGGGCAATCAGGGAATCAGTAGGGCCAGTGGGGTTTCCAGAAAGAGGAAATCTAGGTGGGCTTGGTAATCACAAAGAAGAAGTCGGGAACATTCCCACTGCGTGGCCTTTCCTGATGACAACACATAGGAGCAGATCAAATGTAGTAGGGGAATATTTAGGACAGAACAATAAAATATATAGTAATTAATCAGCAGAACCCTCAGGTATTTCCCCAGAACTGTAAAATAACTCCTAAACCTGCTCAACACTCTCCTTAAAAGACAGATGTGAACTCACTTTTGGTTCATACAGCTATAGATGTGTAACGCTGACATAGAAGCACCAACATTGGACCTTACAATAAAGCCTAGAACTGCTGTAGGGAGAAAATCTTACATCATAAATCTACTGAGCTCTTTGGAAATAGTGAGAACATGGATTGTGGTGGTGCTGTGTTGCAGAAGCATACATATGTTTTCAAAGAGATTTTGAGAACATCCTTCCCAAAGGTTGTTGAATAAATAATGCTCTTACAGTAAAAAAGAAAGGGTAAGAACAAAAGGTCATGGGGGTTTCCTTGTTTTTGTTTTTTTTTTTTTAAAGGGAGATTTCCAGGGTAGTCCCACCAGCATCTGTGGATTTGCGTGCCTGTCCCATTCATGCAAAAATCATCTGAGAAAAGCAAATGGCAGCGTGGCAGGGTTTGTAGATGATACAAAATAGTTTAGGGCAATATAAACAAAGGCTGTCTGCAATGTGAAAGAGATAGCTCACAACAGGTGGGATTTATTTTACCCAACCACAGCATAGCTGTTAGAGAAACACAAAACCACCCGAGGCTCATTTTGTACTCAGTGGAGAGAAACAGGCTGGATTCCCCTGGTCTGTTTGGAATATATACATTATACTTGGAGGAATCATGGTGCTGGAGCTGCCTCTTTCTCTCTGGTGCCTTTAATGGGATCACACGGTGCCTGGCTCAGATGACATTTTTCTACATTTAGTCTAATGAACAGGCTCTGGGTATGCAGGCTGCAAATAACAGACAAAAATTCCATGTCAATAAATGTAAAATAATGAATATGGAGGCAAACATTTTTAACTAGGCATATATAAATTAATGGATTTTAAATTGGCTATTACCATACATAAAAGGGAACTAAGAGTCACTACTGGTAGGTCTGTGGCACTCAGTTCACTGCTGACAGTGGTCAGAAAGACACATAGTTTTGTCAAGTGTCATATCTGGGGATAGCGAGTGCTTCATAACCTAAGTACAATGTAGGACAGGTCAGAAGGGAGCTTTATTAATCATGATCATGGGGAACAAACATTTGGACAGCATTGGTCTCTCTGCTCCCCTGTGCTCTGCCAAGTGATTGCAGAGAGCCAGCCTATAGACGGTGTCAGTATGTAAGAAAGGGATAAAAGTCAAACCAGAAATTATGGTGTTGTGTAGATGGTGTGAAATTACCTTTACTGGTCCAGCTATTTAAAAAATCATTGTAGAAATGGTACAAGTGTAGGAGAAACAGTGTGGGGATGGTCCAAAAGTGAGAACATCTTCCAAATGGGGAAATACTGAACCAGCAGAACTCATTATGTGTAAAAAGACATTTAACAGGACTGAAATGAGGAGTGGTGTGGAGAAGTTGCTGGTTATTCACTTGTGCAATTCTATCAGAGTCAGAACTGGCTAGTCATCACAGGCACGTGGACAAGAGCATCATGTGGTATCTAGAGCAGTGAAGGCCATGAAACAGTAATGCACTGCAACCAGCTCCCAGGAGAGGGTGGGAACTTCGGCAACCTTTAGGGGAAACTAGAGACTGAGAGAACAAACAGAAAGCTAAAAGGAACTAAAACCATACAATGTGACAGGAGAGGCAGGGGACTGCTGGAAATGCTGTGCACAGTGAAGGATTCAGAGAGCTGAGAGATATGTGGATCTTGGAGAATCCCTGTGTGGGATGAGTCAAATACACATAGTTTCTTAACCCTCTAACAGCATGGTGTCAAAGTAGAAAGAAAGAGAACATACTTGCTGGACTGTTGAGTGTGAATCTCAGGGAAGCCTGTTCCCTTGCTGAGGATGAGCACCCAGAATTAGCTTTAGCACAAAGACAGGGAGCCTAGAGCACTGTTTAAGGGGCAAGGATTAAAAGGGTCCTAATAATTCACTGTGAAACAAAAAACTATGACAAAGGGTAGAAAACACTGAAAGACTTGTAGATCTAACAGGTTGATTGGAGCTGTGATCTTTCCACAGCAAATGACCTCAGAAAAACCCTGGAAAACCAAATTATGTTTGATATATAGCATATGTGATATAAATACATATTTATATATAAATATAGAATATTTTAACAGCCTGAATATAGGCATTTGGGAAAATGTCTAAGCTGTTGATTGAAGATTGATTCTTCAGAACTGCCAAAACCTAAAAATCTAACAACATGCAACAAAAATTTGTGAATTAGCAGTTTCCATGTTGGAGACTTTCCAAACACAGTAAGACTATGAAAAATGTCAGAAGAATTAAAAAGAAGCAGAAATCTTCTTCCATGTATTTCAGAATGGGTATATTACAGCTCCATGCAGGAAAGAAGGATGTACTTCCAGATACTGCAATCACTTAGAAGTCCATCAGATTGTTATAGATGAAATCTGGTAATTCATGCAAATATAAAATATATGTGCATAAAACTAAGGTTTGAAAGTTGAAGCCTCAGTAGCAGGCAGGGGTTGCAACACACCCTGCCTGGCTGCTGCGAAACAAAGACTCATCATCATATGACTACATGGGCAGGACATCCAACTCCCCACAATGGTAAACCGGACTCCACTGATACTGCANCAGAGAGAGGGATAGTCCTGAGTTCACCTGGTGCCGACTTCCTGGGCTTGACGCTGTGATTTTTATTGGGGAAATTGATGACTGTATCTCAGTTATTCAGTAAAAAATTATCTTTTCAATTATTAAATTCGGTTTAATCGGCTTTCATTTATAACAAGATTATATTCTGTCCTGGTTAAAAGAAAATAATAGAGCCAACTAAATATTCAACAGTCCTCTACTCATGTGGGCTTAAACATGTTTCAACTAAAGCCCTTGCAGAGACTGGAGAAATGCAGAGGTAATCCTTGCTGGAAAGAGGCACAAGCTCAGTTTTCTTTATGGACCCTCTAGTACTTGCTCCCAGAGCAGCAGAGAGAGCAGAAGCTGGGCAGGAGGACAGGGGCAGAGGGACTGTGGCAGTCTGACAGCGATGTCAGTGGCACTGACTGTGGAGGCTCTGCTTCCTCCAGTTCCCACCATGCCACAGGGGAAACATTCAGCATGGAGGCAGGAATTTGGCCAGGCCCTCCATGGGGACCGTAGAGCACAGAGTCTGCTTTTTTTTTTTTTTCATTTTTTTTCATTCAGAAACTCATGCTGGATGATGTAAACCTTTTTGGTTAACAGCTTATTTAATAAAATATTGATTTCTTTTTTTTTCTCATACTTTAGGAAATAAGATGTTCAAGCACTTTGATTAAGTACTGTATTTTCTTCAAACTCTTTTCAAGGTCTAACAAAGTCTAAATCCTAAACTGACTGTTTCCTGTTAAATTATATCCACATTTACTACAAGTCCTTTAAAAAGTATGCCCACCAAGAGTGTTGATGAACTCAGCTTTTTTTTGAACACACCTCAACTTTTCTGATTTATCCATCAGTACAGGTCTATCTACAGCGACACATGAAAAATTGTGTAAGTGTAGTTTTGAGAGGACAACATCCTCACTGAAAAACAGAGGTGTGAATAAATAAAATCTGTCATAGTTACTTGCTAAATAAAACTCAGCAACATGGAAAATAAATTGTATGTATATCACAAAGAAAAAAAATTAGCATGTGTAATTTAGACAGCATAAACTATGTGCAATTAGTACACTGAAGAAATGTATACATTATTTATTTCTATTTAATGAACTACAATCCTAGTATTAGAGATGAAGATGTATATTAACTAAGGTTTATAAATTTATCTATTGAAAAATTTTGAAAACAGAAACCATGAATAATTTTTAATCATAAATGAAAATAAGATTATGTGTAGAGTCCCAAGACAGAATTTAACTGAATTCAACCTGATGTAACAACATACACAATGGAATACAGACATCTATAAAGAAAATTTTTCAAAATATCCATGGTATTCTTATTAGTGTTCATCATAACATAGTTTAATAGAATTACTTTGAAGAGTAACAGTACATAGGAATTGTAACTCCAAACTGATAAATTTTGAAATAAAGTCTCATAATCTGAAACACTGCCTACAGAAAGCACATTTTAAATATTTGTCAGTTTCTTTCACTGTTAAATTTGCAATTTTATGGGTCACATGATGTCCTGGTTTGAAAGACAGGTA
>VYXD01001018.1:13201-28431 GCA_013397195.1 Hylia prasina | reverse complement strand
TGCCATGGCAGGGACACCTCCCAGTGTCCCGGGCTGTTCCCAGTGTCCAGCCTGGCCCTGGGCACTGCCAGGGATCCAGGGGCAGCCACAGCTGCTCTGGGCACCCTGTGCCAGCCCTGCCCACCCTCCCAGGGAATGATTGATCCCTAACATCCAACCTCAATTTCCCCTCTTCCAGTCCAAACCCAGTGCCCCCCGTGCTGCCTCTGCAGCTCCCCCTGCAGGTTCCCTCTGTGCTTCCCCTTTCCCCTCGTTCCCTGCAGTTCTGCTGCCTTGGCCTGGGAGCAGCACTGACCCATCCTTTCCCATTTCCTTTATGGTGTGCCTCAACAATTCCAATCCGAAGTAGCAGTAATAATAATAATAATAATAATACCAATAATAATAATCATAAATTTTCGGTGTGGGAGCCCAGAATCGACTGTTAACTTTTTATCCACAACAGAGCATGGCTCTGGAAGGAAACGCTGCTACACATGACTGTAACAATTATTTCCCATTGCATGAGAGCTCCTTCAGCTGTTCCAGGGGGTTTGGCCGTGATTACCGAAAGCTGCAAACCCCGACACAGAAACACACGAATTCCTCTTCTCCCTTTCTTGAAATAGCACGGGGAAAAAGCCCTTTCTGTTCCGTGCCGCCTCCCGAGCAGATGGCGAGGCAGCGCCACCTCCCACAGCCGCGCTCCGGGAGAATTCCTCCCCCGGCTCCGCTCGGAAAAGGAGCCGGAGCGGTGGGAGGTGCGGGAGCCCCCCGGGGATGCCCCCGGCCCCAGCCGCTTCCAGATGCGCTCCCCACCCTCCCCTCCAGCAGCTCCTCTCCGTTCGCACCGGCACAGGCGATGGGGATCTCCCCTCTCCCTCCTCCCCTCCCATCCCGCCGCGCCCTTCCCCATGGAAAGGATAAACATTTCTGCGCTGTCTCAGCGTCGGGACCTTCCCACAGCAAGGAAATGGTGCTTTTCAGGCAGCGAGAGCAAAATCGGGAGGGAAACTGTTCCAGGGCCGTCCTTCTGCTGTGCCAGGTGTCTGTGACAGCGGGGGACAGCAGGAGGAGGTGGAGGCAGGGCTGGCTGACCCCGGGCTCTCCCCAGAAAGGCAGCACAGCCCAGGGAACGCTGAGAGCAGAGATCCTGCCCTCCTGGGGCTGAAACTCCTGCGCCGAGTGAGCTAAAAACCAACCCCAGCACAGCCGTCAGGCCAGGTGAACACACAACATCCACCCCCAAAACTAACTCACGGAAACCACTGGCGTTGGAGACATTATTGCTTGGCCCCACTAAAGGTTCAGCAGCGCACACAGCCAGGGCCTGGACATGGAACTGCTCCCAAAGCTCAGCTCTGCTCTGCTGGGCCTGTTCCTGCATTTGTCTGAAACGCTGGCAAAGCAACAGCTGCTGGTTCTGATCGAGACAAGACCACATTCAAGCACTTCAGAAATATTCTCCATTCTGTAAAGCACAAAGGGGTTTAAACAGATTATATCTGTACACAGACAAGCACCTGGTCTGGGCAATAATTATCCTCTAAATAGAAATTATCCTCAAACATTTGTTGCTACTGTGTAAAAGGAGCTCTGCTCTGATCAATAATTAGAAATCAATTACCGAGCTCCGTGTGCCAGTGACGATTGCTCTCCTGGCTTGGGCACCTCTTACCACTATTTGTAAAGGTGTTAATCCATCTTAATAATCCTTAAATCATGTATGAATACAGAAGTGCCCGTGGCATTATTCAATTCCTATTTAAGTCCAAGGAAAGCTGCCTGTTTAAATTATACAGAAGTTAAATTTCTCCTGAAAAGCACTTTGAAGTGATTCTGTGCAAATACACGTTTGCCACGAAACCACCTCTTTTTTTTAAGCAGGTAACCTGGCAATGCTGCTCTGAGTCAGGCTCTGGAACCAATTCTGCTTTTATTCTCCCTAGGATGTGATTTATAATTTTTGCATTTCTTATTACTAAATCCCAAGGCCCGGGCAGTGCATTGGCAGGTCCCTGCTCAGGAGCAGCCCCAGGTCTGCAGTGATGGGCACTAATGGGATGTGCTCATATCTCAGCCCTATTCCGAGGCAGAAATCCCATTTCTCTCACTTCCAGGGGCTGCTTCACTCTTCGGTTCTCATTAGAGAAGTTTTAGTGACCCAGGAACGTTGGAGTACTGAGCGATGTACATTCAATTGTCCAAAATTTGGCAGTTTCCCCCACTTTTCCCTTGAAAACCAGGCCTGAACTCAGACTCCTGGGAAAGCCCGTGGCTCCAGCCCCACCAGCTGCCACCACAGAGCCCTGGATGATGCCCTGTTGCCTCATTTCTGGCACAGGAATGGGAATTGCTGTGCTCCCTCAGAGAAAATCCAGGGCTTCCTCTCCCAGCAGATCCATACATTTCCCATCGTTGCCTTTTTCCTTCCTCGCTAAGAAGACAACCCTACCACACTGTAATTCTCAGACACTGCAGCTCAAACGGTCCTCAGGCTCCAATAAACAACCAAAAAACGGGGTTGGGCTCACTTCTCAGCAGCAGGGACAATTTCCTGAGGGGCTCTTTGCGCTCCAGGGGTCCCACAGGACCGGAGTTAAATCCAGCAGCAGCTGCCACAAACGCTGGAAGGTTCCCCTGCACACTGATCAGCACAACAGCCCCAGGCACACCCAGAGTGAGGAGCCCCAGGGGCACCAGGAGAAGCCCCGGGTGCAGTTTCAGCTTCACTGAGAAGTTAAGAAGTTTTCAGCTTAACTTCAGTGCAAAAGAATTGAAATTTACACTGACAGCACGGGCCTCAGCCTAAGAGCTTTAGTTAGAGCAATAAAAACTCTGCATTGCTTCAAACTCTGATTCAAAACTTAAAAAAAAATGGGCTCAGGAATTGTTTCATGTTTGTTTAAAGATCTGACTTTGTTCAGAGTTGCTTTTCTAACAGAACAAAATAAGGGGGGATTCATTTCCCTCCCCAAGTCCAGCACCCACAGCCTCCCTGGCCCTGGAGGAAATGGGCAGAGGAGCAGTGACAGTGCCCAGAGCCGTGGCAGGAGGGGCAGTGCAGGTTAATGACTGCAGAGTGCAGCCCAGGGGGTCAGCCCAGGTTAATAAAACCCTTCTGTGCTTTTGGAGACCCACATCTCGCTTTTCCCACTCCTCCAGAGTGGAAAAAAGAGCTTGTCCCTTCCCCAGGCCTTGCAGCAGGTCCCTCCCTGTGTGACTGACAGAGCCTTCATCCCTTTGTTCCTACTTTGGAGCAAACAACCAAGGGATTGAACATCATCTTATTGAATTATTCAGAGCCACTGCTAATCTGAGGGGTTTATGTGTTTCCCTTACTCTGGACAGTGAAATGGAAACATCTCCCAGGCTCTTCCCTCTCTAAATTACTCCTCAGCCACCTTTGCTTATCTCTATTGTTTCTGAGAAAAACCTGTTCCTTTACAGACATCTGCTCTGGTGATAAAGTGTGATTGAAAAGCTCGGCATGTCAGATAGGGAGCTGTTATCACAGCTTGATTTGGAGCTGTGGAATTACACTGGATAATAGCAGCTCCAAACAACACCCCTCTCAAATGAATTTATGAATGGCCTTTGCCAGATCTGAGGATAAACTTCTGGTAATAGGAAAGAGGCTGTGAGCTGATGGATCACCCCATCATCAATGAGGGCTGGGTGTGCTTATGCTGCACTGGGAATTTCATGGATCAGGAGAAGTCCCTTTACACTAATTAAATGTCATAGATAAACTTCTTCAATTTTTAAATAATTCATCCTTCTTTCCGTTCGGCTGAAACCCCAGGGAGCAGAAGGGATGGGGACTGGAAGCACATCCCTCTCCAGGATGCAGTTGCCTGCGGGGTGGAGAATCCCCTGCACACCCTCCTGAGCAGGAGCAGGGAGGGGGCCAGGGCAGACTGGTGCCAGCAGCAGGGCCAGGAGCCTGCTCACACCCTGGGCTTGGTCAGGAGGAAATCCCCAGTGCCAGAGCCTGGAGCCCTGGGCAGGCTCTGGATATCCCAGCCCCACCGCCCAAGTGCCCTGAACTGCTCAGGGCAGAGCAGCAGAGCTGGAGATGCCCAAGGACCTCTGGGGCTGAGGGAGATCACAAACTCAGCACCTCCATCCAGAGAGGGATTCCTATAATCACAGCTTTGGCTCCCCAGATCCTCCTGTCACCAACTTTTCCTGTTGCAGGGTTGCCAGCAGTGCCCTGCCAGGGCTCCTGAGCCGTGGTGCCACACACACATCAGGGGATTACTCCCTTAATAAGATGCTCAGATACAACATTAATAGGATCTGACATCCCATGGAGGAAAACAGCAAAGCTCCGGAATTTTAAAAAGGGAGCCACGAAGCCTTGAGCAAACTCAGGACTCCTGTGGAAGCTTGGCTGCCTTGATCCTTAGGACCCTGAGCTGGGATGGTCTGGGACAAATTTGTCCCCATGCAGGAGGTCACCAGCTCATCTCTGTGCTCCAACATCAAATAAACCATCTCAAAATGCAACAAAGATCTTCCACAGATCTCCACTCAACCACAAATAACCTCTCAACACTGAAAATCATGAACTCAGAGTGTCTGTGAAGCTTTCCTATGGCCCTAAATAAAATTTATCACCACAGAAATATTTTAGGGTTATTTAACGACAGGAGAGTGTTTACATTCCCAGACAAGAGAATGAGTTCACACGAGTGGCCACAGTTGGCTGAACAAAATAACCTCCAGTTGGTAGGAAATTAATAATCTCATTACTGGGGTGAATCAGCTCCTCCGAGGTGAGGCACAAACACCCTCCCTGGTATTTGCACCTGCAGAGCAGGACACCAGGCTCCCACTGAGACGGACACCAAATGGACTCACAATTTGGAAATTGCCTCCAAACAACTCCCAGCCTTTTCTCCCCGCCTGGAGCAGAGTTCCATGGATGACTGTGACCCAGCACAGAGCCACCCCCAGCCTGGCACTGCCAGGGCCCAGCCAAGTTCTTTGTGGGTGCACACCCTGACCTCTTCAAACCGCTCAGCACAGCAGAAATAAAAACATTTCTCAGCCTTGAGACTGAGAAAAATCAAAGAATCCCAGAGTGGTTTGGGTTGGAGGGACCTTGAAGCCCATCCGGTGCCACGGCAGGGACACTTCCCACTGTCCCAGGCTGCTCCAAACCCCATCCAGCCTGGCCTGGGGCACTGCCAGGGATCCAGGGGCAGCCACAGCAGAGTCCACAAACATTCCAGCCTGTGCTCCAGCTGAAGGGAAGTCCATGCTGGAGATGAGGATCCCAGAGGCTCCCCAGTGAGGGCTTGGAAGCACACTGAGCACAAGGACTGCAGCAAAAGGAGAGGCATCATGGTGGGTCAGAAAAGACCACCAAACACTGTGCAAATACACCCCAAATTTGGCCACACCGCTCTTGCTGTGGTTACTGCAGCACCAGGGCAGGGTGAGAGGGAAGGAGCAGCCGGGGTGGTGCCCAAAGCCTGAAAACACTTCAGAAAAACTTCACTACACTGAAACAACACCCTAAAGAGCTCCTGTAGGAGTAGCCACAGCCACCCCTTTGGGGTTTAACAACCTCTCCAGCAGCTGGATTTATGTACCAAACCTCAAGCTGACGTGGGCAAGTGTTCTCCTGCTCTCTGCTCCTCCCAGCCCTGAATTAAGGATCCTTCTCTCGGAGAACAGACACTCCATTGACAGTAAGGTCATTAAGAAATTTGAAAAGTGAAAAGGAATAAGCTCTTTAAAGTTACTCCCTCTCTGCCTTGCTTGAGGCTCCTACAGACACTCTGCAGCTCTGAGCAGCCCCTCCCGAGGTGCCTCCAGCCACGCTCCCAGGGCTGGCTCCAGGGGCAGCTCCACACGGATGGAGGGCTGAAGGACCCAGCCCTGACATGCTTTATGAGTTAATTTGCTGTTATTTAGGGCACTGCACAGCAGCACTAAATCTTCACATCCCTTTTACTGCTTTAAGTAATGCTTTAACTTCTTGGTAGCCACAGAAGCTGGTGTTAATCCTTCTCTCTTTATTTGTTTAGCACCCCGGGGAGCTGCAGAGCACATCCTTTGCTGGAGGACGAGCAATCCAATCTAAGTTATGGAGCTCGACTTTTGCAAGGCACTTTTCCCAATCAAGTAGAGATAAGGGAACTGGAAATAAGGGGGGGGGGGAAATTACAGAATCCCCAAATCCATTAAGTGCTCTCCCTTTGGAGATGGCTGCTTTATTTCATAACCAGATGAAAACTTTTCTGCCTTACCCAGCTGAGGGAGAGGACAGGTGTCCCCTGGAAACTCCCTTTTTTTTTTGCTTTTCTTTACAGCAAGATCATTTCCTCCTGACATTTCTGTAGTTTCCTGGTGCAGAATCTGTACATTAAGAGGTACCTGAATCAGTGTACGATAATCAGACAGAAGGAAACCTATCCCAGCAGGGGTTATCTCAGATTGTGTGATCAGGAGCTACACAGGTGAGTTGGTATTTAAGGTGTGATACAAACCAAGATAACCCTGGGTGACACAGCAAATCCCCTCAAGTGTGATCTTGCTAAATCCATAAACACCACAACACACCTCTGCTGTTTGAAGTTCCAGGCTGGAAATGTTTCCTTATCCAGGGAACGTTGGATAAATTGATTAATCCACCAAGTACCCCAAGTGCCATCCTGTGATTAGCGCTCAGGGGAGGTTTCTACCCATCTCTTAAGAAAAATCCAGGATGATGTTCAAATCTTTTTCACTTGCAGTCCAGACTTCAGCAGTTTAACTGAGAAGTTTACCCTGAAAACCCCACAGTTCACAGACCATAAAAATCTCAGCCATGGCTGGTCTTGGTTCCACTGGACATCCTCCACAGGAGCCTTTTCGTTTTCCTTTCCTAATTTATTAGCAGGAGTTCTTACGCTTGAACAAACTTAATAGAACAATTTCATTGTTCTACTGCTGGCCATGAAAGTGGATTATTGTTGTTCAGTGGCACCAGTCTCACACAGGGGAAAATGCACGTTGGTGGAATTCTGCTTTGTCCAAGACTCCAAAGGCTCCTGCACCCAGGCAGCACATCCAGCCTGGAGCCCCAGCTCTATACTCAAATTACTGTCAGAGAGGGAGCAAAGTGGGGAAATACTCCTACTGAAAAGGGGTGAGAGGACAGGCTCCCTTTTTATCACCTGCTCTCTGATTTGAGATGCAAATTCTATCCAACACAATTCTCCTTTTTTGACTGAGTGAACATGGTTTTTATAAGGACAATAAAGACCTAGAGACCAGAGCTCAGCCTGTGCTACCAAGAAGACTAAGCTAACAGCCAACATTAAATGAATAAACTCGTTATGTGGGTATATCAGAATCCAGGGGAAGTTATAGTTAGGAATTTAACTGGACTCCCAGACTGTACCTAGTGCTAAAACCAGCGACACCAAACCCAGAGAGTCTTGGAATCACAGGAACTGAGGCTGGAAGGGCCCTCTGAGCTCACTGAGTGCAACCACTGCCCAGCACTGACCCATGTCCCCATCCAGACAGGGACTCCACATTGCTCTGTGCCACCGCTTGCCAACATTTTCCATGAAGAAACGTTCCCTAAAGTCCAACTGGAGCTTCCCTGGCACAGGCTGAGGCCGTTCCCTTTTGTCCCAGCACTGGTTACTAGGAGCTGAGCCCAATTCCCACCTGGCTCGATGTCACCCTGGCTTTGAGGATTTCTCTGGGCCTTCTGAATTGTCTTTCATATTGGAGTCACAATTTTTACTTTCCCACACTTTTACTAGAAACAACAGCTTTGTTTTCCTCACTGTCCTTCGTTGGTTATATATTTTTAAGTAGGAAGAAAAAGTTGATTGACAGTTGTCCCAAACCACTGTGGTTGGGAGGTGGGATTTCATCCTCCAACCCACAGGCACCTTTGGAAATGTATAAAATTGAGTTTTGTAAATGAACTCGGGGCTTTTCCTGCTTTGTTCATCACCGTGCCCCGGTGAAGTTCTTTCCTGTCGTGTTGCAGCAGCTCCACCATCCTTTGGGGACACAACCACGGCCACCCGGAGCAGCCCCTTCCTTGTGCACCTTCCCAGCCCTGCTCTGGATCTGGGGGCTCCAGGAGCTGCAGGGAAGAGCAGCGTGCTGGGAGCCACAGCAGGGATTGAAACAGGAGCAGGATGTGCTCACACACAAGGCTGCAGCGCTGCTTTTGCTAATAAAACCGTGTCAGGATGTGCTGCTCAGCAAAGGAGGCTGCTCTGGGAGGTCATTAACTCAGCCTGCTTTAATTCAAGTCACAGGAGGCGAGGACAGGAATAGACACTTGGAGGGCTGCAGAGGTATCCCAGAGGTTCCCATCAACACCTTGAAAGGCTTTAACCTTTCACCAAGGAGTGCTGCCTCTGATTCAGGGCACTCAGGCCGTGGGGAGAAAAACCACCCCTGTTTTTTAAGCCTTACCCAGAGAATATTAAAGCGAATATTTTTTAAATCCACATTAATTACAGGCCAAAAATACCCATGTAAAAATATCTCATAAAGAAGGTGAAGCTGTTCCAAGGTAGAGCACATGTGATGAACCGGTGCTGCTAATTAGTTCTAAATAAAAATCTGCAGTAAACTGCCATGAATTATTTAAATTTATCTGGAAAGATAGACAATTTTAAAGGAAAAAAGAAAAAGTTATTTTACTCTGCATTTACTCTGCTCTCTTTTCTCAGCAACAAAGCTGTCTGATCAAAGGATTTCTCCCTGACTTGCCTATTCCACAATGCCACGGCATTTCTCAGATGAGAGCACTGAGCACACAGCAGCACGCACTGCTGAGCTCCAGGAGACACTGCTGAATAATTCACTTTAGGAGGAGAGATCAAATTCCAGCCTGGAATGGAATGGAATGAGAGCCATGACGTGATGCTACGTGGGCAAACTCGGGCCTAGCACAGGATCTATTTCGTTCTGGGGATTAGCAAGGCCCAGTTCCTGTCGAGCGATGGGATGGGATGGGTTGGGTTGGGTTGGAAGGACCCTGAATCCCATCCCACACCCTGCCATGGGCAGGGACACCTCCCACTGCCCCGGGGTGCTCCGAGCTCCATCCAGGCTGAAATTCCAACCACCAAACCACAGGAGGGAAAGGGGTTAAGCGATGCTTCCCAAAAATGGTGCAGATGGAGAGGCTGCAGAAGGTCAGGTGAGCTTGGATGTTACATCCAACAGCCCTGGAGGGGATAGTGACCCTGCCAACCCCCACACCCTGGAGTGACAGAGCACCCTGGGTCAGGTCTGCAGGAGCAGAAACAATGAACACTCTCTCAGGGGGCAAAGTGCCAGCTGGAGACAAGCTTCCCTCCACGCCCTGGCTCCTGAGCCTGTTTCCACCCGCCTGGGGATTCCCTGCAGAATCTCCCCGTGCCCAGACAGGGAAGGTCCAAAATTGGTTCAGCTGCCAAATCTGTGTGAGAAGCAGCATCTCTGCCTGGGCCAGGTGAAGACAATGCTGCCCAGCACCACAATTACTGCCCTGCACAACCCCCTGCTGAACCTCTGTCATACTGGGGGTTGTCATCTCCAAATCCGGTGGTTTAATTTGTCCTGAGGAAATCCCAGCCTTACCCACAGCCCCTGCTCTGTCTCCCATCGGGAGCACCTCAGCTCATTATGCTCCGGGGCTGTGATTAGAGAGCCAGAGTGGATTAGGAACAAATCCCCTCATCAGTCCCAATTAGCAGGCGCTAATGCGAGGCACTGAGCAGTTTTGGTGAACACCAACTCGACTTCTTGAACAGGAAATTAAATTAGAATCTTCAGTCCAAAAAAAAATAGGTGAGTTTGGGCCATATTAGAGCTGTAGATAAGTGAATGTGATCCCAGCCAAGTCCTGGGACTTGTGACAGCCCTGAACTGCACCTGCAGCTTGGTCCTGGGGCCAAACTGTGCAGGACAACCTGTCCCGTGAGCTCTGCAAATGGATACTGCTGAATCCCATCTTCTGATCCTCTCCTCAGTCATCCACTCACGGCCAAGCAGCCAAAGTTCACCAAAAAAATTAAATTAAAAAAATCTTTTACAGAGTGGGGTGTGAGGCCCTTTTCTCCCCCTGCCTTTTTCTGCACCTCCTTTTCCTTCAGATCTGACCCCAATGTTTAAACTCCTCATTTCCACTCCCACAGCATGGGCAGAGGGAAGGGCACGGAAATGTTTCAGGGAGTACACGCAGATGAACCGTGCACAAGAGAAATGCACACAGAATCTGTTTTAAAAATAGCTATTTAAGCAAAAATTACAGGTTATTTACCTGCCCATCACAGCACCCACCAGCAGGCAATTAAGCCATTAGGGCAGAAAATCACACACAATTTCCCCAAATTCCAGCGCGGTTCCACGAAAGGTTTTGGAGCATCTGCACTGAGAGCTCCAGCAGAGCCCTGGTCCAGCGCCAGGGGAGCAGAACTCTGTGCCAGGCCCTCCACTGCAATCAGGGGCTGAACATTATCTCCATCTTAGAGGAGGTAATTGAACATGAAAACAGGATCCTACACTGGAAACAGGGCGAAGCTCATCCCGGGCAGGCTCAGCCCGGGCTGGGCACTGACATTTTCCCAAGGAAATTGCCAGTTCATCCCTCCCTCACCTTTCCAGTTCAGCTCCCAGCCTGTGCCACACAGAAGGAAATGGATTCTTCTCTTTCCAGCCTTAAACACAAGAGCTCCTGAAAGGCATTTATGGAATCCTAAGGGTCACCCGCCAGTCAAGCATTCCTCATCACAGGGGGTTCTGACCTTCGCTGTCAATTTGCAATTTCTGTACTTAAATAAATCCAAACATTCCCTATTCGCTCTTTCCAACAGGAATTTTATGATTAGCGGGATAATTCCTTTAAAATATGCAATTACTCCTTCCTAATGTATTCATTAGTCTCTCAACACAGTATTCTTGAAACATTACAATTTCCCATTGAGAACATATTTCTGCATTCATTTCCATAAGACAGTTTTAAAAACTAGATTAATATACTTTCTACTTCCTATATTAAAAAAAAATCCTTTTTGATTAAATCTGAGTTAATAATTTGCAATTAATATCTCATTTGATGGGTTTAGGTTTTTTCCTTCCCCCCCTTGAAATGATCCTTACATGGTAGAAATCCTTCATCACTTAATTCAAATTCCATCTACAAGCCTTAAAATCTGAATTATGAAGAGTTGATAATAACTATTAGCTCATAATAATCACCTAAGTAGATATCTTACAGAATCATTTCAAACAGCAGAGGAATGGAAAAGCCTGGTAGTCAAAACAGTTGAGAAGTTAAAAAATCATCAATAAAAGCTGCCGAGCAATTAGCAACTCTTAGAATTAACCTGTTTTGGTAATCTAAAAATAAAAGGGTCATGGGGCTCACTAAAGCTTGGAAGCTTCTTTCCCTATATCCCATTTTTTGCAGTGCACAGGACGCAGCAGAAGGGAAAGCAAAAATCCTGGAGCGCAAAGAGGGAGCTGGGAGATGGGCACCTGTCCAGCCAGAAACCACCACGCTGCTCGTGGGTGCTTCTGCTTCTGACAGGGGAAACCAGGAGTGAAACTCAGTTATTCCTCACAGCCTTCAGTTTCCCTCTCACACTCACTGGGATTCTCAAATCTCATTTCTGATGGATTTTCACGGGAAGCAGAACTTCATCAAATCGGTGCTTCCATGAGTGGGGAATCATGTTAAGATGGAATCCAACCATTAATGCAAGCTGCCAAGGCCACCTCCCCCCAGCTTCCAGATCCCTCCAGGAATGGGCACTTTGTACAGGAACAGCCCCCAAAACACCATCATTTTTACCCAAAAGTGCTTTGTTTAATCCATTCCCCTGGGGCTCACAGCCGGCGCTCCCAGCCCCGGCCCTGTCCTTGGAGAGAGCTGCACACCTGGAGCAGGGGAGACCCCTCAGCTCCAGGGACCCAACATTCCACAGGGAAAACCCACCAGAGCTGCCTCCAGCGGCTCAAGGCTCAGAGCAGCACCCAGAAGAGAAATTTTTAAAGCTCCTCTAAAGCCTCAACCTGCCAAACCCAGCGCAGAGCCCAGCCCAGGCACAAACACCAGCTCCTCTCCAGAGCCCCCTGGGGCAGCCAGGCACATCCCAGCGAGACACCAGCCTGTGGCAGGAGCCACAGCTACACAGCCAACACGGTGCTGGGCAATAAAAATCAATGTTCGTTTAGGAATCTCCGAGACAAGCAGTGCTGGAAACGCTGTCATGGAATTTATGGGTAAATATCCAGGCTTTTGCTCATTAGTCCTAACTGCTGCTGGACAGGGCTTCAGCTGCCTCAGTGTTACTGCAAGAACACCAGTGTTACAGTGGTGATGCTGTAAATTATTGCCAGCATTTTCCATACATCGAAACTATGCTTTTATTGCTGGAAAATTACAAATAGCATTCATAGCGCTGCCTGGTTTGCAATTCTGTATTAACTCCAGCATGAAACCTCCACTCTGAGTAAAGGATAATGTCACGTTGGGGTGTTGGGAGTCTCCTGCCACTCCTGAGAGTGTGCTGGACTGGAACCTGGTACCAAAACAAGCCCAGAGGATGCTGGAGCCTGTGGCAGGAGACAGGAGTTTGTGATCAGCCTGCACACGTCTGGCACTGGGCTGGCTCAATGGCTTTGCCATTTTCAGTGTAATTTGGTCATTTGGAGCTTAAGATGTACAGAACCATGGCCACTCCTGGGCTCTTCAGCTGCTGTGACAGACACTCCCAGCCAGCCCACGGCTTTGGCTTCTCCTCTCCAGCCTCCTGAGGATGCCAAGCAAACAAATCCTGCTGTGTGCCATCCCCACTGCCCCAGAAATCCACAGAGAGCAGTGGCAGCTGCTCAGGGTGGCAGAGGAAGTGCAGGAAGGCAGGAGAACTGCCCGGCCCAGGCTGCACAAACACCACAAACGCTCCTGAGAGCTCCTCAGGCTCCTCCCTCAGAGCAGGCTGACAAAACACCCGAATTTTGGGTAACCCCCGCTCCCTCCCCCGGCGCTGAGGGGGGAAGAGAGGCAGGAGCCAGCAGCCAGAACAGGGCAGGGACACCGGGGACAGCCCACAGCTGGGTCACTGCGGGTTCCTGTGGGGCTGTCCCCATGTGTCTTAGTTTGAGGCAAATTTGGNAGTCCAGGGAACTTCTCTGCCTTAGCTAGCTAAACTAACTAAAAGCACAGGAGATCTCTGTCCCGCCGCTGTCCGTGCCTCCACGAACCGGAGTCAGGAGAGGAATGCGTGGGAGTCCGGCAGTATTTTCAAAACAAAAACTTCACGTATCTTTTCTTCTCCTCGTTCACGGTCAGACTGTTTTAAAGGTACAGAACTCAATATACATCACAAGCAGGACAGACGATTGGGGATACAGGCATCATAAAGTCACCCTAGGACACCATGTCACCCCTGTCACCCTGCACAGACACACGCGGGGCACGGTGCGGGCACTTTGTCCCAGCCCACCCTGAAGGGTGGGAAATGCCATTTCCTGGGGGCTGCACAATCTGCCACAGGGCTCTGAGCACGCAGCACGGGGCGCACTGAGATCTGCAATGATGGGTTTTGGCCGTCCAAAGTTATAATTTTAGTCAAGTGTCACATAACTCATGGAGAATTTACAGTGATCACCGCCGGGGAAACATTTCTCCAGTGTCTCCTTTCCTTAAAATACAAGATGTCTGATCCAAAATTGGGGGGGAAATTATATCCTTTGCCACCTTCAGATTTTATGGCCGTGCTTTGATTTAGGAAAATCTCTTTACAAGTAGCAGCTCTGTTTTTCAAAGCAGGGTACTTGGAAGCCACAGTGTTCCCCAGTACAGAAAATATATCAAGGAATTTTCATAATGCACAATAAATTGGTTTGGATTTTTCAGACTGCTCAGATTTACACCCTTCTGATGACACAATGGCTAAAGAAAATCTATATTATTGCCCTTTTTAGTAACCCCATTACATCACTCCTGCTCAGAAGCAGCAGAGTGTCTGCACAAGGACGTGTCAGATCCCAGGATTTATTGGGAGAGGATGCAGAGCAGCACAAGAGTGAGCTGGTAGCTTTTGTGTAATGTCAGATTGAAAACTCCACCGCAGCCCTGTGATTTGGGAGATTTATTTTGCACAGAGTCAAAAAAAGTTATTGGCAAAACGTTGATAAAGCAGAAGCAGGAGGTGAATAAATGTCCAGGTGTGTGGAAGATCCAAAGGGCCGCAGGGATTTCCAGGGAGTTCAGCACTCCCCAATGGACAGCGGAATACTCAGCCTCAACACTGAAGTTCCTGCTCAAATCTGTGCTTGTTTATTCATTTTAAACCAACACAGTTTGTATTTAATCCCAAGTGTTTCCCGCCCATCTTCAATAAGGATTCAAGATACTTCCAAAAAAAAAGCTCATCTTTCTTTGGGTGAGTCTCCTCACCCAAACTTCATTTAAACCTCCACATTTGTTATGGCCTCAACTCGTTTTTCTTAATTTTAGAAGCAAACAAAGCCCTGGTTTAGCTGCACTTAAATAAGATTTCCTTTTTTTTTTTATAACTCCAGTGCCATATTCTGCCCCCCAGCAAGTCAAGGCAGGCTCTCCATGATCCCTCTGCTCCTTCCAACACCATTTCCTATTATTATAAATATTTAGGCATTTTTTTAACAGCACATTTCTTTCTGAGGTTCTGCAGCCAAGTGAAAACAGGTAAAGCTGCTCTGGAAATTCCTCAAGACTCAGTGATTTTCGAGGATTGAAAGTTTTGAGCATCTTTCCAGTTGGATGATAAAATAATGAGCACAGAGAGAGCTCCCCTCAGAATAGATTCCATCCACAGCTGAAGGTGTTGGAAAAATAAATAAATGAAGCGGAAAAAAAAGCTTTTAAATAAATCCTGGGGAATTCTGAGCTCCCCAAATCATCTTCCCAGTAGTTTGAAGGAAAAACCCTTGTGCTCCCACCAGCAGCTCTCCCAGACCCACGAGTCAAAAATCACATTTAGCACGGGCTGAGCCCGGAATGATCAAAGGTCCTGCAGACAAATTAGCCCAAATGTCAGTGCCCCTGTCAGCCTGGGCCTCCCCAGGCAGGGCAGCCACAGCTCCACACAGGGAACCTTCCAGATCTCTGGGCATTTATGCACTGAACAGGGAGATTTGCCCCAAGGGAGCCAGCAGCCAGAGAAACAGAGCTGGGTGCATGGACAGCCAGAGAAACAAATCCGGGTGCACAGACAGCCAGAGGAACAAATCCGGGTGCACAGACA
>VYXD01001018.1:0-12793 GCA_013397195.1 Hylia prasina | reverse complement strand
GGTGCACAGACATCCAGAGGAACAAATCCGGGTGCACAGACAGCCAGAGGAACAGAGCTCGGTGCACAGACATCCAGAGAATCAAATCCGGGTGCACGGACATCCAGAAGAACAAAACTGGGTGCACAGACCTCCAGAGGAACAAATCCGGGTGCACAAACTGGGGTGTGTGGAGCAAGGAAGAGCAAATAGATCCCTTCAGCAGGAAGCAAAGGTCCAGAGTGGACATGGGTTTTATCCAAAGGAACTGAAATCCCCATAAAACAGGGCAGAAAATATTAATTCTTCGAGTAAAACTTCTCGAATATGCAAAAGACAGCTGTGATTTCTGCCACAATCTGGAGTGTCAGGAATTACAACTCCAGCAGTTACACACTCATTTTTAATCATCAGAAAGAGATTTTAGTCATCTCCTGACGAGTCCCACTGCTGTTAACTTGTCCCACCACAGCCTGACCCTGTTTCCAGCGACTCCTCAATTATCTCTCCTCTTCTTCCCGAGGCTGAGCTGCAAATCTGCATTCTGCAGGGTGTGCCACTTCAATAGCTGCTCTAAACACAAATATTTTCAGCTTCATGGGAATTGCCTGAGCCCTCAGAGCCAGCTGTGCCAGCACAAGCACAAACCCCCCGTGCAGGCACTGCCCCAATTCCAAACCCTGCAGGAACCCTGTGCTGGCTCAGGGCACGTTCACCTGCAGAGCCTCACCCTCCCCACACCTCAAACCAGCTCTGGAGCCCCTCTAGACCAGACTGAGGCACATTAATGAGTGTGGCGATGGGCCCAGCTGATTGGAAATGAAATAATGAAATTCAGTGAAATGCAAATTCTTTCAGGATGGAAAGTCTTGGAAGATTTGACTCCCGTGGGAGGTGCCAAACACCCTTCATGGCTTTCATTTAAGGGCTTACCTTCAGCCACCTTGGTTTAGGCAGGGATTTAAACTTCTCCTGACTGCCATCCCCATCACTGAAGTGTTTTACACTTGGCTTTTCTCTCCCATTTTTTATAAGCCAGCGTGTTGCTTTCTCCACAGAGCCACACAGTCCTGTGTGGCCCGAGCCAATAAATCTTCATTATTGAGACACTGATATTCAACTACAAGCACCTTCCAGGGAGGAAAAAAACCCAACCCTTATTGCCACTGACACAAAGGATGGCTAGCAGAGCATGATTTAAGGTAATGAGCACGATTAAGAGCCACAATTAGACAATAGAATATTAAAGGAGAAGAATTAACACGTAGTAAATAAATACACGGCTGCAGCAGAGCTGATCCTCCTGAGCCACAGGGCCAGTGATCCTTCACTGGGAGAATAATCTGAGCAAAATCCCCTTGGGGTGGAGGCGACACCTTTGCAAATACAAGGTGCTCAGGTTTCTCCTCTCTGAGGAGGGGCCTGGGGGCACTGAGAGCCCAGGGAGCGACTGAGCAAACACAGAAATGCAGGATGTTTGCAGAGCAGGAGTGCAGCCCTGGTTTCATGCTTGAGCTGTTTTGGTTTCTCTGAAATTCTGTCCCAGGGAAGTTCTGTAAACATGAGGAGTGTTTTTGTGACTGTACCTGTGTTATTCATTCCTTCTGACAGGAGGGATTTCTCTCCTTGATGTCCCTCTGGTGTGACCAATGTCATTGAAGAGGTTTGCCTTTGTTTCACTAGTCACATTTGTCTGTGTAAAATAGTATATAAGGGAGACACATCCCAAAATAAAATAGTCACTTTGCAGCCTTCTGAGTCTCAGAATCTATGTTGTTTTGGTGTAAAACAGTGACACAGGAGAGCTCCCATCCCCTGGGCTGGGATGGAGGAGACAGAAAATGTGCTGGGGACAGCCCTGGAGCCTGAGCCAGGCTTGGCTGGTCCCCAGCTCTGGCCCAGACCCTGCAGGAGGAAATAAACCTGCTCTAAATGCTTTACCCCTTTCCCAGAGCTGCTTGGGATACTGGCAGAGCTCCTCTCTGCTGTAAAACATCTTGCATTTCTCCTTTCCAGCCTCACCAACCCCGTGGTCCCAGCACAGAAACTCCTGCAGACTCCAAACACCCCTGAAAAGTCCCACCCTAAACGCAGCAAAATCTCCCCACCCAACAAAGCCCACAGTCCCAGGTTAGCAGCACCATCAGCAGAAATGAAACCCAGTCCAACCAGGATATTCCTCTCCACAGCCAAATAATCCAATCAAACCCCCCAGTGCCGAGGCACGGAGTGACTCAATTCCACTCTGGGTGTGGGGACACAAACCCTGCCTGCAGTTAGGTGAGGATGTTGTTCCTTGCAGGCAACAGCAGGAATTTCTGTTAAATACCAGGAACTCACAAGTAAAAGTGGAGGAAACCAAGCGTGCTTTACACAGAATGGGGATTTGCAATTAAAAAAGTTCAGTCCTGTTGCACATCATTTTTCCAATAGGCAGGAACACAAAGAACTCAATTTTCAACCCCGTGTATAATTTTGTACATCTCTGCTCAAGACAGATGAATTTCAGTGTGTACAAGGATTGCATGGATGATCAAGGAGTGGGAACAGAGGATGAGATTAAAACAAAATTGCTTATTTAGCCTGGGAAATTAGCTGGATTTTGTGCCAGTAAATAAATAATAGGAAGAGGGAAGGAACAGTTCTGCTGCAAGAGAAAGTTTCACCACAGAAAAAGTGAACTGCCTGAAAACCAAGGTTGAAAAATCAAGGCTTTTAACAATGACAAAAAGGAAGTTCTGGGGTAAACTTCACATTCCAGGGAGGAGGAAGGGAGTGAAGAAGTTCTGTGGTCAGTGCCCCACTGCTGCATTTCTGCTGTCTGCACACACAGAATCGCTGCGGGCCTGGAGGACTGTGGCCCTTTAGTTCCCCTGGAATTCCTCGTTTGCTCCCGGAGTTTGGTGCAGGAACAGCCTCAAAAGCACAGCCCAGCCCAGGCAGGTGAAATGCCAAAACCAGAGAACAACCTCCCAACGAAAAAGGCTTTGATGAAAGGTGTCACACCTGGAAAAAGCCCAGCTCTGAAGGCAGGAGCACCTGGCAGGGATCAGAAAATCAGCCCCAGCCAGGGCTCAGACCCTGTGGGTGCAGTTTAACAAATTCTGATTCTGCCACAGCAGCCCCTGGCCAGGGAGCTCTGCTGCCCTCAAAACCAATCTCTCTACACTGGGTTAATTAAAATAAAACTCACTGTGACAAGGCTCTGCGTCAGCCAGGGCACAGAGATAAAACTTTATAGAGAGACATCAAAGACATTGCTGCCTCTTCTGTTAGGACAGCAAAGCGCCACAACAGAGCTCTCCAAAGAGAAAAAACTGCATGCTACTAAGATAAAATATATTTTAAACATATAAATAAACCTACCTGCTTGTTATCTTCATTCTACTCATTCCAGCAGCCTCCAGAGGCTCAGAAAAGTCTTTTTGTGACCCGGGGGTGTTGGTCAGAGCCCTCCTCACCACAGAGAGCCCCCAAACTCCAGCTGAGCATCCCTGGGCTGGCCCCCACCCTCCTCCCAGGGGAGCGGACCCCAGCCCCACTCACCAGCCCCTGATTTGCCCCCCAGAGCTGCAGAACAAACGGTGATAAAGCCGTGAAGAGCCGCGGGGCGAGTGGTGATAAAGCAATGAACGCGGTGAGCATCGTGTCACAGACGTGCATCCCACGGAGCAGGAGCTGCCCCGGGGCTGCGGGAGCTGCTGGAGCTCAGTGACAGACACATCACCATCCTGCATTTACAAAACTGCCAAAAAAACCAGCTCTGCAGGAAAAAAAATAATCATCAAGGGAGCAGGGCTGCGCCTTAAAAATGATAAACCTTCCCCGGTGATTCCGGGATGAATTAAGGATTTTTCCAGAAGTTTCCAGGCAGGTGCTGTGCCCGGGCAGGGACACGCAGCTCCTGGGGCACTGCAAGGTGTGAGCACTCAGCCTCCTCGTGAAACTGCCCTGGAAATGCCTCTGCTGCTGCTTTTTAAAAGCCAGCAAATTCTGACTGAGCCCCAGACTGGCTTCAGGTGTCATAAAGCACAGACACAAACCAGGTATTTGTGTGGCTTCATATTAGCGAAGCTGGGCATAAACACAGAGAGTTTTTTGGACACATAAAAAACCCCACAGGATTCACATTTATCTCTGTGCTTCATGTGAGATGTTTGCTTTACTGCCTTCCCCTCCTTTCCTGCTCCAGCTGCAGCATTCCGCTGTTTAATTACAGGTAAATTAATTCCGGTTTAATTACAGGTAAAATTTTTAGTTGGCAACTGACGTTTTCAAAGCCCCACAGAAATCCTCTCTGCACAGCAGCAGAAAAATTCTGGGGTTCACTGGGTGGTTTTTTTCCTGTGTTACAGAGATGGAAATAAAGACTTTCAGGACAATCCTGCAAATATCTTTTATAGCTGCTGTGGGGTTGAGTCGAAGCTGTGACAGGTATTTCCAGAGGCTGGGAAATGCTGGGATGGGAACTGAGCCTGAATTCCCAGGTGGTCCTGGCTCAGCTGCATCGCTCCCAGAGATCTCGAACTGACACCTTGAAAAATGATGATGATCTGCTACAACTTGGCTTAATTAATTGAAGTGTTCAGCCCCCTCCTCCCCCACGTTAAACACCTGATGTGCAGAGTCAGTAACTGGATAATTACAGTGGAAGGGCAGGGAGGCAGAGGCAGAGGGCAGGAGAACACAAGAGAGCGATTTTTGTTTCAAAATCCAGTCATCCACAGCAGAGAGCCCTGGATAAATGTAACACATAAACCCCACTTCTGCTGTCTCCAGCAAACAAGCCTTTAAAGAGGATTTTTCTGCAGGAGAGAGCAATATTCTGCAATATCACTTCCACAGCTTCCCACTGCTGGAGGGCAGGGCTGGATGGGATATTGGGAAGGAATTGTTCCCTGGGAATTCCCAGAGCAGCTGTGGCTGCCCCTGGATCCCTGAAGTGTCCCGGGCCAGGCTGGAGCAGCCCGGGACAGCGGGAGGTGTCCCTGCCATGGCAGGGGGGCACTGGGGGGGCTTTAGGGTCCCTCCCATTCCCATTCCATGATCCTGTGACATCCCAGCCTCAGTACTGAGCTCCACTGGTTGTTTCTTCCTCTTCTCCCCAAACGGGCTGAACTGGGATTTAAAATCCTGCTCAGAAATACAAAATTCTGGGGATGTCCAAGCAGATCCCTCATTACTGCCTCGGGATCCAGGACTCTGTGATCCCCTCGAAGTCTTCCAGTTTATGGAGTCCAAATTCACCTTCCAGGCTGCTCGGGCTGCTCACCTGAAGGGTCTGGAGGCACCTGCAGGTTTCAGTGAGGGCCTGTGCACGCAGCACACCCGGGATGATGCTGTGCAGAGCCCCACACCCCCGGCAGTGATTTATGAACTGCAGCCACACCAAAGCCTCTGCACGGAGACAAAGGAGGTGATTGCTGTGCCCAAAGCTCCCTCTGTGCCCTGGCCACCCTCCATCACGGTGTGGTTATTTAGTCTCAGCAGCCTGTGCAGGGGAATTTCAGCCTGGTGCTCTGCTGGCAGCTCCTCCGGGGTGAGATGTGGTGTAACAGATGATTCCTGGGAGGTTCCATCCATAACCAACCTGCTGCTGCAGGAGCACTCACTGCTCTCTCAGGCTCCAGCAGCAGCTCTCCTGCCTCTCCCTGTGCTTGTAGAACATGAATTACAGCAAAAAATCAGCTTCAGAGCTGGGCTCGGCGCTGTGTACAATTAATTTATCAATGCTCCTACCACTCGCATCATTCTTTGTACTCTTCTCAGCTCTGGAACATCTTGATATGCCTGAAGTGAATATGAAATCATGTCTTCTAGATAACCTGCATTTATTTAAATTTCTGTGTCTCTTTCGTCTGGCGCCTTTCCCAAACAAGCAGATAAAACACGAATGTGTCAGGGAATCAAATCCCAGCAGCAGGATCTGCTCAGGAGACGCCTGACGTGTGATTGCCCGTCACAGTGGCTCCTCTCTGTGCCAGGTGTGTGCATCCCTCCCTGGGGTCTGCCCCTCTCCCAGCCTGAGAGGCACAGACACCTCCAAGGGGAGCAGAGCTGCCCTTTGCAGGTGAGGCACTGTCAGAAGTCTGGGGCTGGAGTCGTTTGGTGCCTCTTGGCAGGGCTGGAGCGGAGGGAAATGAGGCAATCACAGCGTGAGAGGCTTTGCTACAGCCAGGGATCCTTTCCCCGCCTCAGGAGCTTCAAACAGGAGCCTAAAACCTCTCCTGAGTGAGCCTGAGAGCTGCACAGCAACCTCCCTGCTCGTGCCTCGGGGGCATGACCTCGGCCACGTTAGCCCCTGTGCTGGCACACGGAGCTGGAGGATCCAATCTCATCCCAATTCCATGTCAATCCCGCTCCAGTCCCATCCCAATCCCACCCCAACCCCATCCCAATCCCATCCCAACCCCATCCCAACCTCATCCCAATCCCATCCCAGTCCTTAACCCCATCCCAATCCCATCCCAATCCCACCCCAATCCCATCCCAGCCCATTTTGAAGCCATTCCCCCTTTGTCTTGTCAAACCCTTTTCTTCTCTCCAAAGAATTTCCCGAGGTTCTGATTTTATACCTGGTGGGTTCAGGGATGTTTGGGTGAGCAGAATTTGATAAACTGAGCAACAGACGAAACAAAAGTAAAAGGGCACTTGGAACACACTGGACGTTCAGGAAAAGTCTCTGGCAGCTCTTTAGGGGTTGTAGAACCACGTGGGATCAGCTGCTGGTGGGGTTTGGAGCCTCCCAGCAGTGAAGGGCTCCAGGGTGGCACTGCTCTGTCCGTGCTGTCCTGGTGGTTTATTCCCTGATTTCAGGGTGAACCCCATCCTGTATGACACTGTCACTGGGCAGCAGCCAGTTGGTTCTGATAATCTGATTTACTGCAGCTATTTTGAATCCGAGGTCCTGACAACTGTGTGGTGCTGGAAAAGGTCACCTTGACCTAATCAATAGTGATCAGCTGCCAGGCTCCTGGAGCACACAGCACCTGCCTCACTCCAGCCCTACTCCTCCTGCCTGCATGGGGGTTTTGCTCTCTGTTGCATTTCAAGAGGGTGAGAAGCTCACAAAGCCAGGTAATAATTTATTTTCATGTTAAATTCAGGCACAACTGGTGCAAAGCCCAGCACACAAAGGGCAGCCCTGGCTCAGAGATAAGAGCTGACACCAAACTCTGCGCTGGTAGAAGCAGAGCTTGACGTGGCATTTATCAATTAAAGCTTTTTGTATAATCAGGTTTTTCCTCCTCGTTAAACTCCGACTTGTTTGTTTCTGCTTTTATTATTTCTGCTTGGTGTTGGGACTGGACACAGGCTCAGGGTTAGCAGTGTTCCTCCAGGGATGCAACAGGGAGCAGAGGTGCTGCGGGAGTGCAGCACGTCCTGTCCTGCCAGCTCCTGTCACCGCTGTTCACTGAGTCCTTTGTTCTTTTATCTGTGCAGAAAATCAAACTCCCCGGTGCCCTTCCAAAATCTCCCCGTGTGCTTTGGTCTCCTTGGAGCAGTTTTGGTGCCTGTGCACGCCTGCAGCTCCTGCCCACTTTGTTCTCCTGCCCTGGGAGCAGCAGGTCCTGGCACTGCGGGACTGGAACCAATGCTGTCCAGGAAAACAGAGCCAGTGTGAAACAATTGATAAAAAATTGTTTGGCAGATTGCTCTCCTCTCCTCTTCCCCTCTTTCCAGCGGGGGAATTAGTAACTTTTTGGGGTTTTTTTTTGCAAAATACAGTTTTACAACAGAATCCCAGGATGGTTTGGGGTGGAAGGAACTTCTGTCCCATCCAGTCCACCCCAGACACCTCCCACTGTCCCAAACCACAAACCTCATTCAACAGCATCCAAATGTGCAGGGAAGAGAATTCCCAGCCCTTCCCAAAGCCCTGGGAGCTGCCAGGGAGCAGGATTTGGCTGCAGCCCCACAGCTGATCCCTGTGGAGTCCAGCCAAGGGAGCAGCAATAAGGCAGCTCTTGCTTTGGCTTTTATTCCGATTTTTGCTCACGTAAGCAAGAACTACGTTTATTAATAGAACAAATTAAGTAACCAAGTGTTCCCAATAAGTTCAGGGCAACCAGGAATGTGGAGACACCAGGACAACTGCTCCCTCCAGCTGAGTCAGGCAGATCAAACCCAGGAGTGAGGTGCAAGTTATGCAAGCAGCCTTCCATAGAACGAGGGAATCTGGAATTAGGGGATTACCCTGAGTGGGAAGGGACCCACAGGGATCAGAGCCCATCACCCCAACAACCCCACCCTGTCCCTGAGCACTCCTGGAGCTCTGGCAGGTTTGGAGCTGTCAGCACCCTCCCTACACTCCATGAGAATGTATGACCTGAGGGACCAGCCCCACCTTTGTTGTCTCCCCCGGATCCCCACGCGCACTGAAACCACATTTCCTTCCTGCTGCTGGCTGGAAAACGTGGCAGGAAGTGTTTGACTTGGAAACACTCAGGGAACATATTGGAAAAGCAGCAAACACAAGGAAAAGGCTGCTCTTGCCAAGGGATTTTCCTTTTCCGTCCCACTGCAGAGCGACAGCCCCCGCCCTGGGCAGGTGAGAAAGGAGCTGTGGGGTTGGCACAGCCCGAGCACCACAGCAGCTCCTGCTGTGGGAGCCAGAGAGAAACACACTCCCTGCTCTACATCTTTAACAGCAGATTAAAAGTAAAGGCCAAACATTCGGGGTTTTTTATGGATTTCTTAAAAACCAAAAAGTAAAATAAAAACTCGGCTGCTGAAACCAACCCTCACTTTCAGCACCCTGCTCCTTGGACTGCAATAATTTCACATAAATCCTGCAAAAGAAGGTTTGTGGCTACCTCTCATCAGTCAGCACCTGCAAGTTCATTCCAAATCCCAAAATCCATTGGAATGGGAGCTGGGTCCTGCAGGAGAGCAGCAGGGACCTGGTGTCCCCACCTCCAGGGACCAGGCTGGGGCTGCCTTCCCCTCCTGGAGCAGGGTCTGCAATCCCAGAACAATTTGGGTTGGGAGGGAGGAGCAGGGTCTGCAATCCCAGAATAATTTGGGTTGGGAGGGAGGAGCAGGGTCAGAAATCCCAGAATAATTTGGGTTGGGAGGGAGGAGCAGGGTCTGCAATCCAAGACTAGTTTGGGTTGGAAGGACCCTCAAATCCCATCTCATTCCAACCCCATTCCATGGGGCCTGGAATGGAAAAGTTTAAATCCATTCCCAGGCAATCCTGCAGCACCTCTCATGCAAAACTTCAGCTGATGCTGCTGCTGTCACATGAAAAGGAGTTTGAACTTTCTCTGCCTCTTAGGCAGAACAATTGGTCTCTTCAAAGTGGCAAAGGAAACAGAGGCACGGGGAGATGGGAAGGAAGGGATGTGGGAGCTGGGAGAACGGGAAGACAGCATTAATTACACACAGCCTGACAGGTGGAGGAGAAAATTCTACACTGCTCAAAAGGTAAAGAATTAAGAGATGATGGAAAGCAGGGAAAAGTGGTAATTTCTTTGAGCTGTGTAAAGAGTTTACCAACCTCTTACTGGAGCTCTGTGTGTCAGAAAGAGATGGAAAACAATCCAGGACAAGAGGGAAAGCTAGAAAATGCACAGAAGTGGAATTCAAGAGAACTGGAACAGATAAAAGGGAACAAATAAGAGTGTGAAGGGAACTTGAAACTACTTTAGATGTCAAATGTAGCTGGAAATCCTTGAGAATCCAAAGAAGAGATCCCCACAGCTGGAGATACTCTGGCCCTCACCTGTCAGGAAGAGGTAAAGTACAAAAAACACCTCTGACAACTTCCACCCAATATTTCCGTTTAAAAATTCAACAGGCGCAAACCCATGCTGTTTGTGGGAAAGGGCTGATATAAAAACATCCTCAACTGGCAGAACACAAAGCTGAAAAATTATTTTCCTTCCAAAATGTAAAGAAAGAAAATTAAAATTCAAACTTGATACAGATCAAAGTGCCTTGAAATGCCCAGCAAATGGAACCTATTGCTTGCAGGAAAAGCAGCAATAAAGAATAAAAACCGCTCACCTCAGCTTGGGGAGGGAAAGATTCTGAAGTGTTTTGCAGGACAGGAAAACAATTTCACTCAGACGCTCCTGAGGGAAGCCAGGAGAAAACTGGATATTCAATTTCTAAAAGCGAGAAAAGACACGTTGTGGTGTTACCTTTGGCTATGAGAGACAGAAATGAGAGCAGGGCCAGATTCAGAGGAGCAGCTCCCACTTCTCATGGGTGACTTGGAGGGAGCCCCGTGAAGTCCCTGCTGCCATTCAAAGCCTTTTGCATCAACGGTGAAATGTTAAGGTCCAAAAGAAAGGCTGTGGGACGTGAAATGTGCTGAATTAAAACCTCCCCATGGCGAGTGATCAGGGAATCCCACAGTGGTTTGGGGTGGAATTAAATCCCCCCCAGTGCCACCCCTGCCGTGGCAGGGACACCTCCCACTGTCCCAGGCTGTCCCCAGTGCCCAGCCTGGCTCTGGGCACTGCCAGGGATCCAGGGGCAGAAATAACCTTATTTTCCCCCGTTTAGGCTGCGTCTGTCCCAAACCTGAGAGGCAGCACTGAAAGGCTGTGAGGAGTGAAATGAGCTCACACAAACATCCCTCACAGAGATGGAGAGAGAGTTACCACTGGTATTTCGGGAAAGGGAACTGCTGAATGGCTCAGGGTGGAGAGGGGCTATAAAAAGCAATCAAAAAGATTGTGCAAGGATCCCTGGATAGTTTAAAACAAATATTTTAACTCCACT
Organism: Hylia prasina; assembly: GCA_013397195.1. NCBI lineage: Eukaryota > Metazoa > Chordata > Aves > Passeriformes > Sylviidae > Hylia > Hylia prasina. Next base: position 2,080 of record VYXD01001018.1, on the reverse strand, counting down.
CTATTTTGAAAGCGTCTTAAAATAATGTGAGAGTGGATATTTTTATGGTGAAAGCAATGGCACATCCTGCTAATCCAAGTTATTTGTATGCAGACAGAATGCCAACCTTGTGCTTTATGGATTTGGGAATGTCCTTCCAGCTCTGGTTTTTTTAACTCCTTCTGTGCTCCCTGAACACATCCACTGTGGTTTGCTCCCAAAGTCATTCCTGCCTCTCAGCCTGGTGTTTCACAGGAATATTCCCCATCTCCCAGGGTGGATAAAGAGGATGTAAGAGCTCCACATTTACAAGGAACCACTTGGAAAAGCTCTAAATAAAACTGAAAAACTCTGGGAGAACTGGGATTTGGGCAAACTCCGACGGGAGGCAATGACATAGCAGCTGCTCCAGGAGCAGAGGGGAAGCTGGAATGGCAGCAGCAAAGAATGGGAGGGAATTTACTGGCAGGGATGGTGATCCCAGCACTTCAGGGCTCCTGCTGTCCCCATCACCTGGGGAGGAGCGGGCAGGGGACGGACCCTTCCCCCCCGAGCTCAGGGGTCCATCCAAACCCCTCCTGCAAGGTTTGAGGGCACTCCCAGGCGCTTTCCCAGCCGTGTGAATTTCTGGCTGATATCAAACCTCCTCCTGACTCCCCAGCTCCTGCTCCTCCCTCCCATTTCTCCCCTGTGCCCATGGAATCTGTGTGCCAGGCCTGACACGCTCCAGAGGAGAGGCAGGAGAGTTCTGTGCTGCTCTCCAGAGTTCCCATGGGTGAGCAGCACTTTGGGCATTACAAAAGGGATCAGAGAGAGGGTGGAAAAGGGGGAATGAAGTACAGCTTGGAAAGTGGATAAAGGAGCCTTGTTTTGCAGGGGAAAAAAAGAAGTAAAGTTTTAGGCAGAGGGAAAGGGAATGAGCATTGTGATTCCTGGGAAATTAGGCAGGATGTGATTGGAAGAAATCATAGAAAGCAGAAGGAGAACAGAAGGATTAAACTGTGTTTCTTCGCTGGAAGGGTTGTCCAGGCTGCCCAGGGTCCCCATCCCTGGAGGGGTTTAAAGACTGTGGATGGGGCAGGGGTGGGAGAACAGCTGGACTCAGTGATCCCAGAGGGTTTGTCCAATCTGAGCAATCCTGAGACACAGGAGATTTTGATTTCTCTGTTTGTTCGCATAAGATCCATCCTAGATGGACACGAAGAAGAAACCATTCTAACTCTTCTCTTTTTTCCCCTGGTTGATTTGAAGACGTGGCCACCACTGGCAGAGAACAATCCTGTCCAAGCCAGTCCCTAGGGGAGCTCATTCCATCAAGTGGAGCTGATTTTCACACGTGGGTGAAGGTTCAGAGGCACCCACACCTCAGTACTTACCAAACTGGTGATTTATCAGCACAATACATTCAGCACTGGCTTTAGGATATTGAATAAAACATTCCTAAAAGGAAAAGCTCTGTGAGAACATCTCCTCTTGCTCCCAGGTACCACCAGAGGTGAGTGACAGGGCTGTGTTTGCCTGTTCCAGCCTTCGCAGCTGAAACAAAGAAGTTAATGGGAAAAGGTCCCATTTGCCCACACATGACTTGAATTCCATGAATGGATGTGCCTCCTGCAGCCGGCACCAGCCTTACATAAATGCCCTACATCATCCCAGTCGTCCCTTTCTGATCTTCCAAATCCAACAGAATTATTTATAGCCTGGCATGAAATATTCATGGAAAAGTGTCCATTGCCTGAAATTCCTGCTAAAGAGTAATTTAACTTGGGCTTTTGCATTTCTTGCTATCAGAATAATTTAGGTCAGGCAAGAACCAACAATATCATTTGCCTACAAACCCCTTGTGATGAGCATGACAAAGCTTTTAGGTTTGGAGTAGGTATTTTGTAAAAGCCACGGTGAACAACGGGCCCAGTCCAGCTCAAGTCTGTTATTAGCCCAATATTCCCAGGTATTTCAGCCTGGTGAAGCCCTGGAAGCATTTTGAATTACCACAGCTGACTCTCCCCGTATCCAAAGGCTGTTACACGGCATCAGATCAGGGGCAGCAAATCTGAATTTCCATAATAAAATATAATAATATTATATATTATATATATAT
>VYXD01001002.1:1774818-1786560 GCA_013397195.1 Hylia prasina | reverse complement strand
CGCCTCCCCCGCCCCAACCCCGCGTTTCCCCGAATCGCTGTCCCCCCGCCGGGCGCCCCCGCCCTGTCGCGGGGCTGTCGCGACAGCAGTACCTGAGCCCGGCCTGTCGCCAATACGCCACCATGGCTGCGGCTCCGCGCGGCAAGGTCAGCGCGCGCCGCAGGGGACGTGCCCGCCGGCCAATCAGCGGGCGGGAGCCGCTCAGGCGCGCCGCCGTTCACGGGCGCGCCCCTCCGGCAGCGACCAATCAGAGAGCCCCGTTCCGGCGCGCGACTCCCGCCCTTTCCGCCTGACGCGCCGCGGGCTCGCCCCGCCCCTTCCCGTTGGCCCGGGCGGCCCCGCGGCCGTGAGGGGCGGTGGTTGCGGCCATGGCGGCTCTGGGTTGTGCGTGGGCTCCCTCTGGGCTAAAGGTGTGCGGGGAAGGTGCGGGACCTTCTCGGTAGGGGAGGGTCCCGCTTCCGCCTCCACCTGTGGCCGGCGGGGCCTGCCTGTCAAAACCACGCGAGTGTGTGTGTCGGTTCAGTGGTTCAGAGCTGGTAGTTTGCCGGAAATAAACTAGACGTCAGTTACCTAAGGAACATAAATTAAAGGCCAAGTTTTCTATGAGGCTCATGGCCAGTTATAGAGCACTTGAGTTCGTTACACATTAACTCCTTCCTCAGTAATCCTGTTGTTACCTATGCATCGGAGCAAGTGGTGAAAAGGGAGTGTTTTGCACCTAGATCTATTCTTACCCCTCTGTGCCATCACTTCTTTTTTTTTCTAGATAAGACCTTAACAAAAAAAGAAAAAATACAAGCATGTGGAGCCAGTGATTTTTTAAAAACAGACTGTCTTCATTTTGGAGTTCATCTGTGTGTGGCCAAGCTGTGACAGTTCTGTCCCATCGGACATAGTGCCTTGCCATGGGTTTCCTTTGGATGTTGATTCAAACACCTGAAATCCAATCATTTGCTCTAAACAAATCCATAAAAGACAACATAGTAAACTAGAAGCTATGGACACAAAGAAAAAAAAGTTAATTTCCCACCTATAATAATCAAAAAGCTATTAGAAGATTCAAATCATGTTTGATACACAAGCAGTTTGGTCCTAACCTAATGTACATTTAAATAATTAAGAGAAAATACTTAAGGAGATTAAATACTGGCTTTTTAACAAATCCTTGTGCTTTTGTCTTGTTCGCTTACTTTCTTTCCTCCAAAGTCAAACCATTTTTAAAGCACAGAGTAATTTTCAGCTTTATTAGAGATCTCATTTAGTCCAGAACAATTGCAATTAACAATCCACATGGTAATGTCAGGGAAGAGCCACCAGAACAAAAAGAACAGATATGTTCACCAGATATGTCAGTCTGTCTCCAGCATACAACAGCAAGATCTGGACCAGTGATCTGTATTTTTTTTAACTGTTGAACAACTCTGCTTCTATAGAATTTTGGGTTAATTTCTTAAACCCACATATTGCAATTGTTCCTACTTAATTTTAAAGAAATAACTAGTGTAAATGAGGCAGAAAACAATTCTTCCTTCATGTGTTTGTTTGCTTTATTTTTGTGTGAAACATATTCTAATTTTGTGACAGACGTGGCATATTGGAGCAAAGCTTTCCAATTTGCAGAAATGAAATGAATTAAAAAGTATTTGTTATGACAAACATGTTTCTGCACTTTTAGCACAGAAAGGTGCCAGTGATATTGAAAGGAAATATCTTTGGTTTCGAAGCTCCAGTCATGACAATGATAACAAAAAGATACAAGACAGCACCAAAGGTTTTGGAGAGCCCCTCTGTGCTACCTAAGCAGCATGTTTGATGCAAGACAAGTAACTGCAGTACTTACATATATTGAGAAAGGGGATATTGCATGCAAATGCTTCTTTAATGGGAACATCTGATTATTTGATAGGTAAAATAATTAGAACTAAGATTATTTTAAGCCTCATGGGCAGCCCAGGCCACATCTTGGCAGAGAAAAATCATGCCAGTAGAGTTGGGCATTTTTTTCCCAGCTACATGCCCCTGTATTCCTGCCCCACAGCTTCTCTGGTTCCTCTCCCTGACCCATTTCTCAACTGTTTTTTGCTCCACAGTTTTTTTTTCCCCTCCACATCCTTGATCTCCGTAACTCCCTGCAAAATGCCTCTGCCTGCAATTCTGTGAAATTAACTCAGCTATAAATCCATAATGGAGATACACAACCTGGATGCTATTATTTACACATTTAGCTCTATTTACTAGTTGTTGGTCTTGATAGATAAAAATTCAGCATGAACTGAAAAAGCTAAACCCTTGGGAGAGGTACCAACCATGCTGAGGCAGACTGGATATCAATCAGTGACAGAAACTGTGCTCTACAAAAATTCCAGAATAAATATCGATGTTTACGCAGCTGTTACAAGGCACCGTTAGAGATTTGTGAGACCTGTTTTCATGCCCAGTTTAGATGCCAGGAGATACTTTGTAAAGCCCTAAACTTTCCTCAGGTAAGAATTTTCAGAGAGAGAACAAAGGAGAGAAGTTTAGAAGGACAGAGAGAGGTTGCAGAGAGAAGGGGATAAGTTCGGAGGGTTAGATGCAGAGATCGAGAGAAGCTGCTGTGGTGTGATTAGCAACATCCAGAAATGTGAGCGTGGACAGGTCTGGGGGAACTGAGGACGTGAGGTTAGACATGTCCAAAGAAACTGGGGGAATGATGGAAGAAGCATCCTGAAAGGTGAGATTGGAGACATCCAGCAAAGGTGTAGAGATGAGATTGGAAACATCCTCAGGAGTCGATGAAGATAATCCAGAGGAGCGCTGAAACATGAAATAGTTAAAATCCGTGAGGTCTAGAGATTCCGACGAGGTGGAGGAGCTGTACTCTGACACACCTGGTGAGGATGGAGGGATTGTGCAGGAAAAGTCCAGGGAAGCTGTGGAGGTGTGACTGGAAACATCTGTGGAGGACGAAGAAGTGAGACTGGACAAATCTAGAGAGAGTGAAGAAGTGGGGCTGGAGAAATCTGTGGATAGGGAAGTGACACTTGAGAGATCTAAAGAGATTGAGGAACAGTCGGCAGACTGGTCCAGAGAGCCTGATGAAGTGAGACTTGATAGGTCCAGTGAAACTGAGGAGGAGAAACTGGAGCGCTCCCAGGAATCTGAAGAGGTGAGACTGGAGAGCTCTAAGGAAATTGAAGAGGACGTACTGGAGAAGTCTGAGGAGAATGAAGATGTGAGGCTTGAAAGGTCCAGAGAGGATGAAGAAGTGAGACTGGAGAATTCCACAGAGGATGAAGAGCTCAGACTGGATAAATCCAATGAATCTGAAAAGGGGATTTTAAAGAGTTCCAAGGAGGCTAAAGTCTTGACACTGGAGGGGTCCAGGGAGGCCAAAAAAGTGAGACCAAGTAGGTCCAGGTAGGTTGAAGAGATGACACTGAAAAGCCAAATAAATCCCCAACATGATGGGTGTTAAATCAGGAGTATTTTAAACAAAAGATCTCTATCATCACACCAAAACAAAAAGACAGCATGACCCCAAAAATACTTTTTTGAAAATAATGATTCAAACTGTGTGCTTGGTCTCTTAGTAGTTTCTCTTTTGGTGCAGAAAAACTCCAGTAATTATTGAGAACACTGTGCCTTTCCAGGGGACCAGTACAGAATCACACATACAGTTGCAGACAAGTCTTCTCTCCTTGTGTGTCTGTCCTTGTTCAACCAAATTTATTTTTCTGTGTAGCATGTGCAGGATTTGTTTTTGGAAGCTAACAGTGTACTGAACTGATTCTGTGCCTGAGAAATACACATTTCAGCAAAAGCAGTTCTAACTGCTATTCAGATAAAAAGTGGTCTTATTTTGTTACCTTTCTTTTATACCTCTGGATATAAAACCTGTATAGTAACAATAATTTTTATTGTCCTAGTTTGAATTGTTTAATAAAAATATCATAAAGGGAAGTTGTGATAGAAGGCAGACGTGTAATTAAAAAGGGAACAGAACAGCTTAAATTTCAGTTCAAAGAGGTGCATCTAATTATAGTGTGAGTAGATCAAGAGGCTGATCCACAGCTGCCTTCTCTCGTCTCCAGACTGCGCCAAAAGCTCAGAGCACCCAAACCTGAGGCTGCCTCTCCACACAGGCAGAGGGAGGCACAAAAAGCTCTTCCCTCATCACAGCCACATTTTAGGGACCAAGAAAGTGCAAGATGCAGGTACAGGAGGCTGCAGGTGAACACAGCCCAGCTTTGCCCAGGTTCTTACACAACCCATGTCCAGATGAGTGTGTAATGGATTTAACATAATCACCACGGGTAACACTCCCACCCAGGTCACCTCTTAACTGAGGCAGGTGTCATCTGAACAGCCACTGAGTTTGAACAGTGTCTTACTATGCAAACATCAAAATAGCGGGGATTTAGCACAGTGCAAAAATTGCCACACTAAAAAAAGAGCTGCTTATACACCAGTGGTGACACCCCCAAAAGTTCTTGAATACATTTCACATTTATAGATAATGCTTCTGTAATTTAAGAGCTGTTGCAACATGGTTGTAATTCTTTCAAGAGTACCATGTTTATAGATCAAGAGGCAAAACAAATTACTTTTTCCAAACATGCATAATTTATGATGAAATGACAAGTTTGCTTGCTGCCCTGTGTTTTTAATAAAACATAAAAGTAATTAACCCCTTAAGAATCCCTTGCTATCTAATACCACTACAATTTTGTCACTGACTATCTTTAATCTCAAAGGTTTCTCAAATGCATTTTATAGAGGAGAACAAATATTCTTTAAAAGAGGCAAATTACAATAAAAAGCCAGCGTCCAACAGGCTATAAATGCCATCATCTCTTTAATGAGTTCTTTCTTCCTAATTTAGAATAACAAAGTTATTGCACTTTTTCCTATGAAATAACACTGTCAAGAAATGTGGAATTATGGTCACCTTTGTACAAAATGTAGAGGTCAGTAATAACATTTCCTACCTTGGGTAGCTGTGGATTTACCTCCTTTCTCTGCCTGGGTAAGCCATGCTGGGCTGTGCTGGTAAAGCTGTGCTGTTCTCTCTGCTGCTGACCCTAATCTGCAGCACAGCCACTGGAAATGATGCCATGCTGATGGCAATACAGGTCATCTCCTGGTAAATCTCCTGTCTGAGCACAGCACTGCCCAGAGTGCCAGCAAACACCTCGCTGCAATCAGCTCTAATCTTCAGATAAAGGTTCAGTCCTGTGCTGTTTCCTATTACAGGACAGAGTTTTGAAGGTTAGTTGACGAAGCAGATGAAGACATCAATTTTCAACTTTTGGACACTTGGATTCAAAGTGAAAATAATTTTGCAGTGTCATCTAAGTCTCAGCTGTCCATTCTACAAAATCTGGCATAAATAGCCTGAGGAGGGACCCAGGATCTGCAGAGCAGAATTCAGGTACACTGAAGTTTAAAAAATCTCATGCATAACTTCCTCTTTTCATGTGTTTAATAACTTGTGTTACTTTCTAAATGTGGTTATAACAAAATAGCATGATGATGTAAGGTATTTTATCCACAGCTGGTGCTCATGGTCCTCCTAAGGTAAGCAATTAGTTCAGCTTGGTTGTAACGTGCAGCTTTACCTGTAGAATAACTCAGTTCTACAACAACATGTAAAGCAAAGCTATGGAGTTATTTGAGGTAGGAATTAAGAGGTCCTGTGCAAGTGAAAAAACAACCTTCACCTTAAGAAATGGAAGGATTCCAAAACAAGTCACTGCTTCCACACAGGCTCTTTATCAGCACTCTTCAGTTCTTCCATAAAAGTGAAGCTCAACAGATTGCTGACCTTCCCTTTGAACCAATGCTCTGTCAGGGCCAGACTGGAAATGCTGCAGTTATCACACAGTGGGTGCTCATGTTTACTATATATGACATTTATTGGAAAAATAAATGCAAATACAGACCACGAGACAGATCAGCAACGTTGCAGGAAATGGTGGTTACAATTTTTCTGCTTTTTTTGAAGCAAACCCCTGGCTGGCACTTGAAGCACTGATTTGTTCGTATCACATTCCTCCACCTCTGCTCCTCCACTTCCCGCGTCCCTTCCCCTTTTTTGTTAATTCTTCTTTCCTCCTGGTCCTTCAGTTCTGTTCCTCCAGCTGTAGCTGCTTTCTCTTCCCCACCTCCTCCATTCCTTCCAGCCACCAGAACCCACAGCTCCTGTGCACTGCCCCTCACAGCAGTGCTGCATTCATCCACAGCAACACACACTCACTGCAGGGAACCTGAACACAAACCTCAGCCCAAGCAGACTGAAAATCTCCACTGGATGGATTCTCCATCTGTGAGATCTGGTTGCTGGTTAAAGCCAGATTTGCAGAAAATCAGTTATTAAGAAGCAAAAAAGACCACAGCAGCTGTGAACGTGCATTTTAGGATACGCATTTCAAGAAGCCACTCAGTCCAGGGATTTCTTCACCTTCACCCCTCTCATTTTAGATTACTCACCTCGTAGTTCTAAAACACAAATAGACCAGAAAGCTTCAGGAATTAGCCAGAATTGAAACAAAATTTTATTTAAAAAGCGCCACATACAGAAAGCCATACTCTGACAGAATGAAAATGCAGGCATATAAATAAAATAGAAGAAAGAAGTTGTTGAATGCCTGTAAAAATTAAACAGTAAGTTTTTTTATCAGTGCACGGCCAAACTGTGAGTTCTATTATGCAGTCCTTAGTGCAGAAAAATTTGGAAATGAAAAAACTGACTTTAAAATATGATGAAATGATGCTAATGGCTGAGCAAACATATAAAAATGAGTTTCAAGCTAAGCATTTTTATCGGAAACGATGGTACAGTTTTGCAAAAGTTTCACGTACACTTTTAAAATTGAAACTTTGTTTCAGTTGTAATAATGTCCTGTAAAAGTATGGCAAATCTTAATGACTTCAATTAGTAAGGTAGTCTCAAACCATTTCTGTTTAGAAAAATATTCTGTTTAGAATAGTTAACATTTTAAAAGTTATATATCTATATTCCTGTTTTCTTCCCCCAGCACAAACCTTACAGAAGTGTTCTTGTTTGTTAAAATAAGCTCCGGTTTTCTATATAGCAGACACTACTCAAGAGGCAATTTGATATAACAGAAATGGCATGCAAAATCAAATATGCTGGGCTGGGTGACATTACAGTTCAAAAAGGCTACGAGGGTCTTGAAATCTCTTGTAAACTTAGAACTGAAATTCCAGGAAAAACCTTTGGGCACCAAAATACCACAATCAGCTACATCTGGGCTGTGCCTTTGCATTTTTCTGTTCACACTGAAGGAGGCTGGTGGGACAGAGTCCCTGGGAGGTGCCCAGGGTTACCCACAGCCTGGCACACCATGGCAGGTGCCAGGGGCTGACCTTTCAGTTCCTGCAGCGAGTGACTGGTGACACTACCAAGAACCTGCAGGGAGTACCAGGAAACAGAGGCTGGGGAACACCAAGTGAAACCCTGGAGAATACAAAGGGCCTTGTTCTGTGAGCAAATTAGTTCAAAGGGGAAAGGGATCTGGAACTTAGAACTCTGGTTAAAGTAAAGGACAACACAATATCCAGTGGATGGAGCAGGTTATTTCTGGAACGTGATCAAATTAACGAGTATATTGTTAAATACTACTTCCTCTTTTGTTTACGTATCTCCTCAGCCACCTTCACAAAGGTTTTTTAGTCTTTAATTGGTTCTTGAAAGTGAACACCTACTACTGTAGCAGCTTACAAGATTTTAAGGCTCTATGCTTACTGTACCTTTATGTAATGGGCTTTTAGAAATGGAGATACTTATTGCAGAAGTTTAAAATAAAATTTGATTTTAAGGTACTGCATGCCCAGCTCATTAATGTTGCATTTAGGAGCAGTATTTAGATCTTGGTAAGAGACAGTTCGATGTTTTACCTATGGTGACTGAAAAACTATTTGAGTACCGTGGTAGTTCAACCAGTCAATTTAAAAAGCTTATCAAAAAATATTTTGTACATTCTTTTATATGTCAAGCATCAAGTAATAAGCTTTCTGTAAAAGCAAGTTGTATCACACAACTGTCAAAAATCAACAAAAAGAACAATGCTGGAACAACCATTCTGCTTAATTTTGGGCTTGGTCCCAAAAGAGGTAGTCCGTAAGTCACACAAAAAAATAAAAGTTAGCCTAACATGCCAGTGTCCTCCACCATATGCAGCCTCACCACTAAACGAGGCTATTTCATATCTGCAAACATTATAAATTAGTGTTCATGTAAATACAGGAACTAAACTTGAGATTTATTTCTTCATCTGTAACCGCAATTCGGTCCAGCTGACCCAGTGTATTCAACAGCCTTTGAGCTTTTCTCCAGATTAAATTTATAACATGCCTAATACACACATCCTTTAAATAATAAAGGATACATGTATTTAGGCCTGGAGAGAAGCAGCAGGTCGTTAAGCCTCGTTAGTGATACAGGTCTAAGAACTATCATCATTTCTCTACAAATGCTGCTGCTGCCATTGAATTCCTCATGGTTCCTCTTGCTGAAGCTGCAAACTCTTCAATTTCAGCATTCAGTCTTTTAATTACCCATTCCAATGCTTCACGGCCCTACAGTTAAAGAAAAGTTTATTAGTTGTAAAGTAAATAAGTAAATCAGTTAAACTCTTACTGAAAATAACTAAAGACACAGTAGCTGAAAGAGGAAGGAACAGAAATACCTGCCTCTGATATTGGTTATTTCAATAACTGGAGTACTGCTGGAGCATGTTCTGCCTTACATTTCATGAAAACAATTCCTTGTATCAGCAGTTCTCACATAATGATGCACAAAAGACTTTTTATCCAGACTACTTTATAGTTCTTAAGGCTGAACTCAAGATATCTTTGGACTGCCAGAGGACAGACTCAACTAAAATACTGTTCCATTGCTCCCACATAACTATTTCAGATCTGTGTGAATGTAGATCCTTTTTGACAGCAAAAATGAATAGATGGCATCAAGAGGGCAGCAAAGGAATGACAGTGTCACTGTTGAGTGAGTGGAGATGTTTTTTTCTCCAGTGAAGATTCAGAGATCTTTGCCAATAACAATTTATTATCTCCATTCACAAGAGGAAAAAGAAGAGGAAGTTCAGCATTCTGAGCATTCAGTCTCTACAGTAAAGGCAGCAGAACTATGTGGCCCCTTCCTAAGATTGCTGACAAAGCCAAAAAGTAAAACAGATCTTTAGTCCCTTTGACATTTAGCCAGTGATCACACATTTTACACAAAGGTCACACTTACTTTTTTAGCATTGGAAGAAATTGTGTTTGCCATTAGCCCTTCTAGGTAACTGCTGAGACTGACACCTTTTACAGATATTATTGCTTCTTGTGTCAGAATGGTTCTGAAACAGAGAGCAGGAAACTGAAATACTCTGAGTAGTTTAAAAAAGAAATTCCAACTCCCCCTACAAGTACATTCCCTCATCAGCTTTGCTGTAACAGAAATTCTTGCCCCCTAAGCAAAACCCACTTCCACATGGTGTGACAGCATTATGCTTCTACTTATAAAATAAAGCCCAAGAGTGCCTGCCAAGCCCAAGTCTCCCTTTGTGGCTCTCAGCCATTTCCATCTTTAGCATCAGGATGTTAATAGTGCAAACAGCACATTTGGAGTTCCAGTATACTGGGAAAACAGTATTAAAACATCCCCTTTAGCATTAGGGATTGAACATTTCTGACTGTCATGACAGAAAAGAACTCCAGTGGTAGAATCCCTAATGATCCTTCAGAATTATCACCACTTCCAGCAGTATAGATTCATTCTAAGTTGCCCTAAAAACTCCGAGCAACCACCAAAACACAACCCTCCAAAATCAGAGGCTAAAGGCACATAAATGTGCTTTCTAGTGCAGATCTGTGCTCAAGCTGACAAAGAGATCAGGAACAAGGAGCTGAAAACTGCAGATGTACATGATGTTACAGACACAACACACTGCACTGGACTGCAGCACAGCAGGACCCAAAGTCTCCCAGTGACTCTGCAGAACCAGTGTCACTGCAGGAAGTGACAGTCCATTTAATCCTGTTTTAGACAATTTACTGTAACAGAAGCCATGTAAACCTCATCTTCTGATCAAGGGAAACCATGGACATTTTCAAAGCAAAACAAAATCCAGATTGTGGGCAATCTCAGAGAAGGAAGGTACTCACTTGTGTGGTTCATGAGGATGTGGTTTATAGACAAGCCTCTCATCTACTGACACCAGGTTTGTAAATGAAATCTGTAGAACACAGGATAGGATTACCCCTTGATACAAATAACAGAGTACACCGAGAGCAAAATGTGACATGATTAGGTAACAGTCACAGTGTATGTGCACCAAGAGGCTTTAAAACATTTTTTCCTAACACCACCCCCTCCTCAAAACTCCTCCTGCTCATTATGATGTTTACAGCTTCAATAGTGACATGTTCCAAGAGCCAAGTGGCTCCTTCCTGAAAAACAGAACCCAACAACTATAACCACATTACTTAAACCTTTCACTCGTATTGTTCTAATGCAATTTCAAGTTATTGTCAAGATGATTTTCCTTTTCATGTGATTCATGTCAGTGGCACAAACACAACCACTTACATTACAGGATTTAAGCTCCATTGTTTTTTTCACAGGGTCAACAACAGAGTGCTCCTGCACATACGTCCTTGTCCTGCAGGTGCCGATGAGCTGGGGACAGGCAAACAGAGATGGGATCAGTTCCACTAACCCACTGCAATTCTTCTTGCCTTTAAATGCACAGGCAGTGGTTATTGCACTGAACAGACACCAAGAGAACACAAACAGGATTTAGCTGAAAACAAAGCTACTCAGCTGGGGTAGATCTCATTTCCCAGATGGAAGCAGTCTGAGACCAGGCAACTTTTGGCTATTGGGATCACTGTGTGCTGCTGTTACGCTTTCCCGATACATAAATTCTTAAACCATTAAACTTTTAAACCATTAAAGTTATGAAATGATACACATCTATGACAACAGCTGGCTCAGGAGCTTCCCCTCCCTGCGGCGTCACTTTCTCACCTGTGACACAATACCCACCGATTTCACAATGGACGGGATTCCCCACTCTGTGCTCAGGAGCCTGTGGCTGTGCAGCTTCCCGCTGGGATCCACGTGTCTGTCCAGAACATCAACCCCCACCACGCTGGGGTTCATGGGGTTGGGGTATTTCCTCATGGCAGCTGTCATCACAGTTTCCCAGGGGTGACTGCCCAAACACAACCATGGCATTTAGTTGCACACCTCTGTTTTCAATAGGATTATATCATTCCCTGGAGATAAACCTCTATTTCATGTGCACTGCACCCCTCGTTGACGGGGCAGTGCACATGAAAATCAACTTTACAACACACCTGGTTTATTGAGTGTGCTGAGTTCTATCATAGCTGGATAAGAATGTTTTCCTTGTGACATCATGCTAAGACTGCACTTTATCTAGATTTTCGTAATACGGGAGTGATTTATTAAGTTTCTACTTCCCTCTAACGAGTACTCCCTTCAGATTATTTTTAACACAGTTATTCCGGAGCACTTGAGCCCCGACACCATGAAGGGCCTCATCGTGTTTCGGGCGGCGCTGCCCCGGGACGGCGGGGGCAGCACAAGGGCGCTGCTCGGTGCCGACAGCGCGGGTCGCCCCGCACCGGCACAGCCCCTGCCGAGCTGCCGCAGCCCGTGACCCCGGCGCGGCAAGGACGCCCGGGGGAAGCTCAGGGGGCGCGAGAGGC